>JAGSMT010000178.1:0-600000 GCA_029286875.1 Lamproptera curius | reverse complement strand
TTTAAGAGGTAAAAAATCAAATTTATTGTAACTTTTTTAAGGTAAAATTTAAATTCCGTATTTGGTAAGTTACACATCTATTAAAACAATTGTGAAGAGGGCAATCATATCAAAATTGTCAAAAGCAGCATCCTTAAGGACTAATATCATTGTTGCATTTATATATTTTCTTTTAACTGGATCTCGTGCTCTATGGAATAAACCTATTAGAAAATACCGAGTGTGGGGCGCGCTTTACAGGCACGTCTCCACTGTCGCATCGACGTGTCGAGTTCCCGTGCCGAGATGGGCTCCGGACCATCGAGGTTGTGTGGAGTTCCACAGGGTCGGTGTTGGGACCGCTTCTGTGGAACGTTGGTTTTGATTAGTGCTGTGTGGCGGCAATATCGAGGGTGTCGACGTCACTTGTTACGCGGACGACACCTCGTCACCGCCCGTGGCACCAATTTCGCAGGGCTGCGATTCGCGCCACTGCCGGGGTCGCTCAAGTAATTGGGCGCATCCGGCGCTAGGACTAGAGGTGGCGCTCGAAAATCCGAGGCCCTTTACTTCACGGGCCTCGGAACGCGCACCTGCGGACGCCCACTAATAGTTTGCGGCGTCCGCGTCGACGTCAAGCCGACGATGAATTATCTCGGCCTAGTCCCAGACCGCCGATGGAAGTTTCGCGCCCATTTTGAGCGCCTCGCGCCTAGATCGGCGAGGCAGCGGCAGCTCTCGGCAGACTACTCCCCAACACCGGAGGACCCAGCAGCTCCTGTCGCCACCTGTACGCCGGACTCGTAAGGTCCATGGTCCTGTACGGAGCACCCGTGTGGCCGACACCCTCCAAAAGGAGAGTACCGCCGTACTAAGGAGAACCCAGAGGGTGTTGGCGATCCGGGCCGTACGGGGCTACCGGACCATCTCCGGCGAGGCGGCGTGCCTGTTGGCTGGCTCCTTGCCCTGGGACCTGATGCAGAAATCCTCGCGTCACTCTTTTTCTGGCGCGAGGAGGCAAGGTCTCGGGGCTTCAGGCCAGCCCCAGAAGAGATAAGGGGGCGCAGAGACAAATTGCGCTCCCTTGCAATACAGGAGTGGGAGCTGCGGCTGGAGCATCCCAGTGCCGGCCGTCGAACAATAGAAGCCATACGCCCGTTCTTAAGTGGTGGCTAGAAAGAGGGCATGGCTCCCTAACGTTCCGCGTGACGCAGGTTCTCTCGGGACACGTGGTGTAACCGGTGGTAGGTCCCCTGTCACCGGTGGTAGGTCTGGTACAGGAGACCGTCTGGGTGGGTACCACCGCGGTGCCTATTTCTGCCGCGAAGCAGTAGTATGTGAACACTACTGTGATCCGGTTTAAAGGGAACCGTAGCCAGCGTATTTACTGGGTAAACGAGACGTAACATCATATGTCTCACGGTAGGTGCGTTGGTGATACCACTAGTATTACCAATGTCTATGGGTGTCGGTGATCACTTCCCATCAGGTGGCCCGACTGCTCGTCTGCCTGCGTATGCCATAAAAAAAAAAAAAAAAAAAACACGGCTGTTTCGGAGGTACCTGTGCCGCGTGGCCGGTAGGGAGCCTACAGAGAGTGCCACCACTGTGGCGTATGTGCCGAAGAGACGGCCCAACACGCGCTGGAAGAGTGCCCAGCCTGGGTCGAGCAACGCCGAGAGATGCGTAGTGTCGTGGGCACGACCTTTCGCTTCCTGCCGTAGTGCGCAGGATGCTAGAGAGCGAAAGGTCGTGGGCGCCGTCCTTGCTTTTTGCGAGGACGTGATGGCCCGAAAGGAGGCCGCGAAAGGGACAGAGGCCGTGAGCGCCCTGGCTATCCGCAGAAGAAGGCCAGGGCGCCGAAGAGTGGCGTAGCGCGTAACCTTCCCCTGACACTGTGCCCCTGGGCGGCCGGCAGAGGGTGCCCGCCGCCCAGAGAAGGGCTCATGATGGAGCGCCGTGCTGTTTGTTCCGGCACGGCGCCTAAAGCGACGTTCCGGGTGTCCCAACACACCCGGAGAAAGAGGCCGAGAGGGCCACGTCGCGCCGGGGTCGCCGAAGACTGTGATCAGCGCCCGCGGCCCCGGCTACAGCGACATGAGAAAGGAACAACCGTTGGTTTTTTAGTGGGTATACCGGCCGCTCCATCTTGGTCCGGGGAGCCCCGCATATCCCCTGCTGCCCTCTCTTTGGCGGCGGGGAATCCGTAAGCTGGCTCTTTCCAACGGAAAAAATAAAATAAATAAAAAAGGACGTCTCCACACCGACTGCGTGTGTCTTAACTGCACCAAGGGCCCTCACTTTCTGGTACCGTTAGCATGCTGAATCGAGTGCTGCCCAGGTGGGCCGACGCCTCGGCTCGATTCAGACACTTACCATTTTTAGTTTCCCGCAAGGTTAAAATTTGTATTTCCCGCCTTTCCAAAACCAAATGTTTCGGAAAAAAAAAACATAAAGGTTGTTTTTTGGGAAAATCATTTGTTTAAACACCGGGCAAAAAACCTACTTACAAACAATATTTTTGGGGTGAATGCCCCCTTAAATTACTAAACCCCGGGAAAAAGGGTAAAATTCTTTCTTTTTTGTTTTGGTAAAAATGTTTAAAAATTTAAAAAACTTGATTGTGTTTTTTAAAAACATTGTTTTCATTGTTTTTTAAACTTTTTTAAACCCCCAAATCGTTGGATGAAATTGTCCCATAAGGTCCAAATTTCTTACCATTGGGGGCCCAACGTTATGGGGGGTTGAATTTGGTTATTTTTTCCTGGTTTTAAATAAAATTTTTAATTTTTAAAGGGAAAAATTTTATGCCGCTGATTTGTGTTATTGGAATTTCAAAAGTTTCGAATAAAAATTTCAATTATAAAGGTTTTTGTAAAAGTAAAAAGTGATATTCTTTTAAAATATTAAAAAAATTTAAATGAATTAAATATAAAAAATTAAAAAAAATATATGTTAAAATAAGTGTCTTTTAAAAAAAAAAAAAAAACACAATTATTTAAACATTTTAATTAATAATAAATTTTAAATTTATTTTATGCCGATCAAAAAAAAAAAATTTAAACAATTGAAGTTATTTTCGGGGATTAAAAACTTTTAGGTTATTCGCAAGAAATTTGGGAAAAAAAAATTTAAAAACTTTTCAAGCTTATAACACAAGATTAAAAAAGCTTAAAATTTTTTAAAATTTTGAATTTTTAAAATTCTTTTTATTTTTTATAAGTTTTAAAATTTTTTAAAATTTAAGTTAAAGGGAAAGTTTGGACAAAAAATTTGCTTAAATTTCTTTTGAATAATAAATTTTTAAAAATAATTAAAACTTTAAAGGGAAATCAAAATTAAAAAATTTTTACGCCAACCCGAAATATTTTGAAAATTTTCCAAAAGGGGTTTTTAAAAAATTTTTTTCAAAATTAAACCTTTGGACTTTTTTTTTTTTTCTTTAAAAGTTTTTTATTTTCACAATTTAAAAATTTTTAAATTTTTAAAAAGATTTTAAATTAATATAAAAAAATTTTCTCCCTTTTTTAAAATATCCAAAGTTTTCACTTCATTTTTTTTAATTTTTTTTTTTCAAACTTTTAAAACAATAACAATATTAAAAAAAAAAATTAAAAAAATTTTTTTTAACCTCCTACCTTTTAATTTTTTTTTTAAAACAATTTAATAATTAGCCGAAGTAAGTTTTTTTTTTTATAAATAAATTTTAAAATAAACCCTTTTGATGTTTGGCAAAACGAAATTTTGGGGAAAAGTGAAGGAAAACTTACCATTTTTCCAAGACCGTAATTCCCTTAATTTTAAAACATTTTTTATTCAAAATTAAAAATTGGGGGGATAATCAAACAAAAATTTAATTAAACAAAAAATTAGTTTAGGAAAACTTTAAAAGATAAAGTAAAGTAATTAAATTTAAGAAAAATTTTGCTAAGAAAAATTAAAAAATTAAAATTCCCTTTAAAAAAGCCAAATGACTGGAAAAAATTTGAAACCAGGTTTATCGACTAAATATTTTTAAAAATTTTTTTTTTTCGAAATTAAACATAAAACCAATTAATTTTAAAAAATTTTAAAGAAAAAAATTTAAAATAAATTAAACATTAAAACTTTTTTTTCAAAGTTTTTAGCCATCCAACCTAATTTAAATTTTTAAACGATAAATGGAAAATTTTTTTTTTGTTAAATTTACAAAAAAAAGTTTTTGGGATTTTAACTGACAGATTTGTTGTCGAAGATTTTTAAACTTTCACCGCACACCCAACACAAAGCAGGAAAATTTACTTTTAAAAAAGAAAATTTAATAATTAAAAAAAAAAAAAAAAAAATCATTCAACATTCAAACCATTTTTAATGATTTGTCATTTATAAGGGGAAAACTAGAGTTTTCCCATATTTTAAATTAAATAATTTTTTTTAAAAACAAATTGTTATTAAAGATGAAAAAATTTTATGCAAACTATGGTAACCCTTAAAAAAAAATAGGTTATTTTCCACAATTTTTCTAAAGGTTTTAAAATAATTAAATTTGGTTTTAGCAGTAATTTAATATTTTTAACTTTAATAAAAATACTTAATATTATTTTGAAAAAATTTATTAAAAATTATAAAATTTTGAATTCCTTAAAAAGATTTTTAAAAATTTTTAAAAATTTCTAATTTTTAAAACCAAATTGATAAATTTTCCAACCAAAAAATTTTTTCAAAAAATTTTAAAATTTCAAACCGATTTTTTTGGGGGTTTTTATTCCCTTGTTTTTAAAAAATAAATTAAAATTTGTTAAAATTTTAAAAAGGGAAATTTCAAGAAATTGGTAAATATTTCAAAAAGTTCGAAAAAATTTTTTCTTAAAAAAGTATTAAATTTTTTGAAATTTCCAAATTTTTTTTGGGTTCTTTTGTTTAATTTTATGGAATTTTTAATAATTAATTTTTAACCCTTTTATTTAAATATCCATTCAAAAAAAATACGAATTTAAATTTATTTAATAAATTTTTATCACATACATAAAACCCATTAAAAAAATTTAACTGGGAAATTTAAATTTTTGTATAAAAAGGGAAAAGGGATTTTTAGTTTAGGTAGTAAGAATTAATTTTAATTTATTGATTAAAATTTTTTAAAAAATTTGAATTAAAAAATTTTTTTTTAAACGTTAAATTAAAAATTATTTAGGGTTTTAAAATAAAAAAGGAAAAATTTTTGGGTAAATTTTTTTTAAATTTTGAATTAAAACATTTGAGAGTCCAAAAGCCTTTTTAACCCTTTTTTCAATAAAGGGTTGCCCTTTTTCAATTTATAAAGGCAAATTATTTTTGAAAGAAAAATTTAAAAAAATTTTTAAAGCGAAATATTAAATGCTTGAAAAAATTCACATAAGAATTGGGAAAAAACCAAACTTTAAATTAATTTCTATATTTTCACATTTTTTAAAAAAGGAAATTTTAATCTTTAAAAACTTTTCAATTTTTTTATGATCTTTTTAAAAAAAAACCCGTTTTTTATTTTTTTGGGATTTTTAAATAAAAAAACGTTAAATTAATTTTACGTAAACATTGTTATTAATTTTCATTAGACTTAGGTATTCATAAAAAAAAGCATTTTTTTTTTTTTATTTAAAATTTAATTGTTTAAAAATTTTTTTTTTTTTAAAAGAAAATTAAATTTGGGCCACTTCGGAAATAAGCCCTAAATGGTTTAATTTGGGGAAAAAAATTCAAAACTTTTTTAAAATATTGGCAAAAACCTTTTGTTCCCGGGGAAACAAGTTCCGGTTTAACGCCACCCAAAAAACCTAAAAATGAACCTTTTTGTATCTTTTAAAATAAAATAATTTAAAAATTTCTTTTAATAAACACCTTATTCCTTTTTTATTTTCAAAATTTTTACGGGTTACATTTATTTAAATAATTTCATTAAAGTTTTTAAAATTTTTTAAATTTATTTTTAACCCAAAAACTATCTTTAAAAGGGTATTTAAAATTTAAATTCTTCTAATCTTTTTGAAAAACAAATTAGTTTGGCAAAAATGCAACCAAAAAATTTAAATTTTTTTTTTAAATTTTAAAATTTTAAATTTTTGGGGTTTTTAATTTGGATATTTAAATTTTGGGGCCCGGAAAAAATTCAAAGTTCTTTTGGAGGAATCCAAAATATTTTTGGTTCCTAACAAATTGTTTTAAAAATTAATGGGAAAATAAAGTATTAACCGGTTCCTCAAAGTTTTTTTTACAAATTTATAAAAGTGATTTTTAAATTTTTAAAAAGGGTCTTTTTGGTTCTTTAATTCAAAAAGGACCAAAAACCTTTTTTTTATTTAAAAATTTTTTTATTTCAAAATTTATTTAAATAAATTTTGTTTCTTTTTTGTGAAATAAATTTTAATAAACCAGTGGCCACCAAAAAAATTTTTTTAAATTTTTTATTTATTTTAACTTTTTTAAGTTTTTTTTTTTATTAATAATTAAACAATTATTAAAAGAAAACCCAAAAAGATTTGAAATTTTTTACCCGAAACTTTACCAACCAAAACCCTTTAAAGGGAAAGGGGTAGAAATTTTGGGGGGGTTCCTTTTCCAATTAAATTTTTTTGGAATGAAAGAGCTTAAGAACCTTTTACGCTTCCCCCCAAAAGATCCCCAATTTAGGGCCCCAAATGAGGGCCCCAACCACGTTGATCCATTGGGGCTATGGGGGTACTTTAATGCCCTTTAGGTGGTTAACCTTTTTCCCTGGGTAACGGGGCCCAAAATTTTAAAAAGAAAACACTAAAAAATTTGGATCGAACCAATTTTTAAAACGAACCAAAACCCTGACCTTTATCTAAAAAAAATTTAGAAAAATTTTTCGGAAAATAAAAAAATTAATTTTAAATTTTTACCATTAATTTAAAATTATTAAAAAATTTTTAATAAAACAACCTTTTTTTATAATAGGTAGGGAAAAGTTTAAAAAAAATTTATTCCATTTAAAAACATGTAAGGTTTTAAATTAATTAAAAATTAAATACGATTAAATTTTAACCATAGTTTTATTTAAATTTTAAAACACTTTTAAGGCATTTTAATTTTAAATAAAAAAATTGAAAGCTTTTAAATCTTTTGGAAAAAAAATAAAGGTTTATTTTAAATTTTTTTAATAAATTAAAAAAAATCAATATTTTTATCACATATGTAAATTATCCAAAACTCGGAAATTTTGGAAGGGTTTCTTAAAAAAAAATTAAAAAAATTTTTTCAAAACAAAAACTTTAAAAACTGTGAAATAAAGGGCTGAAAAAGCTTTAAATTTTTAAAATAAAGTAAATTAATTTAAAATTTATCCATTTTGAAAATTTTCGCTTTTGTTAAAAATTCAATTCCCCCTTTAAAAAAAAAAAAAAAAACTATTTAGTAAATTAAATAAAATATTGTATCCCTTTCTTTTTAGACATTAAAACTTAGTCGTGGGGTTTTTTATTTAAATTATTACGATGTTATCACCTTATCATATTTTTAAATAATTTTTAAATTTAAATTTCCTACCTTTTTTTAAAAATAAATTTTTTAACAAGAATTTGGAAAAACTTAAGACCATTTTTATTTTCATAAAATTTTGAGAAAATAAATTTAACCCCTAATTTTAATGAAAACGGTTTTACGTTCCCAAAATATTTATGCCATCTTTTAAACAAATTTTGAGGGGAAGGGAGGGTTTTTTTATTTTTTAAAAAAATTTGCTAAAGCCGGTTTAGGAAAAAGGACAGGTATAAAATGATTCACTTTTGATTTGATTGGGCCTGAATAGAGGGTTATAAGGGCAAAGTCTTTGGGCGGGTTTTCTGGGACCCACAAAACTATTTTTTTTTCATTTTTTAATTAAGCCCCCACAAAGGTAATTGTTTATTTGAGCCTCCGGGTTTTCTGCCAAAGCCAGGTTTTGGGGGGAAATATAACCCTTTTAAAAGTAAGTGGTATTTTTAGAAATCTTCACCCATTAACCGTTTAACTGGGGATTTTAAAAACCCCAAGGATAGGGTTTGGAACCCTTTTCCCAAGGCCCCGAAATAATCAACTAATTGATGTTATTTTGGAGAATTTTTAAATTTGTAAAACGCAATCAAAAGCTTAAATTAAAAATTCTTTAAAAAAATTGGTTTTAAAATTTTAATTTAAAATAAAATAAAGGGGAAAGGTTTGGGACCCTTAAGTTTTTGTGAGTGCGTATCCCAGAACCCGGGGATTTTGGTTTTAAAAATTCCCATCCAATGGTCTTTTTAACTGGAAAACCCACTTGGATTATAGAAAAACAAAAACTAACCGACCCCGCCCGTTTTATTTAAAAAGCAAAAGGAAACCTTTCAAAAGGTGCGGGATTTTGGGTTTTAACAAATTTTTTATTTTTTGTTTTTTGGGGGAAATGGGGATTTAGCGTGTTGATTCAAAAATAAATATATATTTCCCTTTTCTTTTTTTAAATTCGACTAAAAATTTTTTCCATTTTTATTTGCATTTTGGGGCAAGAGGAAATTGTTAATTTTTTTTTATTATTTAAACTTAGAAATTAAAATGGTAATTAAAAAACCCATTTAAAAATGTTATTTAAAAAAAATAAATAAAGGTTTAAAATTTTAAAAATTTCGGGAAAATTAAAAATTTGAAAAAAATTTTTCCTTTTTGAAAACAAAGGGATTTGAAATTTGTTTCCCAAAATTAAATCCCAAATTTTTGGGTTTTGGACTTTAAACATCAAAACTATTTTTTACCAAGGCCAAAAGGGCCCAAAAAGTTTTTAATTTTAAAATTTTTATTTTTTTTTTCCCCCCATTTTAAAGAAACAAAAACCCAAATTAAATTTTGTAATGTAAGGGGACAAAGGGGAAAGTTTGCGCCTTTTGTTATTAATCCTTGGTTGGAAAAAGCCAACCTTTTTTAAATAAAAGGGGTTTTCCCCCTGGTGGGGGATTAAAAACCTCCCCGGGAGAATAAATTTTGGGGAATACAAGTATTTTAAAAAAATTTTTTCCCGTAAAAAACCCAAATAAAAATTTTTTTAAAATAAGAAGTTGTATTAGGTAAAGGAAATTTAGGGCCCAAAAGGGGTTTTTTCGGTAAAGAAGCCTGGAAGAATAAAAAAATATTTAATGTTTATCAAAAAAACGGGGAAAGGTAAAATTAGAACGGGATGACGTTTTTTTAATTGCTTTAGTTTATTAAACTTAAACGGTGGGTTGATTTAAAAAAATTTTATTGTTTTTTTGGTGAGGCAAAGGGCGTTTTGGTTATGGAAAAGGAAATGGGTTCGGCCCATTTTAAGGTAAAACCCTGGGCCCTAAAAATTTTAATAGGGAAATTTTTTATTTTTTTATTGGGAAAGGATAAGGAAAATTTTGGGAGAATGAATAATGGCGCCTAGAAAAAGTAAGAGGCGTTTATATAAGGATGTTTGGAAATTAAATGGGAGTTTTCAAAAATTTGATTTACCCCAAAATTTTTATTTTTTAGAAAATTTTAAAATTTCCCATTAATATTTTAAATTAATTAAAAGTTATTAAACATTTTTATAAAAACCCTTTTTTAAAATTTTTTCCCCAAACCAAAAAATTTTAAAAAAAAAGCTATTTATTTAAAAGTGAAAATTAAACCCTTCGATTTATTTTGGTTAAACGGGGCAGAAAAATTTTTAAAGAAAGTTCCCTTGGAAGCACCGCAATTTTTAACTAATTTAAATTTATTTTGAAATTTTTAAAAACCCAATTTTTAATTAAAATTCCTTCGCAAAATTTTAAATTTAATTTTAAAAAAATTTAAAACCCAAAACCCTTTAATTTTTAAAAAAGGGGAAATTGTTTAAATTGGGAAACCTCAAAAAGGGAAAGAAACCAAACCAAAAAACCAAACGGGAGGAGTGAGGAGAAAGGATGGCTTGAGTACATTTTCCCCCTTCCCTAGTTTCCAAAATTAAAAATAATTGAAAATTTAGGTCGAAATTCCTTTAATGAATTTTTTCTCTAAGGGAATTAAAAAGTATTGTGATAAAATTTTTAAATTTTTTGGTTAATTGTAATATTTGTCAAACCTAAAAAAAAATTTAAAATTTTAAATAAATATTTAAAAAAATTAAGAGAATTTTAAAGGATTTTAGAGATTTTAAAAACGTGTTTTATATTTTGATTTTTAAAATTTTTAAAAGTTTTAGGAATTAACCATTCCCGAGTTTTAAATTTAATTCGGAATGAAAGGAAAGGGAAATTTATTCAAAAAAATTTTATTAAAAGGGTTGGGAATCAAAATTTAAAATTTTAAATTTTATAAAATTTTAGTTTTCAATTTGGTTTTTAAACCACTTCTTTAGACTTTAAGCATTAAACAAAATTTTCCAACGAACAATTAAAAATTAAATTTGGGAAGAAAATAAAACGGGTTTAACATGAATTAAAGGGCCAATTTACCCTTATTTGTCCAAATTTGGCACCCCTTTTTTAAAGGGAAAAACCAATTAAATATTTTAAATGTTTTTAAATTGCGGGTTTTATTTTTAATGGTTTAAAAACTCTTTCCAAGGGCCCAATTTTATTAAAACAGGGAAAAACAAAAAAGGAAAAAAGAAAAAGGGAAAAACCGGTTTTCCTTTTGGGCAAAATTTTTTTTAAAATTTTGCTTTAAAATTTATATAATAAAACCAAAAATTCCCTACCAAAACTAAAAATCCCAAAAATTGAAAATTGGTTATGACCCAAAATAATAAATTTAAGGCACATTTAAAAATAAAATAAAAAATAAAATATTGAACCAAATTTAAAAAAGGGTTTTTTTTAAATTTTAAACCAAAACCTAAACCATAAAAAGGGTTACAGAATTTGACCACCCCCAAAAAAACCCCAATATCCGGGAAAACAAAGGGAAACCTTGGTTTGGGGTTTTGTTAAAGAGTCAAACATAAAAAACAACGAATACTCAACCGAACAAAGTGCCTTGAAGGTTTTGTAAATCTAAACCCGGGAAAGAAAACCAAACTTTTAAAAAAGAAATTTTCGGCCCCCTAAAAGCCAGAAAAGACTTTTTGAATTAAAAAACAAAACCCTTTGGGTTTCCCAAAGCCCCAGAAAATAAAAGGGGAAGCACTTATGCCCAATTTATGGAATTTACGTTTTGGTTCGGGAACAAGGGTTTGGCTAGGCCCAAAATAAACAAACCCCTTTAAGGCGAAAACCCCGTTAAATAAAGGGAACCCTATTTAAAATTCCCGGAAGAACTTTTTCCCTTGCTTTGACACTGGAATGCCCATTGTTAATTAAAAAAGGGGTTTGGGCCCGAAGTTATTCCAAAAATAGAAGAAAATCAAATTAATTGGGAACCCCGGTTATTCCCTCAGTTTCGTGAAAATTAATTTTACCCAAAGAATTTCGGAAATTTCAATGAAAAAGTTAATAAAACCTGAAAAATTTGATTAACAAAAAGGAAAGAAATATTTGTTAACCCCTTTATTTTTTCCTAGTGAAAAAAATTAAAAAAAAAAAATCCATTTAAAAAAAAAAAGGAAATCAAAGGCCCGAAAAAACATTTGAAAAATTACAAAAATAAAAAATTACCCCGGGAAGGCCGTTACTTTCCCAAAAAGAAGCCCCTTTTTAAATCCCAAAGGAATAACAACCCACAGATAAGACCTCCCAAAAAGATTTGTTCAAAAGGAAAGGTTTTTTCGTAAATTTAAAGCATGGCTGCCCATAGTTAAGGAAAAAATACAAAATACATTCAAAAAAATTTATTTCCATTTAAAGTTTTTTGAAAAGATAAGTGTTCCAAAATGAACCAGGAAAGTCCAAAAATTAATAGCCCACAACTGGAAATTTGTCCGTTTTATTTAATTTAAAAGGAAAAAACAAAATTAATTTGATTAAACCCCAAAATTTGGGTTTAAATAGACAAATAAATTTTTAATTTTTATCCTTATAAAAAAAATTAAAACCAAAACAATTTAAAATAAACCGAAACTTTTCCCAAAAAAGGTCAAAATTTTTTTTGTTTTAAGGTGGTTACAATTTGAAAAATAACCCCTTTAACTTTTCCTAAAAAAAGGAACAAAATTTTGGGTTTTACCTTTTTCAAAATTAAAAAAACCCCCCTCTTTTAAAAGGGACCCGATTTTGAAAAATATTATCTAAAAATGCAAATGTAGCCTTTAGTTCTTTTTTTGGGGGCAAAACCAAGGCTTATGAAGGCCAAGGATCCAAAGCCGAAGCAAAAAATTAATTATGATTAAGGGAACCAAACATTTCCTGTTATTTTTATAATAAAAAACCCATTTGGTTTTTAAGGTTTTAAAAAAAGCAATTCTAAATTACAAATTTTCTTGAAATAAAAAAAAAAGAGTAATTAAAATCCAACGCCGATCATCAGCAAGATAAAACTTAATGGTTTAGATTGAGACGGAAAGACCCAATTGAAATTTAAAAAAAGGAAGAAAAAACTCTCAAAAATAAAGGAAAATTTATTATTGACCAGATAATAAAGCAAAAGTCACCCATAACGATTTTAAATTCATCAGAAAGGACAAATCAATCTTGGCCTCCATTTCCCTTTTTGTCCAACCGAAAGCAGAACACAAACCGTACCTACCCTAGTTTAAAAGGAAATTCCTTATTTTGCACTGGGGATAAAAGCCCAAAAATACTTTGTATTTTCGTGGTTAAAAATGAGAGCAAGGGAGACCCATGAGAAAAACAAAATTTAGAAGTATTTTCCAAAAAAACTGAATTAATAAAAAAATTTTTTGAAAGAATAACCCAAAATTAAATATTTTATTTATTTTAAGAAAAAAGAACATCCAAAAAAATTTAAAGGTTAGTCCTAGTATTATTTAAAAAGGAAAAGGGGACTAAGAATGCAGAAGGGTTGGGATATTAAAGAGAAAGACAATTTTTTTTTTCAATTAAAGGAAAAAAATTGCCAAAGGCAAAAAGAAACTTTTCAAACAGAAGAAAATTGTTGGAAAAAAATGGAGGAAACATTTTTGGAAATCGGATGTTTTGTATCCAAAAATTGAAAAGAAACCACTTTTTTTTCATAAGAGAATCAAGATGAAATTTTCAAAAACTTTTAAGATTTGTTTTAAAGAAGGAAAATATATTTAAACAAAGACGGGTTTTAGTAAATAGGAAAGAATTGAATTTAAAACCACACCAAGTTTCGAATAATAAAATATTTTTCATTCTAGGCATCCCGAATCAGTTAGACCCGGAAAGAAATTAAATCACCAGAAAGAATTCCTTTCATTGCATAAAATAACCAGGGAAAATAATAATAAACTAATTTTAAATTACAGAATATAGATTCTAAGCAAAAAATTACCACATTCGAGACAATCCATAATATTAAACTAATTTGTTCAAACCAGCACCAGTTTAACCCTTTTTGAGGAATTCCCCAAATTGGAAAACATTCAAACAGAATTTGGAAAAGTTTACCCAAAAAATACAAGATCATAAAAAGGGAAAATTTTCCCCTTAAGACTTTGGGAAAAATCACTTTTAAACAAAGGTTGCGGGCAAAACGTGTTTGAATAAAAGGAAAAAAGCGTTAAAGATATTAATAAGCGTAAAAGAAACGTATAAAAAAGGTCAGGGTAACAGAAGAAATGTATCCCAATTAAAAATACCAAAAGAAATTTTCAAACCCCATTAAAAAAATAAAACCCCCACATTTGTTTCAAAGAAAGAAAACCTTTAATTAAATTTAAAGAAAACCCGGTTTTTCAAATAATTTTAGTTACATGTAGGAGGATACTCCTATTTGTTAAAGGGGGCGTGGGGTACAAACAGAAATTTACCTATATTATCCAGGATTCCCAAAAAGAGTTGATAACACCCTTTTGATTTACTGGGGAAAAATTAAAAACCCGACGTTAAAAGAGGTTCCATTTACGGATATTATAAAAATTTAAAAATTACAATTTTCTTTTAAAAAATAATTACTAAATTTCAACCAAGAAGGGTTTAAAAGATAAATTTCCCTGTTAAGAAGTTCAAAAAACCGAATTTTACAAAAAGGAAAACCTGAAAGCCAAAAAAATTAAAAGCAAAATTTTTAAAAAAAGAATAATTATCATTCAATATTAAATTTAATATTTTTTGGAAGTTTATCACCTTTACCACTAACTAAAAAGTTTTGTGAGAAGGGTTTGTAAAAGTTCTAATTACCATCTATTGAACTCTACCAATTTTAACCATTTAAAATAATTTTCGCCAAATTAGTATAACCCTAAAAATTTAGTAAATTAAGAAAAATTTCAAAACATTAAGAAAATTCAGTTTGTTGGTTATTAGGTTTGGTAAAATTTTAAATGTTTTGAATTTTTTTAGGGAAAAAAAATTTTAAAAAATTTAAAAAGGGCAAAAGGGGTCCCGGAAACCCATGCCCCCCAAAAGGGGCCCAGGCGAATTCCGGGGAAATTAAAACCTTCCCTTTTCTTTGCAAGGGAGGAGGTTTTATTCAAAATTTCACCCTTTTTTCCCCTTTGGGTTTAATTGAAATTTTAAAGGAAAAGGCTTGTTTCCCCTAAATTAAATTTTTCGTAAAAATTTATACCAATTTGAAGGTTTTTTTAAATAAACAGTCCCAAAACTTTTGGGTAAGGGAATTTAACAGTTTTCTTTGTTTAATTAAATTTTTAAAAACGGAAAAGGTGAAAATCCCTGAACCCCAAAAGGGTTTGTTTTCCCAGGGGGCTAAAATTCAAGCTTTCCAGTTAAATTTTAATAAAATTTTTCCCAAATTGGGTGGAAACCTAATTTTAATTCATTATATTTAGTGCCCATATCAAACACCTATCATTGTTAGTTAATTGCTCAATATCGGCATTTAGTTCTTTATTTTAGTTTTTAAAAACATAATTTAATGCTACCGAAATTTGACTAGATTTTTCTGTACTTGTTAAAGACGTTCTATTAGGGTAAATTATTTAGCATCAAAAACCTTTCTGGGACAAAATTCCGTTTTTTAAAGCTTAGTCTTTTTGGAATTTAGGGTTCCTTTGTATTTTATAAGACTGTTAACCAAAAAAGCACAACTTTCTTGCATTCTTTGACCAAAAAATTTTTTTACAAGGGAGACACTGCTATTATGAACCTCTGCGCTTTAGTATTTAGCACTCAATTATCTTCATAAACATCAAAAAATATTTGAAGATATACATAAGGGCTTATGATCATTAATGAAACCATAGGTTAGGATTTAAGAGAAGATTATTTTAAATTAAAAGATTTGGGAAGTTATTAGAAACTAGTCTGTTCTCGGCTCTGAACGTATTATATTTAGGTTTTTGTACTGGATTTTCCCGAAGTATAACTAGCTATGTTATTCAGGGATAATCATCAACCATAAAAAAGTTTTTAAATAACCTAACAAATAACGTTTTTTATTAGCAGTATATTAACATAATGCTTCACTTCGTTATTTCAAATTTAAATAAAATTTTTTATAAAAGCGCCCATTTCGAGTTCAATTTAGAGGAGTCCCTTTGAAAGGTTATACGCCGGGCACAGCCCAAAGATCTTGATAACGGGCCTGTAATTGTTTTATATTATATGGTTCTTCCACAAAAAAAAAAGGTTTTTGAAAAATGTAGTTTATTTGTTTTTTATTTGTTTTAGAAAAACATTAAAAATTTTAATTACAAAAAATGTCAGCTGCTCGAGATCAAGCTTTAAAATATTTGAACTTATTTAAGCAGGAAATATAAATTGTTAACATAATGGATAAATTAAGTCTTAAAACATTATTAGCTAGCTTAAGCTGTTATTCACTTAATCTTCTATCTTTATACTTTATACCAAAACGTGCTATTCCATTTAGCTTTTATTTTTAATTTAGGTTATTCTAAGTCGACGCCTCAGCCAATGGTTAGGGTGCAAAAACCGAGGCGGGTTGAATCCTGGGGGATTCCAAAATTTTCATTTTGGCCAGTTTTAGGACCACCCCGGGATAACCCAATTGCCTGGAAAGATCCATGGTCGGATGGCATGTGGGCCCCCACCAACCCATTGACCAGGTGGTGTGGAGGTCCAAACCCCAAGGATAGGGTGTATTAGGGGAGGCCAATCCAGCATGGGGACCATCAGAGGGATGATGAGAGGATAATGATTCTTTATCGAGGAATTATCAATACAAAATTTTTTAACGTAAAATAAAAAATTTTCAAAGATAATTTGCTGGGTAATGATTAAAAGTTTTAAAAAAAAAAACAATCTGACAAAAAATTTAAAAAACCCTATCTTGTTTCGCCCAGCCCAAGCCTTCAGTGTTTGTAAGAATGGAATTTAATTAAAAAAAACTTTGACAAAACTATAGTTTAAAGTTAATCAGAACAGAAAATCTTTTTTGCTATTTACAATGAAAGTTAAAAAGAAACCATAAAATCCGAGAGAGTAAATTAACAAAGCAAAGAAAATAATCTAAAGTCTCAAAATTTTAACGTTTTAAAATTAAAAACAGATTTTTTAAAAATAAAAAAAGATTCAAATTTATCGTAACTTTTTTTTTTTTTAAAAAACCCTTAACCTAGTAGGTTTAAGTTGAGGTCAGAAATTTTATTATTTTTTCAAAAACAAGAGCATCACTAAAATTGTTAAAAGTTTTCCTTAATTGTAATATCACGATTTTAGTGATTTGAAATTTAATCGAGGTTTTTTTGTAATAAAACTAATTTTTTGTGATAGAGCCCATTAAAAAAAAGATTAAAAAAAAAGAACAAAAAAATAGAAAGAACCATTTTGAAAAATTACTCTGACCTATTAATTAAAATTAAGATATTTTAGCGTTTAATTTTCCTTAATGGCCAAAAAATAAATTTAATGTGTTTAATTTTCAACGTTTCACGCAAATATAGGAAAAAACTTTTGAGTTATTCAGCGAGGGAGATCTTAATGTAACCATTTAATTCCATTTAAAAGGGTTTTACTAGAAATTTTTCTTTCAACGAGGACCTATGAGAAAAGAAGTTCTATGGGCATTAGTACTTTAAATTAGTAAATTCGAAAAGTTTTTGAAAACTGGGGATTTTTAGATTTTAATTATAAGATGAATTTGGACTTTTGAAGCATGTTTGAAAGCCTGGAAGAAAAGAAATTTACCCCAAAAGTTTTAATAAAATTTAAACTGCTGGAAAACTTCGATTTAGAATGACGACTTAATCATAAAAGATTAAAAGACCAAAATTTGAGTGGGAATAAAATTCAGTGGGATAAAAAAAACCCCAAATTATTTTTAGAATTTAAATTTTTTAGATATTTAATTTTACCAATAATGACATTGTTAAAACAAAAATTACAACTTTTATACCATAGTTCCTCAGTGGGTTTCCCTCACCCTTCATTTTAGCCCCATTTATTTTCCCTTTCTTTCTAAATTGTTTTTTTTAAAACCTGCCAATTATCAGATTATTTATTTTGAGGGTTTTGGACCGATCCCACCACGCGGTCCAATGCGGGTTAGTGGACCGTCTTTTCCAAGCCCATTGACGCATGGATCATCTTTTTCAGACATTTGACGCCCAAATTGCCCAAACAACAGGACAAAAAATTGAGTTCCGCAGACGACCCACACCTCCGGTTTCAAACCAACGCCATACCACAGGCCGGAGGGTTTGTTTTCAGCCATGCAGAATAAGCTGAAAGTCCCGTTCACCCCAAACCTTCATAGACCCCACCAAAAGGACTAATAAATTTTGGGCATGGAATAAAATAATTGTTCGTTCTCATTGACTTTTACACACCCTGACCCTAATGATATCCTTCAATTCTCTTTGGTGGTCCATGGGGTGGAATCTTTTCACATCAGAGGGCGCCAAACGTTGTAGATGAATTTTTAAGTTGGTCAATCGGGGTCTGATGTCCTGGCTGTTTATTTAATTCTGTTTCTATATTCAAAGTTTTATGTCACTATTTTTAAAAGGGGTTTTTTAAAAATTATATAGATTTAAAAGATTGTACATATTTTTTATTTGTACTTAGATTTTACATAAGGGTTTTGGATTGTATATATTTTTTTTTTTAATGTATGATTTATAGGAATAAATTTTTAATTTTGAGTTATCAAAAATATTATATATTAATATGCTTTTATGACCTCCGACTTTAATTCCACACCCCAAAGGAATGGGAAGAATGCAGGGCTTTAACCGCCGTGTTTTTTGCAAAAAGAATAAATTAAAAAAAATCGTCTGACTCAATGCAACGTCCCGAATAGACACGGAACAGTGTAATGGACTTTACATCATTAATTTGTGCGTTGAATATCCGTTTAAGAAAGTAGTGAATCTTCAACAAAATTATTTGGTATAAAAATTATGATTGAGCTTTAACAGGCTTTCTTTATCGAAAGGAGCGATTAAATTTTTGGGTTTAATTTAAAAGCCCAAATTTGCTGGGAAATTGGGAAGCCGAGGAAGTTTTCCCTGTTTGAGAAAATTTCAATTTAACATCGATTATTGGAAGGGCATCGAACTGTATTTTGTTATGTTTTTTAAAAAAAAAACTTTGAAAAGTTAATGACAAAGAAGTCGTTCTTTGAAGAAAAAGGTTATTTTGTGGTCTTCTATATTGGAAAATTTAATTTAAGATGGTATTAACTTAGGTATTAATGAAAACTGAATTTTTTTAGTTAATTTTATTAATAATTATTTATTAAACAAGAATTGAACCGGACCCATGTTTTTCAGGGAAATCTTTGGATTAATCAAAGAAAATACATTTGGCCCACAGCCATTTTATGAATAGATTATATTTAATTTTTAATAAATTAAAGAATCCATGGTATAATTTTATTCGAACAAACCGACAAAATTGTTTTCATTGCTTTATTATTATGATTCTTTTTTAACATTTTAAAGTTAAGCACTATTTATGTTAATGCGTTCAAAACTGACAACGTATATCACAACATGTGTCAATTTATTGATAAAAACAAAGTTCATTAATTAAAATATGATAAACTAAAAGCAATGATATTAACCAAAAGGGGACAATATTTCCGCCAATCACTTATTATATTTCCGGACAATGTTTTTGGGGGGCTTTTTTTTAAAAAAAATCTTCCTTGTTAAATATTAAATGGTCTGTTGCTTTTTATTTTTGAGTTACTTTTTATAGAGTTCAAATATGAGAATTATTGTTCATATTTTTCAACAACACGATACTTTAAACCGAATGAAAAATATATTTTTTTTGAATCTATTTTATTGAAAAATAAATAAAATACGCCTTTTAGCCATAAAAAAAGTATATAAATGTTAAATCAGAAAAAAATATTAAATATTAAGATCTTGTTAACCTTTTTCTTATATTCAATAAAAAAATTTTGTAATTATATTTAACTGCTAATTAGGGAGATTTATCCATGCAAAATAATTTTATTAAACGGGAAAAAATGATCAACAAGTAGATATTGTTTAAACCAGTGTAAGGTCTTTAAAGGGTGGGTTGACCCCAACAAATTTGTTTTGTTTTGAACTGGGGTTTTAATGGGCCATCAAATTGCTGAAAAGTGTTTACCAGTAGGGCATTGCGGTCCCCCAAAGCATTACCAAAGGTTGAGGTCCAAACCCCAAGGTTTTAAGGCCATTTAGGGGATAAAAAGGGTTTGAAATTATGTAATGAAACTTAAAACCAAATCAAAGGTTAGAAATATATGGATTAAGAAAGTTTTTAAGAGATCCAATTTATTTTCAAATTTTTATTTTAAGGAAAATCGGAAGGGTAATTTTCTCCGAAACTTTATGCCAACTAAATAAAATTTTTAAAAAACAAACATCACATTATTTATACAAAAATTTTTAAAGATAATTTGTATTTATTTTGGCGACCTTTTTTAAGTATAAAATTTGTTTAACAAAAAAGAAGGCTAATTTTAAAAATGATAATTATTTTCAAAACTTTTTTTACAAAATTTTTTAAATTTTAATAAAAAAGGTCGAAACCATTTAAAACAACTTTTTTTTGTTATTTTTTTTGTTTTTAAAGTAAGTTAAGGAATAAATTATTGAAAATAGTTTTAAAATTAATGTTAATCCAAAACGTAATTTAAATTTTAATTTACTTTTATAATTGGGATTTAAACTACATTTAATCAGCTTAAAATATTATTTTTTTTCATAGGGTTGGGCTTATTTGATATTAAATAATTTTTATTAATATTTTTATCCGAACCTGTTTATTTAATACCTTACTTTTAAAAAGAAAATTTTTGGGAAAATGGAGGAATCGTAAAAATATTTTAAATTTTTATTAGGTGGGTTTTAATTTGTTAAAAAAAAAGGGATTAGAATTTTTGGTCTTTAATCAGTTTTTTAAAATTTTAAAATATTTGGGCTTGCAAATTTTTAAGAAAAATACTAAGGGTTTATTAGTAAATAATTTTTAATATTTAAAATAAAAACCCAAGAAAAAAATAAAATAAATTTTTAAAAACGCAACAAAAAGTTCACTTTTTAAATTTTAAAAATAACTGGTTTTTTTTAAACCCCTTTGAATTTTTTTATTATAATTTATTGTTAAATTATTGGGTTAAAATTAACTAAAAAAAACATTTAAAAAAATTTAATTAAATTTTATTACCAACTGCCTTTGTAAAATTTAAATAAAATTTGGCCAAACATTAATTGTTTTTTTTTAAAAATTTAATTTAAGAAAAGGGACACTTTTAAAACAAAAAAACTTTTAAATTATAATGTTGAACAAGGAAATCCCCATTTTTTTCTTTTAAAACAGATTGGGTGAAATTTTTAAATTTTGAAAGAATTTAAAATTGTTTTATAAAGGCATGTTTTGGGGTTGGGTTTTTTGGGGGTTTTTGGCCAACCAACCCGCATTAACTAAAATTAAAACCCTTTCGGAAAAGGGGCAAAGGGGACCCTGATAAAGGGTAAACAGGCTGAAATGAAAAACCGCTTGAAAATTTAGGAAAGCTTTCTTAAAGGAAATATTTTATTTCGAACGCAATAAACCCCAAGCGGGAAGAAAAGGTAACCTTACCCGAAAAACGCGCATTTTAGGCCCAAGAAACCTTGGAAAAAAAGTAAAAATTTTGCATTAGGTTTAATAAATAAAATTTAAAATCCAAAAATTTAAGTTATTATTTTGGCAAAATTTCCTTGTACTTTCCCACAAACCTTAAAAAACTGTACTTTCATCAACTGAATCTGAATTTGGTAGAGTTAGGGTTAATGTCAACATGAAGAGAAAAATTTAAAACAAATTCAAGTCAATTATTCTTGAAACAAAACCAAAAGACCCAAATCCAATTAAATCGATTCCTAAAAACCAGGATCTAAAGTATAACTTATGTGTAAACAAAGGAGAAAACTAAAAAAATGTTAAGGTCGTTACAAATTATAACAAAAATAAAGAACTAACTTATACGTTGACCTTTCAAAAAGACTTTAAGGAAAAAAGAGATATGAATTTTATTTTTTGAAAATTTTTTAATGCTGGGAACCAAATATTTGTCTTTTTACTTATTATATACCACGCGTATATCACCTTAGAATTAACCCGTTAAAGGAACCGGAGCGCAAATTTAAACAGCAAATAAAATTTTGTTTGCCAAATAGAAATTTCCATTAATTTGCGGCGTTAGTTTGCGCAATTTTAAACGCAAAAGAGTTCTGAATGAAACCCAAAATTTATTCACCGCTTTAGCCCTGGGATTTTATCACCCCCCAAATCCATTAGGGGTTAAAGTATCCCCCCTTTTTTCCAAACGTTTTGGGTTTGGGTGTTTTTGCCCATCAGAACTACTTTTTCCGAAATTATCCCCACCTTCTAACCAACTAAAACAAAATTTGTTTTAATTAACCCAGACCCATTTTGGGCACCCCCAAATAGGGTAAGGGGAGGAAAAAACTTTTTAAATTAACAAAATTCGCCAAATGAATTTTAAACAAATTTCCCCCAAATAGTGCATTTTTTGTTTAAGAATCATTTGTTTTCAAAATGGGTTTACTGGTTTTTTTCAAATTTGTAAGCAACTTTTTTCCAAAATTACAATTTCCTGTAAAAACCTCTGTGATTAATGCAAAGAATTGTTTAAAACCCAAAGGGTTATTTAATTTTTTCTCAAAATTTTTAAATTATTAGTGATTTATTTAAAACATTTTTAAAGTTGTATAACAATATTTAAATCCCAATGGATCTTTAATTAAAAAAGCCACCCTGGCTTTCTTGGGGAATGGGTTCTTTGCCGGGTTCTGGGTTCAAACTCGGCCCAAATAAATTTTCACTGTTGTTTTGGTTAGGGCAACGGGCCACCATTTACAATTGCCTTGGGTGATTTGCTCGTCGATTAGAAAGCCCAAAGAGGATAAATTCCAAAACCCCAAGGGTTTTAGGCAAAAAGTGCCAGTTTGATAAAGTTAAGTTCAACCGAGTTCAAAAGACGGTATAAGAACTGTTTAAGGTTTTAATTAGAAAAGACTTTGAAAAAAAATTTTTTGGGCTTTGTTAGTCTTTTCAAATGGTTTTTTTAGTATTTCGTAAAAAAAGAACCCCATAAACTTTGGAATAAATCACCTTGAGGAAAGGGCAAACCCACACCAAATTTTTGGGAAAGGCCTTTTATAGCTTTGGTATTTTATAAGTCTTTTTGTTTTTCAACTAAGTTAACATAAATTTGGGAATTTAAAAAGTTTTTTCAAGTAAACCCGACAACAAAACATTTTGGCTTGAAGAAATTAGCCCGATTTCCGCCAATCATTTTAAATCTTAAATTTTTTAAAAAAAAAAGTCCGATGGAAATTTTAAGCATATACGTTTGTCCTCACCCTTTTGAAACTTTGCACTTTATTTAGGTGGTTTGAAACCCCTTTTTAAAGGTTTTTTGTGAATTATTTTAGACATAGAAATGGATCGAATTTATTAGTTTTAAAGGTTAAACCGTTCAAGATCTTTAAGTTCTTTGGGAAAGGAAAGGTTTGCATTTTTTGGATTTTTGGTCTGTTATTTTTTTTTTTTTTAACGTTTTAAACCCACGTCCCAAAATTTAAATCGTATTGGATTTTTATTCCGAGAAGGTTTTTGGGAAAATAAATGAAAATTGTTTAGTTTAAAAAATCTTTTGGTAACTTTTTAGATTTAATTTTTATAAAAATTAAAAATTGTTTCCTAATTTTTATTTACAAATAAAATTTAAAAAACGGAACTATAATATTTTTTAAGACTTTAAAATGTAATGAGGAACTTTTAAATTGGTTTCTTCGGCCCTTTCCCGAAAGAACGAAACTTCTTTATTTTTTTGGGTCACTTTAAAAGGGATTAAAATTGTATTTTCCCAAGCCCAACAAATGAAATTTAAAGGGAATTTTGAAATTGAATTTTGTGTGGGCAAAGAGGTTTTTGGGTCGCTAAAAAAGCGTTTAAAATATTTCCCCACAAAAATTCCGAAATCCTTTTAAGTAATGAAAATCCCAAATTTGTTTAACTTAATTTTGGGTGCAAAATTTAAAGCCCTGGGTAAACGATTTTGCCCAAAAACCCATTTGACCTCAACGTCAAAATTTTGTTAAACCCAAGGAGGTTAATTACTTTTTATTCCTTTGGTGGCCCTTAAATTTGCTTTAACCGAGTAGTTGCGTACACTTTATAGGGTATATTTTAGAAAAGGTAGAAGACACTTGTTTTAATTTTATAATAAATTTAAAATTATAAAAAACTCTTTTAAATCCTTTTTAATTTCTAAAGGTTATTTTCCCAAAATGAAAAATCACTTGGTTTTAAAGATAATAACTTTAAAAATGTTTAAAGAAACAATTTGGTTTACTTGTGCGGGTTGGATTTTCCCGTATTCTTTTATTTTTTTATTTTATTTTCCCGCCTTTACGAAACCCCTTTTTTAAACTTATTTGCCCTATATTTCACTTTTAATTTATACCTTACTTACGGTTCGTTATTGATAAAAGTGCACCAGTGTACGTAATCCCTTACCTAACAAATTACTTCAATATTAATTTATTCATTACATCTTTGTTCAGCATTTATGAAACCAGCGTTTATCCTCAAGTTTAATGTAAGTTAATTATTTTATTGTTTGAATATTATACTTATTATCAAAATTACTTTAGATTTTATCGGTTTATTTTACATTTTAAATTCTGACGTTTGAACACTTTCCAGCGGCGTGGTCACGGGGTAGACTGAGATGTCATGGTCTTTCCAGTGCGGAAGGGGTTTCAGATCTTAATTTTATTAATTATTTTAATCTGTACCCGACCATGCAAAATGAACTGATTTTATCTGTACAGCTGGTGGTATTATGCTGTTTAATTTAAATTTATTAATTATGGATCCCAGCAGGTGGTAAACCCAACCATCTTTCTATTGAAATTTGATGTTTTTAACTCAATAGCCTCACGGATCATCCTTGGTAGGAACGTGTTCTTTAGTGAGGATTGTGGTCGATCAAATCTGATGTAATGGTTTGGGTGATTTAATGTTGGTCACACACGCCGACTTGTTGGTCTTCTATGTTAATGTCACCCATGTTCCTTCACGCGGGTCCTTTTGCTCGCTCTGTTTGTCCAATATAGGAGAGGCCGGTCACACCAGCTTTGTGTACACCCTGGGTCTTGTAGAGGAATATTGCACCTGACAGGTGGTAGGAATTGACCAATCTTCTTCAGCGGCTTGAAAAAGTTTTGATTAGCCCGCCTCAAAAGTAGCCAATCTTGTCGTTACGCTTCCAAAAGGTAGAACAGCAGGTACCGCCCACGTGGCTGCCTTCACTCGGTCACTCGTGACGCTGCGTGCGCAGCGAGCTTGTTGTCTCGCAGCACTTGTTTAACATGGTGTAGCTCAGGCCGCCAGATGTTCATCATCACAGATCCCTCGTGCTTCTGAAACAAAGATTTGCCCACTAGCTAATCGGGATGATGGTGGTTTGAATTGCTATTTAAATATTTATTTATGGGTTGGTTTCTATACATGGCGCTCAAGTGTTATCAGGATTGCGAATAATTAAAACATCAAGAAAAGCTAAAGAATTATTATTTTCTAACTCATAGAACTGTATTTTGAATTTAGTGGAGTTAAGGTGGTTGAAAATGCATTTATTTTATCATATGGTAAGATGGTAAATGTATCATCCACATAGCGCTTATAAAATCTGGATGAATGAGAGCAGTGAGTAGGCCTTTCCAAAGTCTCCATAAAATGTCAGCAACAATAGGAGACACTGGCAACCCATCGCTACACCATCCATCTGTATGTAGAACTCATCTTTCCACAATAAATAGCCAGATGTTAGGCAATGTTTTAGTAAAATGCATATTCTATTGAGATGTTATTTCTCTAACTTCTTGTTGCTAATTGATGCAATCTTCATAGGTATTGATGATCTTCTATAGGCCGCCACTATATATTTCTATATTGACCACGGCGCTGAAAGTGTCTGAATGTCGGGAATTTAAAATGTAAATAAACGCGATAAAATCCGTAAAGTAATTTTATTTAATAATTTAATGCAAGCTGTAATATAAGAGTTAGAATACCGTCCTTTATTAAGGAAAACGCGGATTTAAATGTCTCTATGGCGCTTTTTGTTGGTAACTACAACATATTTTCGGCATTTTAAAGTAACCTTACAAAGGGATTTATTTAAACTAAATGGTTTCCACCAATCCTTGCCTATTCAATTCAATGATAAATATTTCGGATTTCACTTAATATGTACATGTGAATACCTTCACTTTATCCCTAGTATAAAGTCAAATCAAAATATTATAAGAAAACTTACTATTGCGCATACCTACAAATGTTTGAATTAAAAAAAATCCAATGGATACCCTTCGCTTAGCAACTTATGTATGTCACCGTATAATTTCCATCCTATCATAAACAATTCCGTTGTACCGCTTTAGTCGTAATTAACATGAAGTATGGAATTATGCTTTTTTTATGGCATACGTAGACAGACAAGCAGTCGGGCCACCTGATGTGAAGTTGTCACCGACTCTCATAGACATTGGCAATACCAGTAGTATCGCCAACGCGCTGCCTACCGTGAGACATAGGATGTTAAGTCTCGTTTACCCAGTGAATACGCAGGCTACAGTGCCCTTCAAACTGGAAAACAGCAGTGTTTTTACACTACTGATACGCGGCAGAAATAGTCACCGCGGTGGTACACACCCAGACGGTCTCCTGTAAAAAAGGGACCTACCACCGGTATACCTTTCTGAATAGAATATTTAGTCATCATTTAAACTTA
Organism: Lamproptera curius; assembly: GCA_029286875.1. Taxonomy (NCBI): domain Eukaryota; kingdom Metazoa; phylum Arthropoda; class Insecta; order Lepidoptera; family Papilionidae; genus Lamproptera; species Lamproptera curius. The sequence goes on along the minus strand of JAGSMT010000178.1, from coordinate 573,792 downwards.
CTCAAACCTAATGCATCAACGATGCAATCACGTAAAGCGTAATGAACAAACGATACAAGAATTGTAGAAGCTTTGAATTAAAGTCATTTGAAACGAATTTCTTATGATTGTCCAGCAGTTTTTTAAGCATTTTATGAAAATTCTGAATCTAAGAAATAAACCAGATCAAGTTTATCTTTCTTTTTGCTGGACTGATACAATTGAAAAAATAACCGATATTAATAATATCATGAAAATTACATTCTTTTCCTTATTCTTATTTTAATACAATACAAAAGAAAAGCTTTAATATATTTTTTTTACCTTTATTTTTAGCTTCCTTTGTCCAGCATTATAAGATCCCATGTTTATTTTTTTTTTTGGCAATCGCAGGCAGACGAGCATTCGGGCCACCTGATGGGTCACCGACGTCCATAGACATTGGCAATACCAGTGGTATAGCCAACGCGCTGCCTACCGTGAGATATAGGGTGTTGTCTCGTTTACCCTGTAAATACGCTGGCTACGGTGCCCTTAAAATCGAAAAACAGAAGTGTTTTTACACTACTGCTTCACGGCAGAAATAGGCACCGCGGTGGTGCCCACCCAGACGATCTTCTGTAAAGGGATCATACCACCGATGATCCTCAATAAGTGTCCGTTAAAGTTAGAATTAAATGTGCTTTTCTACGTCCATAAATACAATACTATTTAAAAAAAAACTCTTTATCAGCGTAGACTCAAGTTTTTTATCGCATAATCATGTGATAGTTTCCCTTCTTTAATACCAACTCATCATAATCATCATTATCAGACTGTGTTAGTCCACTGCTGGGAATGAGCCTCCCCATGAACACACGCCATAAACCCCATTGGGGTTTTTGGACCGTATCCCACCACGCTGATCCCACCAACCCGTGGTGGGTGGACCGACTTTTTGCATGCCTATCGCGCGTGGATCATCTTACTTTTCAAACAATTGGGTGATCGGCCCAAATCGTCCTAACCAACCAGAAAACAGCAATAACATATAGTCGTTTCTTCACGGTTCAACTCTTCCGTTATAGCAACTCTAGGATAGAGTTTTAACATTTTATTTTATCGCAGATATTTGATTAAAAATCTAAAACGTCTTAATGAGTATAAAAACAAGCTGTGTAAAAGATGTACATCATCAATGGAAACTCTTGACGCCAAATATATGTGATTACTTTATTCAAATGTCAAAAAGCTAAAGCTTTTTCTAGTTCTGTTTGTTTTCGAGGGCAGTAATGAAATATGCATAGAAAAAAATATTTTTAACCTATATATTATATATTTATTTTCTAAAATTAAAAATGTACGTTTAAGCCTTAAATCAATAATACTCAATAAGTAATTAAAAACATGTTAATTAAACTGCAAGTAATTTGTACGCTCGATATATCCTGTTTGCCAAAATATTTCAAGATTAATTCACCAGATTTGATAACTATCGAACTCAACTTCATACAAGTTGAATGCTATTAACTGTTGGACGCAAAGTTTAAGAGCTTGAAAACTGCCATCAGCACTCAAGAAATAAGTAGTACAAGAAAACTTGCCTCTATTCAAACATAACTTCATTACTCTAAGAATCTGATTCCAATTTGTTATATAAGAATAGGAGTTCGAAATCGTGTATTTAAACAAATATTTTCGAAAAGTTATTAAGGCATAGACTTATTTACTTTATAACATAACATTTCGGGATGGTTAACAAATCGCTTACCCCAGACCAAGTAAAGCTTGTAATTTAGAAACTGAAGACTGATAATAAGACTTACTTTTATTTTGTAAATAAATAGTATTATGTTGATATAAATAACTAGACATGAGAATAACACAAATGTACATCACACTATATTTTTCTTTGTGGAATCAATCACACTCTTTGGCTTAGTAGTCTGGGTCACTAACCACTAAGCCAAGCGGTTCATCCGTTATAGTTATCATCAATTTGTTACAAATTTTATTATGCCAGAAAACACAAAATGTTACGTTAGAAACACTATTTTCATTTAATGTATTCTTGTTGTAGGCATGTAAGGTTATCCATTACTCATGCCATTCAGCAAAATGTTAACAGCAGGCGCTGCGTTACACCATTTGTACTTAAATATTTATTTTCAGAGAGATTTGTTTTCCTATATAAATATTTTTTATACTTTCTATAATTATGCACTTTGAAAGCAATAATTTAAAGAAAATACACAATTAAAACAAGTCTATTAAAATAAGGGTAATAACGGTAAACTATAACAGTTGCATGACTTACCCTCGTTTGGTTAATGCCTTACGCTTTAAAAACTCGTTGTTCGCGCGCATTTCTATGTCGCCTAGCACAGCCGCAAATTGTTAACGCAACAATCTTCCTTGCGTTTCTTACTATACCGTTCCGTTCGCCTGCCCTCCTTTTTCCTTTAATTTTTCCTCATCTCGCGAAGAAAGGAGGGTAAAGAAGAATGCTCGTGACGCGGTCGGCGAATAGCGCCGCTGTGTCGGCAATTGCCTCGGGAGTTCCTACGCAACGCATCATATTTTAAAGCCACGCGACGCGAATGGCCAACGCTTCATTCTTATATAAGTTTACCGCGAACCCCAACCGCATCAGCAGTGCCGCTATCAGACGAGGACATCCTTTTTTTACCGCATTACCGCATTAGTTGGTCCAATCAAATAGGCCGACGAAACTTGAGTGACCACGCGCCCGCGCAACCATAAATTTTGATCCATACGAGCCGGACAGATCAGTCACCTGTCCTGTATTATCATCATCATAATCAGCCTTTATCAGTCCACTTCTGGACATAGGTCAACCAACACTCCGTTTCCCCCATATGTGGCCTCTACTCCAAAACCTACTGGGCCCATCGGCCATCCGTTATTCGGACTACGTGACCGGCCCACTGCCACTTCAACGAGCTAATCCTTTGCGCTATGTCGGTAACTTTCGTTCTCGTTTCGATAATATTCGTAATGAATTCATCCGACAGAGAGACTCCGAGCGAGTTCCAAAACGTTGCTTAACTACGGCAAATTTGTGGACCAGTCAGAGGCCACCTTTCTGCCCCGTAGGTCATAACGGGGAGTACGATTGTTAACGACTTTTGTCTTTAAACCTGCGGTATCGGCGACGTGAGAATGTGGTGAGCTTCCTGAATGCCCAGCCCAACTGAATCCTCCTATTGCTTTCTTCTCGAAGCTGTGTCATCCCAACTGCAATTGTGCACGAGGTGGACATATTCATCGACAACTTCGAGAGTAATACCATCGACATTGACCGACTGGGAGAACATGTTCGTTAAACATGACTTCGTTTGTCCAAGTTCATCCTTAGTCCGATACGTCGAGACGATCTATTGCCGCAACATTTCCGAAGCACTCCAACGACTTGGTCAATATGACGATATCGTCAGCGAAACGGAGGTGGAAAGGTGATCGCCGTTAACTGTAATGCCACGTCCAGTCCAGTCTAGGGTCTAAAGACGTCTTCCAATGCATTAGTGAAAGTTTGGGATATTACAACTCTGTCTCACCTCGATGCAATGGGTTTGGTCGCTTGACCCCGAATCATGAATTTTAATAATTTGAAAATCATATCGTCAATAATCTTTATCCAAACGAAACTGACACTATTTATAACGTCATAATTGTAGCGGTTATATTAAACTACTCTACGGTCCACTACCGGTCACTTAAATTCTGGACACCAGAAAAAGACGAATTAAAATCTCCCGGTTCGATATTAATAAGCACCAATGACTAAATATTTAACTGAATTGGAACATTATGGGAAAGTGTATTTGGATTGTTATTTTTAAATTATTCATGCGCTTAAAGCCATATTATAATGTAATGTATAACGTTTATTATTATTAAGTTAAATATTTATTTATGTTAAGGTGCTTTGAACCAATAACATACTAGATAACAATTACATGTGTCAGTTTCTTGATAAGAACCAACTTCATTTATTGAAATATGGTTTTAAAACTACGAGTAAAATCTCACAAGCGTAGCGACAATATTTCACACTCAATCACCTAAAATATTTTCTGTCAATGTTTTCAGGAGAGTGCTTGTTTTTAAAAAATTACTTCCTGTCTCAAATATTAAATGGTCTATTGCGCATTCATTCTTTCTTGATTAGTTTTTTAGTAGAGTTCAAAATAGAGTAGAGAATTATTGTTCTATACTTTTTTCAACAACACGATACTATTAAACCGATATGAAAATGTATTTTTCTTTTGAATCTGATATTTTATTAAAAATAAATAAAATACAGAACCTTGATAGCCACAAAAAAAGAATATAAAATATACATCATAAAGCAAAAAGATTAAAATATTATGCATCTTGTGAACTTCACTTTCATTATATTCAATACAAAACACTTTGTAATTACTCATTTCAAACTGCTAATTAGCGTAGGATTTTATCAAACTCTAAAAGTACTTGCCATTAAAATGGGTGTACCGAATATGATATGTATTTTACAAGTAGATATTACCTACTATAAGTAACTTTCAGTTTGTCCAGGAAACAAATTTCAATGCACTCATGAATGTATATTTAATACTAATTAAGAACCAAAGATACTAAATGGTCTAGCAAATGCATGACCCACTCACGAGTGGTTTGGTAATGAGATCCAATCTTATTTTCAAAATGCAGTTACCATAATAGAAACGCTGGCAGTGGTATGGTTGTCTTAACACACAACTCTTCGGTACTATTATGCGTCCAATCTATAATGATAGCTATTTTTTTATAACAACAAACAGTCACATTAGACGGAAACAAGACACGGTATATAAGATAATTGTATTTATTTTAACCGACCATTTTAGTATAATAAATTGTTTAAATGCTAAACAGCTAATGTATGCATTTTCAATAAATCAGTATACATTTACTGTTACGTAAGGATACGTTATTTTACAAGCATATAGTTTTCAAATGTACTTAATAAATGTGTTAATAAATGCCTAAAAAGAAATGCTACTTTTTAAGGCTTTAAAACAACTTTCTTTTAGTATTATGTCTTTTTGTTGTTTTATAGAAGATAAGTATAAAGCGAATAAACTTTATTGTAATAGTATAGGTTTTCTTTATAAATTCAATAAAGCTTTTCTTATCCCTAACAATGATTGTAAATTTTATAATTTACTTATAGTTACGTCGTGATTTAACACTTCATGTTTAATCAGCTTTGCAAGCTTGTTTTTGTTTTTGTTTTGTAGTAGTTAGAATGAATTGCTATTATTGCAGATATTAAATGTAGATTTTTTTTTATTGAATCTTGTTCATCTATAGGCAAGAACCTGCAGGATTTCATACATCAGTAATATTATCATTTTATAAAATTGAATAAAACTTAAGTTAAAACGAATAAATCTGTAAAAAATATTAATTATATTTTCATAAGGCTGTTGGTCTTATATTTGACATATATTGTTTATTCCATTTGATTAGTAATATTTTTGGTCTTTGTACCCTAGTGTGTATTATAAACATAGGCTTATCTTAGAAAAGCCATACAAATTTTTGTAAGAAAATACTAGTGAGGTTTATTGCGTTACTCGAATAATAATTTTAATATTTGATGTAAATTAGAGTGAATCGCTAATTAATGAATAATCTAACAACAACAACGTCTGGTCATAGAAGCTTTAGAACTATGCTCCTTTTTAGGTCTTGTAGGTACGTTGACATCTAAAACGCAATTTTTTATTTTATAAATATTTTTCGAATCGATATGTCTTCTGTCAAATCTTGTGATTAACGTATTTTTTAATATTTGCTTATAACGTGATTTGATGATGTAAATTACCGGATTTATTAAAAATGACAGTAAAAGTTAAACTTAAATAAACAAAACCCTAATTATAAAATAAATGTGCAAATATTATTTTTTTTATAATATAAGTTCAGCAAGTTTTGACTTAAAAAGGATGTTCAATATGTTTTATTATTTAAAAATATAGCATATTTTTATTTGTTTATATAAAATGACACTCGTGTAATAGTCTTTTTAATTTGATTTAGTAATTTAATTTCATTGTAGTACTAAAGGGTAGTCACTTGTTAAATGTCTAACAAAAATCTATTTGATATATCTTATCTTCGAATTAAATGTTATTATCCATACGCGACTAATGCCTCTGAATAATAGCTTTTATACACGCATTAAAAACATTTGCTTGTCAGGACTTGTGTGGAGTTATATTGATTGTTAGTTATTAAGTTATATAATTAATGTTATGTCAATTATCATTTAGTAAATAGAATCTAGACTAGTTGCAGAAGTATTTACGTAGATTAGCTAGCCTTAGTGGTAAAATTATCACATCGTGTGAATTCTTAATGGACCGCATTCAATTCCGTGGCATATTTTATTAATTATACTTTCAGAAGGGCACAGCATCCAAAACATAAAGAAGATAACGCCAAACATAAATGACAACGAATCTATGACTATATCTGTTTAGTAGCATGATTTTTTATTTCAAGAATAAACTTAAATTTCCTTATAAAACAAAAAAACTAATTAATACTTAACTACTTAACCTCTACATTAAGGCAACACTTGTCAATGAATTAATTAAATAATTTAAACATGATATAAAAATACTTGTGATTTTAATTGTAAACACAGTACCCAACATTTATTTAAACATTTTATCAGTAAGGTCTGGTTAATCATGTGTCATGTAACCAATGCACGGCAGTGCCCTCGCCAAGTCGAGCGCGAAGCAAACACTGCCGTACCATCCTTCACTGAAATAATTTCGCCACATTTTCAGGGCCCAATTTGAGAACCTCTAGATAACATCAAACCGTAAAAATTTTGTCATCTAGTAAGTTTATATAAAATACTTAAAATACAAAATTTCAAGTCATATTATTTGTGAAAGCAAAATTTCGCATTGATGACTTTCACTCATTCATAACCATTAAATAGAACTAGTACTTTCCATCAACTCAGAGATCTGAAATTTGGTAGAGTTAGGGTTTAATGTCAACATGAAGAGAAAACTGTTAAAACTCGGATGTTCGAAGATCGGTTATATCAGTTGTATAATCAACAACAGGCTAAAAAGAGACTAACATCCAATTACGAATACCAGTATCTCGCTTAACAAACACAGGTACTTACAACAGATATAACATTATGTGAAACACAAGTGACTTGTAACCACTAACTTAAAAAATGTTCAACGGTCAAATCTCACAACATTAACTATAATAATAAAGAAATCGCAGTAGGACTTATACTTATCCCGACCTTCTCTAGATTTCACGACGTTTAAGAGATAAACAAGCAGATCCATCGAGACTTGGCTAGTTTTTTACAGAATGTTTTTGGTGGGATTTTTCTATGGCAACCATCAACATATTTGTCGTTTACAACTGTTATATACTCAATTGCGTCATATCGAATCTTAGTCAATTAACCCCGTTAAATGGTAACGCTGAGCGCAAATTTACAACAGCAATTAGGGATGTTTGCTCAGAATAGAAATTTCCCATTAATTTTGCGGCGTTCAGTTTGACAGTCAATTTATACGCAACCAACGAGTTCTGCATCATCATGCGAAACACAAACTACGTTGTAAATTAACTAACTCGACCGCAGGTTACGCCAAATGAGGGATGTTTAAATCATCTTTAGCTAACCAGGCATTAAACCCTTTACCTGTGTTACCTACAAATTTTAAGATTATTAGTAGATTTATTTATCATCATTTACCTTTTTTAAAGCTTGATAAAACAAGCAAAATATTTCCGTATCCCAATGGATCTGTTAATTAATTAAAATAAAGTCTTATCCCCCAGCCTTAGTGGAAATTATGAAAGCCAGAAACCGGAGGTCTTTTCAAATCCTTGGAAACTCAACAAATTTTCACTGTTGTTTTCTAGTTGGTTAGGGCAACTTAGGCCGTTTACCATTTACAATTGCCTGAAAGGTAAGATGATCACACATGCGTCGGATGGGTATGTAAAAGCCCAAAGAGTGGGATATGGTCCAAAAAACCCAAAGGCGTTTTATTTATTACGGTTTAAAAGATGCTACATAGCTTTTGTATAAAGGATGTGCTTCCAACCAGAGTTCTAATAAAATTGATTTGAATAGTGGAAGGATTTCTGTTTATAGAGTGTTTTAATTTATGGGAATAAGACTTTGTAATAAAAAACCACCGGAATCTTTAAAGTTATGTCTTTTCAACACTGTGTTTAATTTTAGTATTTCTCTGAATAAAAATATTAATTAGTTGTTTACTTGATTAAATTGTCATTGGAATTAATACCAATTGTTTAGCAATGAACAGGCACTTACACATAAATTTCTTTTGGTAATTAGACAGTACATTTTGTATATGTTACTTTTGTCTTTTATAAGTCTTTATTGTTTTTCAACGTTAAATGTATAAATGTTTGAATTTTAAAAAAGTTTTATTTCATTGGAAATTCCGACGATACAAAACCATTTTGTGCCCTTTCAAAGAAACTAGCCTTGATTTCCGCCAATTCATTTTAAATCTTTTGATATTCTAAAGTATTCATCAAACAAAAGTCACATGGAAATTTTTTATGCACGTAAAATGAAACATGTTTATATGCTCTACCTTTAATGTAAACTTGCACTGTACTATCTTAGATTGGTTTTGAAATATCCCTTTGTTATAATTGGTTATTGTGAATTTTTTATGACATAGATATTGGATCGCGGGAATTTATTATAATTTTGAAAAGCAACAATTGTTCAAGACGTTCTTTTAAATTGTATATTTGCGAATTCGGTAGCGTTTGCAATTTAATTAAGGAAGTTGTGATTTTTGGTGCTGTTATTCTTTTTTATTTTGCTGCTTTTAAAACTGACGACCCCTTTAAAATATTAAATCGCCTATTGTGCATTTAATTATTCTCGAGAAGGTCTTTTGGAAGGAAACAGAAGTAAATATGAAAATAAATTGTTAAGTTTTAAAAAAAATTCTAAATTGTGTGTAAACTTTGTTATAATTTAATTTTATTAAAATTAAAATAATGATATATCCTTAATTAATATTGATATATAAAATAAAATAAAAACAAAATTATCGGGCACTATAATGCATTTACTCAACACATAAGTATGTAATGCAAAGTCACTTTTAAACTCGGTTTCTTCGTATGTCCATTTACTGAAAGATACGAACGACATTCATATATTTTGTTGTCAAGCTTTGAATAAGGTGTTTTATTAACAATAGTATATATCCATTAAGAAAATCTCAACGTAAATTGAAATCGAATAGGGAATTTGAAATTGAATTTGTGATGGTGCAAGCAGTTTAAGCTTTTATGTGTTTGCCAAACAAAAGTGTTTAAAAATTATTTCACCAAGCACAACAATATCAAGGTGAAATCCCACGGTATAAAAATAGATACATCGTAAAAACTAAACAATTTGGTAAACTTATTATGTACAAAAAAATGGCTATGTACAAAAATCAATCCAACTACAATATTAACATCATAGAAAGATTTCGTTTAAAAGCCATTTCGACCCCTACGCCAAAAATAATTGACTTCAAAATCGGAGGTTAACAATTACTTTTATTCAACTCGCCTGGTATGTAAACTTAAATTGCTTATGATTTTACTATGTGGTTAGCAGATACACTTTTACTATTGACATATTTGTGAGAAGTGAAGTAGTAAGATCTACTTTAGTTTTTAATTTCTATAATAAATTTAAAACATCTAATAAAAAAATCTTCTACCTTTTTTTGCAGGGGTTGTCTGAAGGGATATCATCGCGTTGCCCATTTCTTCTGCAAAGCAATAGTATAAAAACACTACCGTGTTCCGGTCTTAAAAGTACCGTAACCTAACGGTCTTAAAAGTAAATGGGGTATTTATCGCGTAAAGAAGACGCAACATCCTATGTCTTACTGTAGGCAATTTGGATTGTTGATGTCCAAGGGCTGGACCATTTCATCAGGTGGCCCGACTGTTAATAAATACCTTATTGCTACCTATATTATGCCTATATATCTTCACTCTTAATTTATAATTTTACTTACGGTTAATTATTAAAAGTGCACCAGGTACGTAATTTTTACCAAACAAATTTAACAAGTTAATTTATTCATTACATCTTTTGTTCATATTTATGAAACCAGGTTTATCCTCAAGTTTAATGAAGTTTAATTATTTCTTTATTGCTTTGGGAATATTATAATTATTAAATAAAATTATTTTACGGATTTTATCCGGTTTATTTTACATTTTAAATTCCCGACGTTTCGGAACACTTTCCAGCGGCCGGGTCAGGGGTAGACTGAGATGTCATGGTCTTCCAAAGTGCTGAAGCGGGGCCAGATCTTAATTTTATTAATTATTTTTAACTTAAATTCCGGACCTATAAAAATGAACTGATTTTATCTGTACAGCCGGCAGTGGTATTATGTTTGGGTTTAAATTTAAATTTATTAATTATGGGATCCCAAGCAGGTGGTAAAACCCAACCATCTTTCTATTGAAATTTGGATGTTTTTAATCTCAAATAGTCACGGATCATCCTTTGGTAGGAATCGGTGTTCTTTAGCGAGGATTTGTTCGATCAAATTATGTAAATGGTTTGGGGGATTTAATGTATTCCACACGCCGACTTGTTGGGCTTCCTATGTTTAATGTCACCTATATGTTCCTTCACGCGGGTCCTTATTGCTCGCTTCGTTTGTCCAATAAGGGAGGCTGCAGTCACAATCTAGTTTTGTACACTCCGGGTTTGTAGAGGAAAATATTGCACTTACAGGGGTAGGAATTGACCAACTTCTTACTTGGAAAAAGTTTTTGATTGGAAGCCCGCCTCCAAAAGTAGCCAATCTTTGCCAGTTACGCCCTCACAAAAGGTAGAACAGGGTACTTGCCCACTGTGGCTGCCTTTCACTGGTCAACCGGAGCTGCCGTGGCGCAGCGAGCTTTGTTGTCCTCGCAGTACTTGTTTAAATGGTGAAGCTCACCGCCAGATGTTCATCATCACAGATCCCCGTGCCTTCTGAAACAAAGATTTGCCCACGGTATTAACTGGGATGGATGGTGGTTTGAATTGCCATTTAAATATTTATTTGTATGGGTTGGTTTCTATACACAGTATGGCCAAGGTGATCAGGATTGCGAATAATTAAAACATCAAGAAAAGTTAAAGAATTATTTATTTTCAACCCATAGTAACCGGTATTTTTGAATTTATGGAGTTAAGGGGTTTAAAAATGCATTTATTTTATCATATGGTAAGAAGGAAATGTATCATCCAAAGCGCTTATAAAACTTTGGAAGAAAGAGGAGAGGGCCTTCTCCCCAAAGTCTTCCATAAAAATGTTTGGCAACAATAGGAGACACCCAAACCCATCCAACACCATCCATCTGCATGTAAAAACTCATCTTTCCACAATAAAACCAAGTTAGGCAAATGTTTTAGTAAAAATGCATATTTATTGAGATGTTATTTTCTCAACTTTTGTTACAATATTGATGCAATTTTTATAGGTATTGATGCACCTTTCATAGGCCGCCACTTATATATTTTATATTACCACGGGCTGGAAAGTGTTGAAACGTCGGGAATTTAAAATGTAAAAAAACGGATAAAACCGTAAAGTAATTTTATTTAATAATTTAATGGTTAATATAAGAGTTGTGAATACCCGTCCTTTATTAGAAAACGCGGATACTTAAAATGTTTCTATGGCGCTTTTTAATTACAACAAAATTTTTTAATTTCAAAGTAAACCTTTACAAAGGGATTTATTTAAACAAAAGGTTTTCCACCAACCTTTGCCTCCTTCAACTCAATGATAAATATTTCATTTTCACTTAATATGTACATAGAATACCTTCGACTTTATCCCTAGTATAAAGTCAAATCAAAATATTATAAGAAAAACTTTGTACTGCAAGCATACTCATACAAATGTTTGAATTAAAAAAAATCCAATGGGTACGCTTCGCTTAGCACTTATGTACTTCACCGTATAATTTCCATCCTATCATAAACAATTCCGTTTAAAGTTTAGTCGTAATTAAACAAAGGTTGGAATTATGCTTTTTCATGGCATACGCAGAAGACAAGAAATGGGCCACCTGATGTGAAGTTGTCACCGACCCCAAGACATTGGCAATACCAGTAGTATCGCCAACGCGCTGCCTAAGTGGAAAGGATGTTAAGTCTCGTTACCTAGTGAATACGCAGACAAAGTCCCTTCAAACTGGAAAACAGCAGTGTTTTTAATTACAGCCAAGGGCAGAAAGGGCACCGGGTGGTAACACCCAGACAGTTCCCTGTTGGGGACCTACCACCGGTATACCTTTTGAATAGTTATTTAGTCACATTTAAACTTATTTCAAACCTTACTGATCAAGATGAACCACGTAATGCGTAAATGAACAAACGATAAAGAATTGTGAAGCTTTGAATTAAAGTCATTTGAAACGAATTTTAAGGCCAGAGTTTTTAAGCATTTTTAAAAATTTAATCTAAGTATATTTTGTCAACCAGATCGTTTATTTTTCTTTTTGCTGGACTGATACAATTGAAAAATTTAAACTGATATTAATAATATATAAAAATTTTTTTTCCATTCTTATTTTAGCATGTCTTTGGTATACAATAAAAAGAAAAAGCTTTAATATATTTTTTTACATTTATTTTCATTTCCTTGTCCAGGCATTAAAGATCCCATGTTTATTTTTTTTATGGCAACCGAGCCAGACGAGCATTGGCCACCCCAAATCACCGATGTCCATAAGAATTGAAATAAGTTAAGCCAACGCCCCTCCGTGGGAGAAAGGGTTGTCTCCGGACCCGTAAATACGCCATTAAGAGCCCTTAAAATCGAAAACAGAAGTGACACTACTGCTTCACGGCCAGAAATAGGCACCGCGGTGGTGCCCACCCAGACGATCTTCAAAAAGGGGCCCCCGGGAAAAATAAGGTTTTAAAATTTTTAAAAAAACCCTTTTTACGTTCCACAAAACCCCAAATTTTAAAAAAGGGTCTTTTTAAAATTGGTTGCGGGAAAAAGGGGGGCCCAAAAGGGGCGGGTTTCCCGACCCAAAAATTTTTTTTTTTCCCTTTCCTTTTTGGGGGAAAAAAAAAAGGGGAAAAAAAAAAAGGGGAAAAAAAACCGGGTTTTTTTTAAAATTTTTGTGGGAAAAGTTTGGGGAAAAAAAAAAATAAAATAAAAAAAAAAAAATTTTTTTTTTAAAAAAAATTTTTGTTTTTTTTTTAAAATTCCTTTCCAAAAAAATAATTAAAAAAAATTTTTTTTAAAACAAAAAACAAAATTTGTAAAATTTAAAACTTTTAAATTTTGGTTGGTTTTGGAAAAGGAAAACCCCATTTAAAAAAAAAATTAAATTAAAAAGGAAAAATTAAAATTTTTTGGGGAAAAATTTTAAAAATTTTTTTTTTTTTTCCAAAAAAACTTTAACCCGTTTCCCCAAAATTTTTATTTTCCCAAAAAAAATTTAAATTTCCCTTTGTTATTTTTTGGGGAAATTTTTTTAAAAAAATTTTTTTAAAAAAAATTTTTAAAAATTTTATTTTTTTAAATTATTTTTTTTTAAAAAATTTTTAAACCCTTTTTTTAAATTTAAAAAGGGGCATTTAAAATTTTTTTAAAAATTTTTTTAAATTTTCCAATTTTTTTTTAAAATTTCAAAAAAATTAAAAAAGGGGGAAAAATTTTTTTAACCCAAAAATTTTTTTTAAAAATTTTTTTTAAATTTTTTTTTTTTAAAACAATTTTAATTTTAGGAAAAATTTAAAAATTTGGTTAAAAATTTTTTTTAAAATTTTAAAAATAAAAAAGGGAAACAAAAATTTTTTTTAAAAAAATTTTTTTTTTTAAAAGGAAAAGGAGGGCGGCGAAAGGAAATTATAGTAAGAAACCCAAAAGTTGGCGTTAACAATTTGCGGCTGTGCTGGCGAATAGAAATGCGCGCGAACAACGAGTTTTCAAAGCGTAAGGCATAACAACGAAGGTAAGGTCATGCACTGATATGGTTACCGTTATTACTTTATTTTAAGAGACTTGTTTAAATTGTGTATTTTCTTTAAATTATTGCTTTCAAAGTATAATTATAAAGTATAAAAAATATTTATTTTGGAAAACAAATCTCTCAACAAATATTTAGAAAAATTGTAACGCAGCGCCGGCTGTTAACATTTTGCTGAATGGCATGAATAATGGATAACCTACATACCTACAACAAGAATCCATTAAATGAAAATATTGTTTCTAACGTAACATTTCGTGTATTCTGGCATAATAAAATCTGTAACAAATTGATGATAAATGTAATGGATGACCCGCTTGGCTTAGTGGTTAGTGGCCCTGACTGTTAGGCCAAAGAGTGTGGGATTGATTCCCACTAAGAGAAAAATATAGTGTGATGTACATTGTGTTATTCTCATGTTTGGTTATTTATATCAATATAATACGTATTTATTTACAAAATAAAAGTAAGTCTATACTATCAGTCTCCAAGTTTCTATAATACAAGCTTTACTTGGTTTGGGGTAAATGATGTTGTTAACCATCCTGAAATGTTATGTTATTATTACGTAAATAAGTCTATGCACTTAAGAACTTTTTCGAAAATATTTATTTAAATACACGATTTCCGAACTCCTGTTCTTAAATAACAAATTGGAATCAGATTCTTAAAGTAATAAAGTTATGTTAGAATAGAGGCAAGTTTTCTTGTACTAGTTAATTCTTTAGTTAAACGAGTTGGTTGCTGATGGCAGTTTTTCAAGTTCTTAGAAACTTTGCGTCCAACGGTTATTAGCATTCAACTTGTGTAAGTTGAGTTCGATAACTGTCAAATCGTGGTGAATTAATCTTGAAATATTTTTGGCAAACAGGATATATCGAAGGCGTAACAAAATTACTTACGGTTTAACTTAACATGTTTTTTTAGTTACTTATTGAATATTATTGATTTAAAAGGCTAAACGCATTTTAATTTTAGAAAATAAATATATAATATATAAGTTAAAAATTTTTTGTGTTAAGGTGCTTTGAACCAATAACATACTAGATAACAATTACATGTGTCAGTTTCTTGATAAGAACCAACTTTATTTATTGAAATAATGGATTAAAACTACGATAAAATCTAAAGCAGGACAATATTTCACACTCAATCACTTAAAATATTTTCTGCCAATGCCAATTTTCAGCGCGAAAGCGCTTGGTTTTAAAAAAATTACTTCCTGTCTCAAATATTAAATGGTCTATTGCGCATTCATTCTTTCTTGATTAGTTTTTTAGTAGAGTTCAAAATAGAGTACAGAATTATTGTTCTATACTTTTTCAACAACGATACTATTAAACCGATTGGTAATTATTTTTAATCTCATATTTTATTAAAATAAATACAGAACCTTGTTAGCCATAAAAAAGAATATAAAATGTACATCATAAAGCAAAAAGATTATAATATTATGTATCTTGTGAACTTCACTTAGATTACATTTGATACAAAACACCTTTTAATTATTCATTTCAAACTGCTAATTAGCGTAGGATTTTATCTTATGCTAAAAGTACTTGCCAATAAAACGGGTGTACCGAATATGATACGTATTTTACAAGCAGATATTGCATACTATAAGTAAGTTCCAGTTTGTCCAGAAAACAAATTTCATTGCACTTATGAATGTTTATTTAATACTAATTAAGAACCAAGAATACTAAATGGTCTAGCAAATATATGACTCACTCACGAGTGGTTTAGTAATGAGATCCAATCTTATTTTCAAAATGCAGTTACCATAACGGAAACGCTGCAGTGGTATAGTTGTGTTTACACAGAACTCTTCGGTACTATTATGCGTCCAATCTATAATGATAGCAATTTTGTTATAACAACAAACAGTCACATTAGACGTATACAAGACACGGTATATAAGATAATTGTATTTATTTTAACCGACCATTTTGGTATAATATATTGTTTATATACTAAACAGCTAATGTATACATTTTCAATAAATCAGTATACATTTACTGTTACGTAAATAGGAAGATAAAGGATACGTTATTTTACAAGGATAAAGTTTTCAAAAAAAGAAATGTTCTTTTAAAGGCTTTAAAAACAACTTCTTTAAATATGTCTTTTCCGCCGTTTTTATAAAAGATAAGTATGAAGCGAATAAACTTTTTTGTAATAGTATAGGTTTTCTTTATAAATTCAAAAAAACTTTTCTTATCCTTAACAATGATACTAAATTTTATAATTTACATATCGCTGTGTCGTGTTTTAACACTTTATGTTTCATCAGTTTTGCAAGCTTGGCTTTTTTTTGTATTGTAGTAGTTAAAATGAATTGCTATTACACATATTAAATACAGATTTTTTTAATTGAATCTTGTTCATCTATCGGCAAGAACCTGTCAGGATTTCATACATCAGTAACATCATCATGTTATAAAATTGAATAAAACTTAAGTTTAATCGAGTAAATCTGTAAAAAATATTAATAATTTTTTCAATGGGCTGTTGATCTTATATTTGACATATATTATTTATACCATTTAATAGTGATATATTTGTCTTGACCCCTAGTGTTATTAAACATGGCTTATCTGAGAAAACCACAAATTTTTAAGAAAATCTAGTGGTTTATTGCGTTACTCGAATAAAATTTTAATATTTGATGTTAATTAGAGTGAATTGCATTAATGAATAATCTAACAACAACAACGTCTAGTCATAGAAAGCTTAGAACTATCCTTTTTTAGGTCTTGTAGGTCGTTGACATCTAAAACCATTTTAAAAATTTATAAACATTTATCGATCGATATGTCTTCTGTCAAATCGTATTAACGTATTTTATTAATATTTGTTTATTAACAATTTATAGATGTAAATCACCGTTTAATAAGAAAATTACAGTAAATTTTTAAACAAAACCTTATATAAAATGTATGTCAGTAGCAAATTATTTTAAAGGCTTATAAAATCTATTTGCACAAATAATTAGGGTAGATTAAATGAGGCTTCGTTGTTTTTTGTATGCTATTAAATTATGTAGAAAAAAAATTTTCAACAAAGGTTATGCCCTCAAATACGACGAGTAAAATAGCCGAGGCCTTAACTATCTGATTACTCACCTCGACTTTGTCATATTTTTCTTTACTTGTTTCGTTAAATTTATTTTTTAGCGGTTGGTCACTCTTGTACGCATGTCAAAAAGGAAATCAACTGTGGAAAGACTAAAATTGTAAAAAATAACTGCCTATTCAATACATCCCATTAATACGAATAACATTTTTTATTAAATGTAAATTAAGATTTTTTGACTTGAAAAGGATATTAAATATGTTTTTATTATTTAAAAATATAGCACATTGTTATTTGAATATTTAAAAGAAACTCGTGTGAAAGTCTCTTAAAAAGTTAAACATTAAGTGTGAAAGTTATACATTTTCCCATTGAATGTTGTACTAATGGGTAGTCACTTGTTAAATGTCTAACAAAAAATCTATTTCATATTTCTTATCTTCAAACTAAACGTTATCATCCATGCGCGACTAATGCCTCTGAATCATAGCTTTTATACACGCATTACAAACATTTGCTTGTCAGGACTTGTGTGGAATTATATTGATGTTTAGTTACTAAGAAAAATACTAATAATAAAAATACTTATAATAAAAAGACTAATAGTTTTGGAACTTTGTAATGTAATGTCAATTACCATTTACTAAATAGAATCTAGTTGCAGAAGTATTTACGTAGGTTTGCTACAAGAGCCTTAGTGGTAAAATTATCATATCGTGTGAATCCTTAATGGACCGGATTCGATTCCGCGGCATAAATTATTAATTATACTCTTAGAAAGCATCAAATATATATAGAAAAGAAGATAACGCAAAACATAGTTATCAATTATTGGACCAGCGTGGTGGCATAGGGTCCAAAAACCCCCTAATGGATATGGGTGTATTAGGAGAGGCCTATGTCCAGCAGTGGACTATCATAGGTTGATGAAAATGATGGTGACTCACTAATGATCATCAAAGCAGAATTAGTACGTATAAACTCAGAGAACTGAAATTTGGTACAGAGTTAGGGTTTAATGGCCACACATATTTACCGGTGGTAGGTCCCCTTTTTACAGGAGACCGTCTGGGTGGGTACCACCGCAGTGCCTATTTCTGCCGCGAAGCAGTAGTGTGAAAACACTGCTGTGTTCCGGTTTGAAGAGCACCGTAGCCAGTGTATTTACTGGGTAAAACGAGACTTAACATCCTATGTCTCACGGTAGGCAGCGCGTTGGCGATACCACTGGTTTTGCTAATGTCTATGGGCCTCGGTGACCACTTTCCATCAGGTGGCCCGACTGCTCGTCTGCCTGCGTATGCCATAAGAAAAACAAAGAGAAAACTATAAAACTAGGATAATCAAAGATCTAGAGTACCTGGTGACCCTTATTTAAAAACACTAGAGCCCAATGAAACTATTTAAGATCGACATACTGCCTTTACAAAAAATATTTAACTTTGTCGGCCTCTTTATTTGATGAAGTATCTGATGAAGAACCTTTAGCTTGTCTCAGCTGTATTAGAGATATGGTAATGCCCCCTTATACTTCTACTGATACACGAAAAAAGCGACTGCCATTGCAAAATTTAATGCAGCGTAGTAGGACACATCTTCTAATTTAATCTAGGCTGTTGCTTCCCACTGCTGGGCGTAATCTTTCCCTCCTGCTTCTAATACGCATTAAAATAGAATTAGAAGGAAAGCTCTGGTTAGGCTGGCTTCTATAAGACTTATACTTACAAGTTTACAGGAAGAAATAGTCCAACGATTAACTTTATTCTGCTCAAACATTACACAAATGAAATAAACGAGTTACATTAAAATATTTATTAATTTCGCACAAAGTTTAATCAACATATAAATATATATTGGGTTAAATAATAATTCATTGGGTTAAGCGTGGCGGTCGCTGGATGGCGCTGACTGTATTTTTATTATTAAATTACGTTTGTTTTTCCGATAACCTTATATGGCGATGTGTGACCAGCACTTAGTGTGGTGGTCGTTGTTGACACTTCTACTGCACTTTAAAACATTTTCTAGGCATAAAAAGGGATTATTTTCATTGCATTTCGTTGATTTTTAGTTTATTATTTCGTGAGGTTTGCTAAGGTTAATTGGCAGACCGTTAGTATAACAATTTCAAGATTTTAATAGATTAGGAATTTTATGATTACTAAGGGATTACCGATTATTACTTATTAGCATATATTATTAAATAGCATAAGTTTATAAGTACTTTTATAGCATTCAAGATAAAAATATCTTTAATTAAGTTGTTTTTCAATACCTTTGGTACGAATTTCATTGATGACTAATTACATTGACACTTGTCCAATAGCGTCAAATAAGAGAGAGAGAATCTAAAAAATAAATTAATATGAATAATATGTTGAAATGAGAAATCCTATCAAAAACATTCTGTAAAAAACTAGCCAAGTCTCGATGGAGCTGCCTGTTTATCTCTAAATGTAATTAAATCTAGACAAAGTCGTGCCAAGTCTAAGGTTCCTTACTGCGATTTCTATATTATTATAATTAATTTTATGTAACGTAAAAAAAACTAACGCATAAAAACGTTCAACGGCCAAGTCACAAAAAATTAACTATAATAATAAAGAAATCGCAGTGGGATAACTTAGATTTTTTTACAGAATGGGATGGTGGGATTTAAGCATGGGGAAGTAACACCGAAGTTATTTAAATTAACTTAATAGGATAATTTCTTATGAGTATAACTAATGTTTAAGTAAACATTAAAATGAAATTAGGTTTTTCAATGTAGTTTACTTTTACTTTGTTCTTTAAATAGAAGCAAATGCATCGTAGTCCCATTTCAGTAACGTTGCATAGAATGCGCGTTTCCCATTTTCCAGTATTGTTTTGCACCCTATCGTGGCTGACACCAGACACATTCCATTAACCACGTGCTGCAACTTCCCTGCGATAAAGAGGTTGATCTGTCAATAGGGTTGTTTTTGTCTTACAACTTTTGCGTTTGCGACTGCTGTACTAAACGTTTGTTTTTTTGGTTATTTTAATTTTAACTAACATTGTTTTAATTTTATGCTATTAAAACTAATTTTAAAAATACATTTTTTTTAATGTATCAAACAATCTGTAATGGTAAACGTATAATCTGCCCGTAAGAAACGCAAAGCAAGTAATTCTTAATTATTTTTGTTGTTTATTATGTATCAAATTTTAATACATTTTTTTTAAATTTGCAGATGCTCAAGCGCGCCACCTAATCTAAAATACTCACCGACGCCTATAGACATCGGCAATACCATGGGTATGTCCAATGCGCTTGCCTACGTGAGTCATTCATGCATTATTATAAATTATAAGTTCTTTTATAATAATATGTAAAATTAATATATATTCTCATTTACAAGAATTTTTAATTTGTTCTAAAAATAAATGTTTTCTAATGGTAAAACCATTTTAAGATAACTTTAGTAATGTTTAGTTCCGTGGCTTAGCGTTATTTATTCTTGCTTTATAAATCGTCAGTTGTGGGTTCAAATTCTGCTTGGAAAAAACGTTAAGATCTTTAAGTTTTCTAGTGATTATATACGTTGTTGTCTGGTTGGCTAGGACAAAAGGACCAATCACCCAATTGTCTGAAAATTAAGATACATGCGTCGAAATAATGTTAAAAGTTGGTGCCGGTTGTCAAGATCATCTTTAGCATTTGTTAGTTAGGTAAGTGCACTTCACATTTACTGACAATTAATTTATCCATAAAATGCAGTTCACCCGTTGGATTTTGAAGGACTTGTGCTAGTCGCTGTGTGTTAAAACAGTTATTCAGGTTATTCTGGATAGATTAGAAGCCGACTCCATATAAAATGGCTTGAGAAAAGAAAGAATATTAATATATATTAGACTATAATATTATATTGCCACTAAATGTAGAAAAATATATTTACTGCAATATGAACGTCGTCGTTGAGCTTATAATCTGCATCAGTTACCGGATCCGTTGTGATACAGAAACGTGTGTTAGCAAAACAATCATTCACGTGGTCCATATGTTATGATTAATCGTCAAACATCGACAAACGACATCGACATGACCGACATTTTGGTAAAATGACATAGTACAAATATCACGCTCTGCATTCTATGTTACGTAATCTGAATAACGTGCAGTGATATTTAATAAAGTCGTTAATTTATTATAAATATATTTAATTACCAACCCTAGTGCAAAACTAAAATAATAAACAATAACATGATTTGCAAAGATATTAATAAGACGTTACTAGTCTAAATATTAATTAATTAACACAACTATAAATTTGCTTTTGCCTTATTATATTATTATAATCCTGAAAAAGAGCCATTTCTATAGTACTTTACAAAAGAATATTACTAAAGTAAGCTAATTCAAAACAATTATTCCTATTTTAAGAAAATAAGGTTAACCATATGATATGATTGTTGGAATAAATAAATAATATGTTATTAAAAGTCTGTATTATAAATGACGAAATTAAAATTTATGTAATAAATAAATTTTCGTTTGAGAAATTTGAGTGATGGTTACACTGACTACAATACTTAATTGAATAATTACTTACGATTTAAATTTATTGTTGTACAATTCAGTTTCATGATATATTTACATAAGAAATATTTGAGTTTCCAAATGTACATTTACTATTTTTTTGCAACATAATAGTTCTATTATCTTTTATATACTACTTCAGACGCATTGCCACGTTAGCGTGGGCCGTCACGTCATAAACCTGGTTGGTTAAGGAAATGGAACCTCATTACGTAATTGCCTGCGAGGTACGAATTTCCATGCCGGAGATTGGTATGCACAAGTCAGTCCTTAATGTTAAGACTGTCATTTCTTCTCGTAATACTTTCTGTAAACTGTGGACCTACTAACTATAGTTAAAAGTTGTTTTATAGAACACAGAGGTGAAGTGAAGCATCGACACTTGAAGAAGTCTGCTCTCACTAAAATATCAATCATACCAACGTTACCACTATATATGATTGAAGAAATCATAAATCTTCTAGCAAAATTAATATTTAATATATGTGACGGTCGGTTTCATTGTACAGTTATGATGCTTCACATTGTTTTCCACTTTCCATCAGATAGGAATTAGGTCGTAAGGTCAAGCAATGTATGAAAGTTGGTACACATCATCTGACTTTGTTGCACCGGTATAGAGACCGAGACGCAAGGGGCGCTTGTTCCGACGCAGCCTTATGTAGAATGGATTGCAACGGGGCTGCCTTTACGGCGGGTGCTAGTGCAGAAGAGTGTAGTATGCAGAAGAGTAAAAGCACTATAGACCACCAAAAAGGTCATAGGTACCTTTAATTATAATGCATACGAGCATCTTCAATTAAAGTCGCGTGTTAAATTTTGAAAATGGCTAGAAAGAGGACTTAAATAAATCAAAAAAAAACTTTTTGCTCAACCGTTATATTTTTCACAGTTTGCAAAAAAAAAAAGGTAAGAAATTACAAAAGTTATTCTGTAACAAAGATCAACACATAAAATTAATGAGCTTAAGATGATTGTACATCACTCATTTGGCGTAACCTGCCGTCGAGTGATGTATTTACGACGTAGTTTGTGTTTCGCATGATTATGCAGATCTCGTTGGTTGCGTATAAATTGACTGTCAAACTGAACGCCGCAAAATTAATGGGAAATTTCTATTTTGAGCAAACATCCCAAATGGCGGTTGTAAGTTTGCGTTTAGCGTTTAACGTTAAGGTGGTTATTTGACTAAGAATCGATATATCGAAATTGAGTATATAATAGTTGTTAATGACAAATTACTAAGGTTGGCTGTCAGAAAATGCCTTATGGTATTAAGCCCGCCTATGTACATTTTTTTAATTGTACAAAAATAATAAATAAATAAATAGGTTGATGGTTGCATAACTCGCTTTTTAAATAAATATTGCGGGTTGTATTAACACTGCTATGTTGATTTGATGTAAAAAAAGTGACTGTTGTATTAATGTTTCCCAAATGTTATTTATTACTGAATACTAATTAAGGTATTAGTTAGTTCGTTATAATTGAAATATGTTGACTTTTCGATCTTTCAAAGAAGTTACTGTCTGTGTCATCTTGGAATAATGCGTTATTGCAATTTATAATATTATAGCCGTTTAGGGCGATACCATCACGGTACCTATTTATGCCGCAAAGCAGTAGTGTGTAAAATACTACCGCGTTTTAGGGCACATTCCGGGCGTATTTACTGGTCATTCAAGACGTTACATCCTATGACTCACGTAGGCAGCGCATTGGAGATACCCATGGTATTGCCGATGTCTATATGCGTTGGTGAGTATTTTCGATTAGGTGGCGCGCTTGAGCGTTTGCAAATTTAAAAAAATATATCAAAATTTCATACATAATAAACAACAAAATTAATTAAGAATTACTTGCTTTGCGTTTCTTACGGCCAGATTATACGTTTAACATTACAGATTGTTTGATACAATAAGAAAAAAATTCTTATTTTTAAAATTAGTTTTAATAGCTTAAAAAAGCATAAATTTAAAACAATGTTAGTTAAATTTAAAATAAACAAAAAAACAAACGTTTAGTACAGCAGTCGCAAACGCAAAAAGTTTTAAGACAAAAACAACCCCATCGATAGATCCACCCCTTTTATCACAGGGGAGTTGCAGAACCATGTTAATGGAATGTGTCTGGTGTCAGCCATGATAGGGTGCAAAACAATACTGGAAAATGGGAAACGCGCATTCTATGCAACGTTACTGAAATGGGACTACGATGCATTCGTTTCTATTTAAAGAACAAAGTAAAAGTAAACCACATTGAAAAACCTAATTTCATTTTAATGTTTACATAAACATTAGTTATATTCATAAGAAATTATCCCATTAAGTAAAATTTAAATAACTTCGGTGTTGCTTTCTGTAATAGACCATAACATATAAGAAAAATCCCACCATCCCCTCCCCAAAAAAAAATTTAAGTTATCCTACTGCGATTTCTTTATTATTATAGTTAATTTTTGAGACTTGGCCGTTGAACGTTTTTATACGTTAGTTTTTTTTACGTTACATAAAATTAATTATAATAATGGTTTTACCATTAGAAAACATTTAGTTTTAGAACAAATTAAAAATTCTTGTAAATGAGAATATATATTAATTTTACATATTATTATAAAAGAACTTATAATTTATAATAATGTACGAATGTGAAAATAAAAAGCTTATAAATTTATCGTATTCTTCTTTTATTCATATTATTATAAAATTATTATAAACACAATTTTTTATTTGGTTATTATTATTATATAACTACAAAATATGTATTCATAGCCAAAAAATGTGTATTAATCATACAGGATGCGTATCATACTTCTGTGATGACTTGCTTAGCCTAGTGGTAAGTAGCCCTGGGTTTGAATCCCTCGAGTCTAGAACTTCAATTTTGAGGGTTCATGTATATATATATATAAATATATATATATATATATATATATATATATATATATATATATATATATATATATATATATATATATATATATATATATATATATATATATATATACATATTAGCTTTTAGCCTCTATCTAAAATTAAAAGCAGTATTATGTTATTATTTATGTATATTTTAGTCCTTAAATTAGCATTTTTTTTAATATGTTAGTGTAATTGATATACGTACCAACAACACAATCCATCACTATTTAATGTTGTATCGCCCTAAACTAATCGTCGTTTCAGCCTGTCAAAGCCCACTGTTGAGCATAGGCCTCCCCCATAAGTCGCCAAGAGGTACGATCCTGTGCCACCTGCATCCACCGACCTCCTGCACATTTGCACAGGTCGTCACTCCATCTGGTGAGGGATCGTCCGACACTGCGATGGCCAGTACGAGGCTGCCACTCGAGAACCTTTCTTCCCCAACGGTTATCGGTTCTACGAGCTAAGTGGCCGGCCCATTGCCACTTCAGCTTGCTAATTTTGCGGGCTATGTCAGTTACCATGGTTCTTCTGCAGATGGCTGCGTTTCGCACTTTATCACGCAGAGAAATACCGAGCATAGCCGTCTCCATAGCTCGCCGAGTGACTTGGAGCTTCCTCATACGGCCGGCAGTGAAGGACCATGTCTCAGTGCCATAGGTCAGCACTGGCAACACACGTGTGTGTTTCCAGTGATGACCTAAACTAATAAGATACATAAAACTAGTGTTCTATTGATCAGTGCATCTTAAGTGCACTTCAATGAAGTTTATATAATTTTTTTATAGTATACAAGACACTTTTTGAAAAATCGTGTTTTTCTTAATAGATTTTTATGCCAATTTAACGGCCTAGCAGTCTGAATGCGTATGCTAGATTTTACATAATTGTTAAACAAGAAAAAGACCAATATTAGAGTCAGGTTACGTGATTAAAACACTTCAAAGTCAAGTCATGTCAAGTCGAATATCTATCCTAAATATGGATGCATTACACTTAGTTATTGATTGTCAAATAAACTCCCACCGGGTCGGAAATGAAAACCTCTCGCCTAAGAATAACCAAAGAAACTCAGTTGTACTTTTTTTTGTTGTTTTACTCAATAGATTTAACAAAGTTTATACGTAGAAGATCATTTTTAATAGCCTGGAGCGAACAGATCATCGAGGTGTCTTATCCGTCAAGTAATCACTACAATAATTAAACCGGCATTTTAAAAAAAATAAAAAAATCTAAACCAGCAATCTGCCCGTTCAACTTTTTTCAATTTATTTAAAGATAATACGCTGAACGTTTTATGCGATTGTCCCATGCAAGATTTTGTTGTTTTTCGCGGACTTGTTTTTGAAAGAACAGAAATATGCTTGTTCCTAGTATTTTTCTTATGCGAAACACAATCTTTTTTAAAATTCATATTTATGCTTATGAGTATACATTTTATTTTCAAATATATCTTGAGAAAACAGTAATTACATTGAATTGAGTAAATATATTTCTCAGCAATTGTTTGGGGGCCAGGTTATTGGCTGCCCGATACGCTTTTGTTTTTAATTACGAAAATAATATTTCCCACTTTTGAGGAGATATTATTTACATTATCATTTTGCAAGTTACGTCGTTTAATTTTAAATATAAAGAAGTGTCATTAGCAAATAATACAATCACGTCATTAGTATCAACCTGTAGGTCACTAATATAGATCAAATTCAAATTCAAATTCAAATATCTTTATTAAATATAGAAGTGTAACACTTCTCAAGGACGCTACCACCGGTTCGGAATAGGACGCCTCCGATCTGAGAAGAACCGGCGGAAGAAACTCAGCGGGCCTATTTTGTCATCTTTTAAAATAATCAATTATACATATAAATTTTCTTATGAGCTACATACAGTTATATCATACGTATATTATATTTGAAAAAGCCTGGAGCGAGCATTCCATTCCCAGGCAGTGTTATCATTTACAAATTCATTTATGTCATAAATAACCTTTAACACATAAACGTTCCTTTAGTATTTTTTTTAAATTTATTAACACTTAAATTCTGAACGTTTACTGGGATTTTGTTGTAAAGCGTATACATTGTCCCATAAAAGATTTACTTATTCTTTGCAGTCTTGTTGCTGGAAGAATTAAATTATGTTTGTTTCTAGTATTTATGTTTAGTGCATCACAATGTCTAAGAAAATCATTTCTATTTTTTGCACTACATTAGGTTTTCGAAAATGTATTGAGAAGTAACGGTTAGTATTTTAATCTCTGGGAACAATTTTCTCAGGGATTCCTTGGGGCCAGGTTATAAACCGCTCAAATAGCTCGTTTTGGAGGACAAAGATGGTATTAGCATCCCTCGCACTTCCCCACAGTACAATGCCATAAGACATAACACTGGAAATAGCTAAAACGTCAGTTAATTATCTTATTTTCTTAACAGCATATACTACAGAGCTGAGTTTATTAGCCAGTCTATTAATATAAGGGCCCCACTAAAATCTGGTATCTATTTTAATTCCCAGAAACACGGTTGACTCAAAAACGTCTAACTCTTCCTCATAATGAACACTTCACATTTACTCGGTCTTAAATATGAAGGCATAAATTTTATACATTTTGTCTGCTTCTGGTTCAGTAGCAAATTATTAACACTAAACCAGTGCGCCACTCTAGAGAGAGTATTATTAACATCGTCATTTATTGATGTGTGTCGTTTAACTTTAAAAATTAAGGAAGTATCATCAGCAAATAATACTATCTCGTCGTTTTATTAATAACATATGGTAAATCATTAATATAGATGAGAAAGAGAAAAGGCCAAGAATAGACCCTTGTGGGACACCCATATTTACCAGGGCCCTGGAGACTTTTACCATTCACGTCAACCCTCTGAGTTCAGGTGGCTCAAGTACGAAGACAGAAGATTGAGTGCGGCGTTTCTTACACCATAGTGACGTAATTTCCTGACCAGAGTTTCATGCTGTACGCAATCAAAAAGCTTTTGAGATCCATAAAAATGCCTAAGGCTATTTCTCTGTCTTCCTTATGTGTTTATTAATTTTTTTAAATTTCTTTTGTTTATTTTGCTGATTACTGGACGGCAGGCTCCGCAGTCATCACCAGTCAAATCTATTGTGCTTATATTGTTACTAATATTTGTTACTGGGGATACCATATTCTGTACTTCCTCAACTAATTCACTATAAAGGCTTTGGGTTTGACTGGTCCTAAGTTCTGATTCTTAAGTTCAAGTAATCTAATTGTTTTATGAGCCTCATTTAATCCAGACCTCAGTATAGAGATGAGGCCAGAGCTTCCTCATATTCACCCTACACTGGTCAAACCCATTAACTATACTTTGCAAATTATTATTTTGTTCTTGTAAGTTTAAATAATTTAAATTTAACTGAGATAATTCTTGTTTTAGTTTTGTATTTTTGTTAATAATTTGCAAAGTTTCATGTTCGTTATCGTCCCTTTCCCTCAGCAATTGCTCACACTGCATTTTGGCTCCCTTTAGCTCTTTCAGAGTCAAATGGAGTTGTTCCTCGACCTGACGGGCCTTGGTATTGCGGGTCATCATTTTTATGTAATAATTGATATGAAAATTATAAGATTAAATTATAATGTGAGCTCTTGACGAGGATGTAGGGACAATAAACTTATTTTAAACTAAAAGTCGTTACCTGCCAGTGACAGCTAGACTTTGCTACACCATATAAACATGATAACGCTATAACCAGGGTACACAATGTAGATAATATTATTTAATTGTTACAATTATGTTTCGAGGAGGCTAAAAACATTACAAATTTCACTTATATTTTTAAGTAAATATTATTATTTAATATAATTAATAGGGAGTATTTACAATGACATGTAGGTCTTGGAGTTGCCACACGAAAAAAAAAACAGCACAGATCAGAAAGAGAAAAGGCCACAGAATAGATTCCTGTGGGACCCCCGTACCTACAAGATCCACGAAAGATCTCTTGCCGTTCACGTTAATGTTCCGAGTTCGAGGGTTAAATACGAAGTCAGAAGGTCGGGTGTGGCATTTTTGATAACGTAAAGGTATCATGCTGTACACAGTCAAATGCTTTAGCTAAGTTACAGACGACACCTAAAGCATCGTGTGACCCCTTCTAATTCCTCAGATATAGTTTTGACAAGCTGTATCGATTGTAGAATGACCCTGTGTAAAAAGTATTGCTTGTTATTAAGTATAACATGCTAATTGAAATGCGTAATTAAATAATTTGTAATTACTTTCTCATAACTTTTACTAAGCGCTGGCAGTATAAAAATAGGTCCAAACTTGTTAGGGCCTTTTTATTATATTTAGCAATACTGGGGTGATTTTTATCGTTATTTAAATAACGATAATAATCACCCAGTATGTAATACTCTCGAATATAAAATCATATCGGGCTATGATAGACGTATAATACAGCTAGTATTTGGAATACAGTAAAAAAAATACGTTACTTATATTTAAGTGCGCTCTGGTACAGATCACGACGCTAAATTACAAAGTAAAGGTATTCGGGCTGGACGAGCCCTTTATTTTCAATAATGTCCACGTGACTATAGCACTATACACTTTACCGGTGGTAGGTTCCCTTTTTACAGTAGACCGTCTGGGTGGGTACCACTGGGGTGCCTATTTCAACTGCAAAGCAGAAGTGTGAAAACACTACTGTGTTCCGGCTTGAAGAGCACCGTAGCCAGGGTATTTACTGGGTAAACGAGACTTACCATCTTATGTCTTACAATAGGCAGCACGTTCGTGATACCAGTATTGCCAATGTCTATGGGCCTCGGTGACCACTTTCCATCAGTTGGCCCGACTGCTCGTCTGCCTGCGTATGCTAAAAAAAACCCCATTTTGTGTAATGGGTTGTTATAGTAGTAAATTAAAATACAAATAAAATTAAAGTTAAAATAAATACAATAGAATAGGTAATAAAAAATAATCTAATACACGACTAATACGTATACGTCGGATTCAAAGCAAACGCTCTAGCGCTGGTTTTATGCTACAAAAAATGTAATACATGATTCTCTAATTAACTAGAGAAGATATTTAAATTTTAAATAAATAATATGAAAACGAATTTGAGTAAAAGTACATTGTTATAGCTATTAAAACAATATTTACCAAGTTAATTTTCTTCTTTATTATGAAACGTCTCCGGTTTTAAATATAACATTTATTAAAGTCCATATTACATCTTGATATATTTTATGAGGACGGTTTCCGGGAAGCAGTTGTTTTTATGAAATGACGTCCTGTCTTGAATAATAAAATTTCTGTTTTACATTCATTATTTCCGAGAGGGACTTAAGCAATAGAACGAAAACTTTATGTATATTTTTCTTTATAAATATAAATATTATAATTGCATATCTGTCTGGCGTCTGCTATACCTAAACTATGGAACTTTGTTCGCAATTTAATTGAAGTTTGAGATTCGATATTATCATTTATCATTATAAGGTGATGTTGTTGTAATCTGCACAGTATTACTATAGTTGCGTATACTTTAGACCGCTGGAGTCGAAAAGTTCTGGAGTGGAGACCGAGGCTCGGCAAACGTAGTGTGGGACGCCCTGCGGCAAGATGGAGTGACGACATTCGCAAAGTGGCCGGTGTGGGCTGAATGAGAATAGCCGAAGATAGGAAACGGTGGCGTGCATTAGGGGAGGCCTATGTCCAGCAGTGGACTAGCGCAGGCTGATGATGATGATGATGATGATGATTACTATAGTTTTTGTTAGGTTTGCCAATAAGAAAAAAAAACAGCTGAACCTCGATCTACGTAAACTCTTATATTCAACATAAATGGTATTAAGATAAAAATTATCCTTTTTACCATTTATTTATACTATAACGAAAACAAAATTTTACTTTCAAAAGCTGCTAGAAGCATTTCTATTCTTACTCAGTAATTGTTAACTGCGCAATAATATACGAATACATAGACGGCCGCTTTTATGATAAAATAATTTCTGAGAACAAA
This sequence comes from Lamproptera curius, assembly GCA_029286875.1. Taxonomy (NCBI): domain Eukaryota; kingdom Metazoa; phylum Arthropoda; class Insecta; order Lepidoptera; family Papilionidae; genus Lamproptera; species Lamproptera curius. Next base: position 543,168 of record JAGSMT010000178.1, on the reverse strand, counting down.
AAAAACTAATTTTGTCCTATGAAGCTTAACATTGCTATACTAGCGCTGTACTTTCAAATTAAATTTATGACGAGTCCCTTTGGGGAGCATTTATATCGGGCGGTAGGTTAATAGGCCATAAAGGTTTGTAATTGTCCCTATGTTCCTCATTTTGTATCTAAAAAGCAAGGATGATTATTAGATTTTATTTTACGATTAAAAGGTTAAACCTCTTAGGTTAACGCTTACCAGAAATCTTTAAAATACATTTTGTAGCTCGATACACGAATTAATTAAATAGTTATAGGAAATAACATAGATATATGTTATTTCCTATAACTATTTTAGTCGTTTTCTTTACATTAAAGAAATGACTATGATAAATGTTAAATATTCAAATTATTTTGCTTATGATCAATATAAAAATGAAATGAATAACAATACAAAAACGCTCATTTAAGGCATATCCTAAGTAAAGAATTTTTTTTTTACTTTATTTTGTAAGATTTCAATTACAAAAATAAACGCTTCGAAAGATTCAGGTGGAAAAATTATCATTACGATTTAAATAGCCGTTACACAATTTTTTATTGTTGTTAAAGCGATAAAACGAGCAAGAAATACTTTTGGTAGTAAGTGATACTTGCCTTGCCCATAAAAGAAGCAGCGTGAGGCGCCACAAATCCGCACACCATCCTGAGAAATGAGATAATATTAATAGTTTTACCAGTAATTACCACGGCAACGATGCCCTTCAAACCTAAAGACATTAGAGGCTATATCACTACTAATGAAATGGGCATCACGCATGTAGCTCACCAGACGGTCTCTTGTAAAAAGAGTCCTACCTCCTCTAAAGCTCATTTATTATCTACCATCTCGTGGGAGTTCTCGTCTTAGGCTCGATTGCAATGCTAAGTGGTAAGAGTAGTCAATACTAGGTCCCTATCTGAAACCAATAGGAAAAAAAACAATAGACAACAGAATAAAAACCAGAACAATTCAGATTTAGCGATATTTTTATTACCCAATGAAAATAAAACTTGTTAACCATGCACAAAGCTAAGATCGATATTCAATACGCGAAAATAAAAAAGTAAATAGCGTTTGTTGTGCATTGTACACAGGCATTTATATGTCAAGGTGAAATCATAAACAGATCGGACTAAACGGTCGATGGTACGAGGTTAACACATCCAGGGTAATGGGGCATTAAGGTTAATAATACAACTTTTCGGCTTAACACGGTAGCCATATAAAGTGGTCTTTGATTAGATCCTTTTTCGTATTTTTTTTATTCGCTATGCCAGAAGACTAGCAGCCGAGCATCTTGATAAAATGTGGTCATCGACACCCATGGACATCGGCAATACCAGGAGTACTACCAATGCGCTGCCTGCGTGAAACAAATTACGTCTCGTTTACCCAGCAAATACGCTGGCTACGATGCCCTTCAAATCAGGACACCGTAGAGACAACACGGTGGTGCCCCATATGCCCCCCTCCTGTAAAAGGGGACCTTCCATCTACCCGCTTTCCTATATTAAAACAGATAGAAATAAGAGTAATGTACAGTCGAATGACGGACTCATAAACCCTACAACTGAGTACAAAATGATTCTTCCAATCATCAGAGAGAGATTACTAAGTTGAGTTGTTCCAAGTTTGGAGCTCATCGCACTGCAAAAATATTGAAATTTAAAATATATTTGTTTTATTCATCTACGAAAACTTTTGAGAATATTTAAAAAACGTCAAACGAGCTACACTTTTACGTTAATATTATTTATACACCTTACAACGATGTTTTCCTGGAAGTTGTTGAAAACAATATTATTTATTTTTCATAAAATGTAAAATAAGTGTAAAAATAGATGTAAAATAAGATGTATGAATAAGTGTTTTCTTCTATTAGTTAAACTTTATGCTGTGTTTTGTGTTGTTATTTTCATATTATTCTATCTTGCTATTTTATTTCAATAGGTGTTTGTTTATTTTTAAGTTATTTGGTTTACTTTTTATTAGCTGGCGGGAGGTGCAATGATCAATTTAGCTCTTAATTTTTTCTTCAGTTCGTTATTGGTTATTATATTTATAAATATTTATTTATATTATTATTTATTGATATATATTTATAGTAATGTCGCTTGCTTCAGACGATGATCCTTTTATACTGCCTCTTGTTCAGACAATGATAGTTTTATGTCACTCAGTGATGCACTCAGCGACATTTTAAATTTAAAATTTAATACTAATAATCAAAAACAATTTAACACTGATCACATTAACGCACAAAGTATATCTACCACTATGATCACCTTTTAAGACAGTTTCACTAAGTGTAATGTTCACGCCATTCTGGTTTCTGAGGTTGGCTCAAACCACAATCTCTCTTCTTCCTTGTATTCACTTCCTTAATTTATCTTAGTACTAACGACCGTACAAGCAGCGGAGGAAGTGGTGTCGTGATATACGTGAGGAGCGATCTTCCGTATAGAGTACTGATTCAGCATCTGCTGAATTTCTGAAAGTTACGGTTACTGGTGCCAAGATAGTCATGGTGTAGTATACTGTCCCCCTAATGTCAACCATTTCACTGATTTTGAATCAGTTTTAGAATCTTTGGGTTCTGAGTATGCTTACCAAGTCATTATGGGCGACTTTATTACTAATCTCTTAGCGCCTAATTGTTCCTGAACCCGCAATTTCCTGCGTGTCAAGGCATGCTGTTTTCATGTTTTACCTCTCCACGCTACTCATCGCAACCTCTCTAGAGAAGACACTTGGCTTGACATAATGCTTACTTCTAATCCATCCAAAATTTCCTCCCACGGTCAATATCCTGCCTCAAGTTTCTCTCATCATGACCTAATTTTCCTTTCCTATACCCTAAAAACACCTAAGCCCGTTCCCAAGGTACTGCATGTTCGCTCTTTTCAAAATGTTAACGTTGAGAAACTTTGTCGGGATGCTGAACAAATCTGCTGGGAAACTTTAGGGCAGTAGAAACAATTTATGAAAAAATACACACATTCAATGATGCCGTCACTAAACTTTTACGATGTACATGCCCTTTTAAAAAAATAAGAATAAGACATCCTCCAGCACCTTGGTTAAACAGAGGAGTTCGGATAGCCATGAGATGTCCGGACCGCGCTTTCAAAAATTTAAACAAAACCGCACGGAAGATAATTGGAAGCTCTACAAAATTGGCTAGAAATAGGTGTAATCAGATGGTACGAAATGCTAAACACCGTCACATTCTTGATAATTTATCTAACTCTACCAAAATCCCCAAATCCTACTATGCCTGCACATTATCGGCCTATTTCATCTTTCACTTTCTTTCTAAGGTGCTTGAGTCCTCTGTTCTGAAGCAGTTCTCCCACTTTGTGTTGTGTAACAACTTGATAAGCCTGCTTCTATCTAGATTTAGGCCAGGCCATAGCACTACTACCGCTCTTCTTAAAGTAACTGGCGACATTAGAGCTGCCATGGAAAATACTAAAGTCACAGTCTTGGAATTAATAGATTTTTCAAACGCTTTAATGCCGTTAGTCATGATATCCTGTTAGCTATGCTCTCCCATCTACAAGTTTCGGATGAAGCACTGGTTTGGTTTTCATCTTATCTTTGAGGCCGTCAGCAGTCTGTTAATGCCATTGAAATGTTTTCAAACTAGCTTAATCTCACTGGTGGCGTGCCTCAAGGCGGTATTCTTTGATCGGATGATCTGCAACTGTAGTATCAGGACTCAGTAGATAGGATTTCAGATGCAATTCATAAATTAAAAGATGACCTAGACGCTATTAGAGTGTGGTCTCTGAAGTTCAGCTTAACTTTTAATCCAACAAAGTGCCAGGCTGATTATGGGAAGCAATCGCATTCTAAGTAAATTGGACCTACAAAAATTCCCACCAATCAATTTTGACTGCCAGATAATTCCTTTTAGTGACAGTGTAAAGGATCTCAGACTGATGATTGACTCCACACTCAGTTGGAAACAACAAGTAGCATGTGTTTCTTATAGAGTTACAAGCGTTCTGAGATCTCTCTATCATTTAAAAAACATGCTTCCTATAGAAATAAAAATAACGCTCGTGCAGTCCTTAATTTTCCCTTTGATCGACTATGGTGACGTGTGCTACTTTGACCTGAATTTAGATCAACTCAATAAACTTAACCGGCTTCTAAATAACTGCATTCGATTCTTATTCAATATTCGTAAATATGACCTTGTGTCATCGTACCGATCCCAACTCCGTTGGCTACCAATTCGTCATCGTCGTACGTTAAGGGCACTTACCACTCTTTTTTCTTTACTTGTATTGTCCTTTCCTCCGACTTATTTGTCGTATTATTTCCGATATCTCAGTGACGCTAGTCTTAGAGATCTTCGTTCTACAAACAACGGTCTTCTTCTGTGTCCCACTCATCGTACAGATTTCATTCCCGAATCTTTCCAAATTCAATCCATACTTCTGTGGAATGCGCTATCCTTGGAAATCAGGATGGCTGAAACCGTCTTTCAATTTAAAACAAAAGAATCGGCAAAGCAACTGACTTTGTGATTATGTATTTATAACCATATTGGTGTATATGTAAATATTTATATATTTTATATATGCATAAGTAAGCGTATATTTATACATACATATTTGTTTATGTATGCCTATAGTGTAATTATCGTTATTTATTAAAAGAAATATATTTGCTAACTTGTACTGAAATTTTATCTCAAAATGTGCACCTATTTATAGACTTTGTTCCTCTCATATTGTACCTTAAGAGCACCCACGCTAAATTTTTCATAACCTCCCTAAGGTTGTCTGTTAGATAATGCCTAAGGCATTAAGCCCCGCCTTTGTATATGTAATTGTGCAAAAAGAATAAATAAAAATTTCCGCAGACTGCTGTTACAAAGCGCCCAATTTCAAGCTCAATTTATGTCAAAAAGCTTTCTAATAAAGAGACACGGTTTATAAAACATAAGGATCTTGGCTCTTGTAATGGTTTTTTTTATCAAGCAAACTTATCAATATTGAATCGAGCAATAGAATGAGCGGTTCGTATAAAGTCGGAAAAACATCAATGATTTAAAGATCGATGCTCGAAAACATCGAAATAAAAAAACCTCGTTCATAAATACGATACATCGATGTGTTTTTATATTATTGAAACGAGCTTATTTACAGGAGAAATCCTGGCACTAAAATAATATTTTTTGTGTATACTTTTTTTTTATTTATGATAGTTGAAACAGAGTTAAGATATTTATGTAGATAATTTAGTTTAAAGCCTATTTCATCACGGTAAAATGTTGTAACAATCGTGTTACTTGTGAAAAGGTTCATCATTGAGACTTTTTTATGTTTATAAAATAGAGCTTACTATGATATATTCGTCTAAATTTGAAAAACATCTTTGTTTATTTGAAATACAAGACGTGATAGGTACGTTCAAACATTCAGGGTTTCGCTCATGGAGCCTGGTTTAGATTACTTCTCCAAGCTTAAATTGTCTACGACCTAAGAGATAAATATAATTTTTAAGTAACTGTATGTTTTGGCAAACAACGCGTAATTACTATTAGAGTGTATCGAAACAAACTGAAGCATGATATTGGTTTTAGTGAATGATATTGAAATTAAATCATTTTTTAAAATCAGTTTCAAGCAATCGATGGTACTAATTATTTTTTTTACGCGAAAATTACGCATTATTGTGTAAAAGGACTTCTGCGAATTTCACATCACTTTTCAGCGGCCGCGGTCACAGGACTGAGGTGGGAGTGTTCGAAACGTCGGAAATTAAATATTGATGTAACGTTCGCGCGTACAGTATATGCGTACGGTATGTGTACAAACAAAACGCTACGTAGTACACCACAAATTCTATGCTACGTGTAGCATTTAACATCTGAACTTAACTAAAGACGATGACCTTTAATCCTTACTTGCGATATGTAGGCTCCAGAGTCGTTCGAACCGATACACAGCAGTGCTCGGCCATGGTCGTTAGGTGGTAAGTTTGAATTTTTTTTAAGTTTTAAAATATGATGCCTGATGACTTCCTCGGCGCGGTAATATAAAAAGAAATAATTTTGTGGGTTTTTTGAAGTTATACTTCTTTAGGCGCATTATGAAAAAATTATGAGAATGAAATTTTACGATTTGTCAATCAAAATTAACAGTTTATAATGAAAACAAGGTGAAAATGTAATAAGGTCCGGCCAAGGTATATATATATATATATATATATATATATATATATATATATATATATATATATATATATATATATATATAATACTATATATATATATATATATTATTAATAATATATTTTATATTATTTAAATTTATATTAAATATATTATTATATAAATATATTAATGTTTATAATGATGTTTATTCAACTTGATATAATGGTAATATTTTATTCATTTAATATATCAACATTATGATTATCTAATAAACAGTTTTCGATAAGCGCCATCAGTGACACATCAAAAGATCGATTTATAGTACAGCTGACAAAGTAAGCCAACATCTCTTAGAATTCTGAATTTGTATATAAAGATGGCTTGAACTACCAGTTATATGATATATCAATATTTTGTGAATCCATAAATTCTTAATCGATTATTTATGATTAGTTCTTGTAAATCTATCATCTTTAATTATCTTAATTATTTTTGATTGATATTACTTACTGTTTAGAATGTGAAAAAATTGTGCTTATATACTTTTTAAGTGCTCGAATATAATTGAGTTAACTTCGTATATTATTTATTGATATAAATTAAAATACTTTTATTTAATTAATTAACACTAATATTATTAAATTATTAATGTTAACTTATTATGTTTTTAATTACTTCACAAAAATTAAGAAGTTAAATTTCCAAGTAAGAACATTTAATAAAGAAGTTTGTGATAAAAGGATTATAATATTGAACTAAAATTATAATATTAGTTTTAATAATTACTATTAAATTGAATAAATAATAAATATTTATAAAAGTAACTCAAATCGAAACTTAATTAAACTTTTACAAAACTGAGTATATTGAAAGGTTCCGATTTCAGACATTTACGGCGGAAGATACTAGTGGAGTGGAACGTCGAACATTTAATTACAGAAATACGGAAGTGTCGCAATACTAGACAATTTATTTAAAAGCTTAATAAGAAAATAAATATTTATTTATGTTAATTTTCAAATTTAAACTGAACTTTGATGATTATCCTTTTAATCTTTACTATGTATCTTTGAACTGTAATTAATTGCGTTTGTGCATGAATTAAAACTATTTTTTAAATGTCAAAAATATCAACTTCTCGCGCGTAAGTAAAAGACACACTCCTTGTTTTTTATAAGTAGCCGAAGTAAGTCCAAGTTACATCAGCTGTCATTCAGTGAAAGCCCTGCCATAATCTGACCTACCATTTCAGAAACTAGCCAAAACAAACAGACAGACGGGTAGTACACAATCTTTTTAATTGTTTTGTTACATGTATCCGTTAAATATCACAATGTAATCAATTAAACGATTATTTTGATGACAAACAGATTCTGCAATTTAATTTATTTGTATTCATCAACTCAAAGTGAAAAACTATCTAATACTTTGTTTGCGTTGTTCTGAGCTCTTCTTAACCTCCAAAAATTAACTTTTTTTACATAAGTGATAAAAATCATTTTGAATCCAAAGTAAAGAATAATAACTTTAAAAATTAGTCGTCTCTGTAAATGGATTTGATATAGGCATGAGATCATTCGGAAAAACATACGTATTAGACAAAAATAAAGTTTTTAAAAGTTCTTAAATCTTTCGATCAAGTTAGAGTACTTTTGTTCTCTTCGGGGACTTGAAAACAACTTCTCTTAAGTATTATGTCTTTTCACTGTTTTACGATGGAAATAATATATCTTCTCAAATTCTTTTAATTATCTATTGCTTATATCAATATACCACACGGTTTTACGCGAATTTGTTTGAATATCTTTAAATATATTTTTTTCTTTCGCCTCAGGTATTTATAACAATATTATCATTGGAAAAAAAACTAAAATTACCACATTTTACATTAGGAGTTATACATTTAATACATTTAGTCTTTTGTTTAATAGTAAATTATTGACACTGAACAAATGCGCTACTTCGATAAAGAGTATTATTTACATCGTCATTAATCATTGTATTACATCCAAGTTTAAAAATCAAAGAGTTATTGTCGGCAAGTAATACTATCTCATTGTTGTTGTTAACTATATGTGGTAGATCATTCACATAAACAAAGAAAAGAAAAGGTCCAAGTAAAGATACTTGTGGGACATCCATACTTACTGGGGCCCTAGGAGATTTCTGACCATTAACGTCAACCCTCTGAGTTCGATGACTTAGGTACGAAACAGAAGATCGAGTGCGATATTTTTAACACCATATTGGCATAGTTTCCTGACGAGATTTAAAACATTTTTTCCTTAGTAGTTTTTGACCTATTGATTCAATAGCAATTTTTTAAAGATTTTCAGAGTAGGCGTACGGATATAGATCTAAGATTATTTGGATCTGTTTTGCTACTCGATTTAAAAACTGCTTTATTACTTTACTATGCTCCATAAGGTCAGGAAACTCATTGTGTATAAACGCTTCTTTCTTCCTATTTGAAGAGCACCGTAGCGGTAACTTGATTCGTGGATTAACGAGACACTTGTACTCTAATATTTTTAATTTTATTCAGATTTTTAGACCAACGTCTGATTTTTTTTCAAACTACTTGTTATTCTACATTTTAATTCACATATATCTGTAATAAATACTATGTTGTATTTTATTAAAAAATGTAATATTTATTATGAATTATTAAGCAAAAATGTTTTCCATAAATCTTGAAAAGAACGAGAAAAAAAGCCAAATCCTTAATTATCCGGTGACTCGCCTTAGCTTTGCAGAAATATTTTTTTTTACTCTGGTTATTTTGTTACATTCATTTCCCAGTGGTCGGTCACTCTTGTTCGCATGTTTGAACGGAACTCATCTCCGTGGATAATAAAAATTGTAAACAAAGAAATGTGGATTTTTCATTTTAAAATCCTTGATTTTTCGCGAAATACAAAAAAATTAAAAAGCATCAAATTCTTAGAAAAATATACTACTGGGAGTAAAAAGTAGTGGAATCTTGAGACTTTTTTGTTTAATGTTTTTTTTTGGTTTCGCCAAAATAAACTCATATTTTAAATGTTGACGCAGCTTAGCAAGATATAAGTCTAGAAATAAACTTTTATAAGTGTATTTCTTTTAAATATTACATGCATATTTATTCACATTAACGAATTTCACACACACATCATCAGCCTTTGTTTCCACTGCTGGACATAGGCTCCTAATACACCCTATCCATTAGGGGTAATTGGAACTATCCCACCACGCTGGTCCAATGCGGTTGTGGGTGGACGATTTTACATCCCATCCGACGATGGATCATCTTACTTTTCAGACAATGTGATCGGCCCAAATTGCCCTAACAACTAGGAGTACAAAATGAAATTTTCGTCGCAGTAGTTCAACCCGCAACTCGGTTTCTAGCACACGCCCATACCACTAGGCTTCGAGGCAAGAGATTCTTCGCATTTATCGTATATATATTTTCTGCCTGATGTTTCGGACTCTTTGCTAACGTTGTCCGAGCAGACTAAAATGGACTTCTATGTTTGTATGTCGAAGTAATTCGAATAACTGTCCGAATTTTTATTTAAAATAATAGTCTTGCCGTCTTCTAAAAGTACTATCTTGACTTGACTTTCGATTGAAGACTTTATCAATTATCAGGCTTTGTTAATTATAATATTAAACTATAATTTCCTATAACGACCAAAACAGATGCTCTTGACAATAACACTCTTACCATACAAAATGACAAACCTTTAAAAAATAAATTTACCGTCAATTATATGTATAAAAATATAGTTAACATCATATGATACATTCATGATCGTGGTTTATCGACTATGTCTACTTGTTTTTGGTTTATTAGCCTTGATCGTAATACGAAATTCAATTAATAAATCATCATCATCATCGGATTCGAACACAAGACCTTTGGTTTCTAACGCACAAGCCCATACCACTAGGGTATGGAGGCAGTTGATTAATATAAGAAGTAATTATCATCAAGCGAGTTTATCGTATATCGCTATTAAACAGCATAGTGCATTAATATAAAAAAAATAAATCAAGCTACACTGAGAACTGCTTTTTTCATCTTTGATAATCTAAGGCTCAGCAAGTTGTTTACACATTATTATACATTATAAATTGCTTATGAAGCATTGCTTCAACAAAAGGGACCTCACAGAAAGCTGATAGTCACACTTTCGTATTTATTATTGACTTCCAATCGTGAGCATTACTGTAGATATACACTGTAATAAGCTGGTAAAAATATTGTAGAATCCTATGTACCATATAACATAGTAGTTTTGGCCACATGACCTTTCTTACTACTCTTTTACGACAAATCGCGAGTCCATACTGCGTAACAGGTAGTCCCTGAGGTGCCAACATTGTGGTTAGAAGCATTTTCTTAACCCCTTCACCATATCTTACACTTACCAAACATTGTTTCTAAAATTTTAGAATAAGAAAGTTCCCCTCAAGTGGCACAAATTAACTTTGGAATGGTTATCGCTTCTAGTTTAAATGAAAAAGGGAGAAAAGAGCCTAAATACATATATAATATAATAATTATGTCTTCTAGGTCGATTTCCAATGATCCACCCAATAAAATTATTTTAAAAGAGAAGGACGAACATTTTACATTCAAACTCTTAAATACATTTTCCGACAACGTTTTCCGGGAGCGGTTGAAAACGAAATCCTATTTTAAATATTGAAAGGCTTTTGTAATTCCTTGCCTCGTAATTTATTTAGTTTTTCAAAATGCCAAACATTAAGGGGACGTTAAAATTTATTGACCATTGAAAAAAAATTGAGTTACGTTTTTAATTATCAGCAGTAGCATTAAATACAGTTAAAAAATAAGGTAAATAAATAGTGTATAATCACCTCCGTAGCCTAGTGGTATTGGCCTTTGCTTTATAAACCGGAGGTTGTGGTTTTGAATCCCGTGAGGATACAACTTTTTATTATCGTTTTTTTTCTGGTTTGTTAGAACAATTAGAGCCGATCACCCAATTGTCTCAAAATTAAGATGATCAAAGCGTCGGATGGGCAAGTAAAAACTCCACCCACTAACCCGCATTGGACCTGCGTGGTAGGATACGGTCCAAAAACACCCTAATGGAGAAGGCGTGCATTGGTAACAGCCGCATTTTTAACTAATATGCAAAAGACAATTTTTATAAGTAAAGCAGTAAGTAACAAACATATATTTCAGTTCTGTTATTCAAAATACTATTAGTATTAAATTCCTGCCTGCGTCTTATAAATATAAGATGCAATAAAACGAACAGTCAGTTAATGCTATTAATGTTGACTCTTAGATATTAATTCATACACATAAATAATTACTTTTTTAAATAATAACTTGTTAAGCCGTTGATAAAGTTAACTTGTTTTACTAGCTTGTACTATGAAAACTAGATCACTGATAATAAATATAGATGTGCTTTTATTATTTAAATAAATACACATAATATTTACATAATTGCCCAGAAACGAGAAACACATTGTTCATCGAACAATATTTTTCCCGTGGTAGGAATCGAACCCACACCCTTTGGCGCACCAGTCTGCGTCGCTAACCGGTCTAGCGGGTCATCAAAAAATGAAAGCTGCGTTTCAACTTGATTGCGATATGTGCATGTTTCTTGTTTCTACAATTGTGTTGCACCCCAGTCCACGCCCCGCGCCAGACGTACTCCATTAAGGTGTCGCGGATCCTTTTGTGATAAAAGGGGTGGATCTGTCGATGGTTTTGTTTTTGTCTTTAAACTATCACACCACTACTGAGAAACAGTGATAACTTGAAAAATAAATCACAAAAAAATGAGTCAGAAGTTTTTTAACACGTTTTAAAATTAACCTTAATTATAGGTGCAAAAGCTTTTCAAGTTTCAGGTGAATAATCTTAAAAAAAACATCTTCTTTTTGAGAAAACAAACTATAGATATCCTATAGTAAGTTTTTTTTTTTTAAATAGATAGTTACAATCAAATTAAATTTTGATTTTATTCAATAACTAGACTATTAAAATAATTAAATTACCGCTTTTACTACTATTGAATAATTTATTGTGTTACGATGTTTCGACAAATTAAGACACTATTCTATTAATTTTTCAACATGTTAGATATAACCAGATTCAAATATTTACTCGGTCCATCCCAAGCCTAAATCATATTACATACAGGAAATCAGCTTATCAGCTCATATTCACATGACTGACGAGCAATATGAAACACAAAACTAATGAAGCTATAAAATCCATTACCTCTAGTTATAACGTGTATCATTACCGCACCCTATTCAAAATTTTAACAGATACTGAACGCGCTTATGCTTGCTTTAATCATGGAAAATTAATTAATTGATAGATAATTATCAAATAATCATTAAGATATGTTCAATAATGTTGAAGCGTTAAATAACTTGGGGCTTATATACTACACATATATATTGTTTGAATTATTTCTTAAATTAAAAATGAACAATAATGCTTAGATAGCTCAGGTGACCTTGACTTTAATTAACAATTATGTCTTCACAAGTTTCGACTGCCTCCTAGCCCTAGTGGTATGGGCGTGTGCATAGAAACCGGAGGTCGTGGGTTCGAATCCTGCGGGGACGCAACAAATTTTCATTGTTGTTTCCTAGTTGAGTTAAGGGCAATTTGGGCCCGATCACCCAATTGTCTGAAAAGTAAGATGATCCATGCGTCGGAAGGGCATGTAAAATAGTCAGTCCACCCACCAACCCGCATTGGACCAGCGTGGTGGGATACGAGGTCCAAACCCCTAATGGATAGGGTGTATTAGGGGAGGCCTATGTCCAGCATGGACTAACAAAGGCTGATTATGTGTAAGTTTCAGGGTTTAATATTAATTGTCGTTAAAACAAATAAAAACGACAAACTTCTATTTGCATTTTCGCCTTCAAACTATGGATAGTTACAGTTGTTTTCAAATTGTTTCTACTTTTTGCACTGTTTTGTATCAGTGCGAGTATTAAATCATTTACCATGTTTTTTATACTTTGACATTAAAAAAATAAAAAGAAATTGTTCTGAGTTACGTCTTGTTAACCAATTGTAATTAATTACGCTGTCTACTGTTCCCTTCAAATTAAAACACATTGGTGTTCGAACATTTGATTCATCATCATCAGCCTGTGTCAGTCCACTGCTGGACATAGCCCTACCCTAATGCACGCCACCGCTTCCGATCTACGGCTATTCTCATCCAGCCCACACCGGCCACTTTGCGAATATCGTCACTCCATCTTGCCGCAGGGAGTCCTACACTACGTCTGCCGAGCCTCGGTCTCCACTCCAAAACTTTCGACTTCAGCGGTCGTCAGTTCTGCGGCTTATATGACTGGCCCATGCCACTTCAGCTTACTAATCCGGTGGGCTATGTCGGTGATTATGGTTCTCTGTCGGATTACGTCATTTCTGATGCGGTCCTTCAGAGATACTCCGAGCATAGCCTTCTCCATAGCTAGCTGCGCGACTTAAAATTTTTGAGCTAGTTGAACAGTAAGTGTCCAAGTCTCGGCCCCGTAGGTCAAAACGGTAGGACGCACTGATCGAAGACTTTCGATTTGAGGCTTTGTGGGATGGGTGACGAGAAAACTCGACGAAGCTATGAAAAGCTGCCCAGCCCAGCCGAATCCTTCTGTTGGCCTCCCCTCAAAGTTGTTTTACCTGGTTGGAGCGTTTGCCCTAGGTAAACGTACTCGAAACAACTTCGAGGAGGTGCCAATCATGTGATCGGTCCCGGATCAACGTGTTCGTTAAACATGACCTTGGTTTTACCAAGTTCATCCGGAGACCGATGCGTGCAGAAGACTCAAGCCAGGCTTTGCACCATTTTTGCAGGTCCTTAGCGGTCTCAGCCATGATGACGATATCGTCCGCAAATCGCATATGTGCGATGTACTCGCCGTTCACATTTATGCCGTGTCCTTGCCAGTTGAGCCTCCTAAACATATCCTCCAGCGCGGCGGAGAACAATTTCGGTGAACGACGTCTCCTTGTCTCACACCCCGGTGCAGCGGGATAGGCTCAGTCTGCCCACTATGGACTACAACATACATAGTGGCGGCGTTGTCGATCTCACATCTCGATATATCGCCAATCAATTTGGCACCGCTGTAAGGACTTGAGGAAAGACCAGGTCTCGCTGGAGTCAAAAACCTTCACATAGTCCACAAATGCCATGCACAGGGGCTGGTTATACTCATGTGTCTTCTGTATAGCCTGCCTCACTGTATGGATGTGGTCTATGGTGCTGTAACCCCTCGAAACCCGGCCTGTTCTCAGGGCTGCGCTTCGTCGAGTTTTTGTGCAAGACGATTCGAGATGACCCTCGAAAACAACTTATAGACATGACTCAGGAGCGATATTGGCCGATAGTTCTTCAAAAGGGTTTTATCATTGGAACATTTGATTGACGATTCTAAATTTATTTACAAGTAATGGTTGAATGAGGATACCATTGTTCACATGTAATTCCTTTCATTATAGTTATTACTTATTACGTTAGGCATATCAAAAAGCATGTTAAACAGTTTGTCTGAAGAGATTGAAATTTTGGAACGGTTGTTAATTAAAGATGAAAAAGGGCCTAAACGTAAAAGTCTTTCAGACTTTGTCCACTGCAGAACTATCATCTCACAAGCGACGTGACTATCTACTTCTTTTATTTGATAATTGAATTATGGTTTACAAAATACAAAAAGAATTCAAATATTTTAAAATAACACTGTTTAATACTCTAATATTATAATTCCAAAAACAAAGACTTAGAATAAAAATATTCCAATAAAACAATTCCATATAATTAATTTTTCTCTCTCTTTGTTTGTCGACAAAGCGTAATTAAAAAATGTTGTCAAATGTGATGGCCCTGTGGTATTGGCTCTTGTAATTAAAAGTGGAGGATATGGGTTTAAATTTAGTGGGTGGATAGTTGATTATGAAACTAGGGGCAATGATAGACGGAAAAGTGTCAGGTTATATGAGGGTTTTTTGTTGTATTTTGAGTTACAGATCCTTAAAACTGTCAAGAATTACTCATGAATTCAAAATATGAAACCACAATCGCTCAATAATTTGCAGTGACTTGATATCATAAAATATGCATTTACAACGTGCCGGCGTATTCATTTGGGAAGCTCGCGCGTTTAATTGTTAACAAATTTTATTATTCGATTAACAGTCAATTTTTAAACAATTAAATATTAAAACCTGTTTATTTGGACATT
This sequence comes from Lamproptera curius, assembly GCA_029286875.1. Classification (NCBI taxonomy): domain Eukaryota; kingdom Metazoa; phylum Arthropoda; class Insecta; order Lepidoptera; family Papilionidae; genus Lamproptera; species Lamproptera curius. The sequence continues at coordinate 527,735 of JAGSMT010000178.1, read as the reverse complement.
ATGTGGTATTGAAATGTCAGCATTTGTATTTTACCAATGATTTATGGCTCATGTATATTATAAAGAGGAAAGATTGGTAATTATGTGTTAATTAATAAATTTGAAGTCTGAATGAATGTGCCGTTTAAAAGTGGTAGAAGACATTGCAACGCACATTAATCTTGAGCAACATAGGCCACCGTTTACCCTAAGAAGATCCATTTTATAAATCTATAAATGACACGACCATAGCCGTGAATAGCTTGCTAGTGTAATTTATAAAAGGAAAACGAAAAGTATAACTATTTATATGAATTATTCAAGATGGCATGACATGTCATTGGTAGATTCTCTATTTTGATTCTACTTTCTTGAAAAAGTTGATTTTTATGACATATCTGCTATATATTAAAGTTATTTACATAGTTCAAGTGAAAACACTAACCAAATCATCGATTATTTATTCAGTCGGTAGCAATGGCAGTAGACAGCACTTAGAAAATGAGTTATTGGTAGAAAGCTTAGTTTTAATTTATTACTTTAATTTTCTATCCGACATAATATTTAGTATTTCAATAAAAGCCACCCTACTTTCTAACATGCCCCCTTTGTCATTCCCACATTGAAATTCAATATCCGCCACACTTAATTCATTGCTGAGTAAAATTGTTCCATACAGTAATAAAATAATAAACAAAAAAAAAGCACTTCAGAAAGTTAGGTTGAAAGTGTAAGTCTTTAATCCAGTCAGCAATGACAATATATGGAATTAGAGCTATCTTAAAATATTTTATATGCTTTCTATGATTTTAATGCGAGCTTTGTATAATGCGATTTGATACGTAAATTATCTAAGTAGTCATAAAATTCTTTAAAATGTTTATTCTGAATGTTTATTGTTTATTAAATATTTTTGTGCAAAACGATAAAGGTATTAAAAATAATGTATATTTTTTTTATCATAAACTATGATTTTATCAATCTTCGAAAATTTATCTGTTCTAAAAACACCTAAACAAAAAACAAACTGTGCCTCTAAAACCTTATAACTATAGAAGAAACTTTGTTAAATTTGTAGACTAAAAGCATCGCCTCACCTCCAAAATTATTTAATTATTTATGAAAACGCCGACGAAGTCTGTTCATTTGTAAGTAATGCTGTAACAGGCCAAATTATCATTTATAATTGAGGAAAGCGTGTTTAATAATTTAAAACTTCTTGAAAACTCCAAAATTTCTTTGAAAATTACCAACCAAGTCGCTGTCTACGCTAAAAGCCTTACGTTAAATATAAAAACTGTCATTTCAGCATTAATAACAGAAGTAGCGCGGCTGAAAGATACAAAAACAAGTTACGCGTAGCAGCATCGTTGCGTGTCGTAGTACTGCCGTAGAGGCGTCGTAGCACGAAAGTCAGTCGAGCGCTTGTCGTGAAAGCGTACGGACGTGTTCTCTTACTAACTGATTTCGAAGTGTTTCACGTTGTGGCGTAAGCTGTATACGAAAAATGCTGACTTAGGTACGAACTTTTTATAAGTGTTAGTTGCCTTTTACCATATTTTCTCAAAGTTAAATAAACACATTTAAATTTAGAAGTGTTAAACATAACCGAAACACTGTTTAAGTTTCGAGCTTGGTGAACTTTGGCCCTGAATATTTGAAGAGTTTTGAAATAGATATAAATTTTAGCTACCTGCACGACAATGCTGAATGTATTATTCTGGTATAATTCAATTTGCTGAGCTACCAGAAGCATTAAAAAGTTGGTGGCAACGAAATATCCAGAGTTATTTGTATTGTTTATATTCTCAATGATATTAAAGTTCTCATAGTAAGACACTATCAACTTTATTACCACAAATAAATCGATGGATATTTTTTGTAGTTAGTTTAATAACATACGATAACGTTTTAAATTATTTTAAAAGAGTTATAAATAATTTTGTTCAATACTAACTTATTTTAATGAAACAATCAATTGAATAAAACAATTTACTTAAGGACTGGTCTCTTTACTAACGGCTTTGGGCTCTTTTGTACTAGTTTAAAAGATTTTTTGTAAAGAGAAAATAAAGGTCTATTATTATAATTGACGTCCACAGTGCAAGTTATTTTTGTTAGATTTGATAATAAATTGATAAATCAATTTCAAATTCATTTAGTTTTCATTAAGTCGTTTTTATTTTAGTAAAATTTGCTTATACACCAAAATCACTATAAATATTTAGACAACAAATACGAGTCAGTCCTAAAGGTGAAAACGTAATTATTATTAAAGTTAATGGGCCGAAGTTTATAAATAATAATAAATACTGTAGATCTGTGCTTGTTTACTAGAAAAGAATGATTAAGTTTAATAAACTACTTTTACTTCTCTATACTCAAAAATAAGGATATAGAAAAAAAATATTTGGGGCAACATTGGAATTAAGAACTGAACTAAAATAGAGATAACTTTTTAAAAAGTGACAAAAAATTAATGAAATAACAAAAATCTTTATAAAGCCTAAAAATAGATAATAACCAGCTAAGGTTTATAATTAAATTATATGTATGTATAAAACAAAATATTTTTTATAATTATTGAGTGGCACCGACTAGGCAAGTACTACCGTGCCCCATTTTAGCTACCAAGGAGTAGTGTGAAATTGTTTCTGTGTTCTGGTACGAAGGCAGCAGTAAAATTAGCGGTCCGTCCGTAGCGTCACAGACTTAATATCTAGTATGTAGGGACAGCGAGCTGACTTGTAAAATTCTACACTACATTTTCATTGGGCCGGGCGTATTACTAACCATTAGGTTAACGTCCTGCTTAAGTTTTACTTGATTAAAATAAACTAATTAGTGAAAGTTTTACGTAGTTCGTTTAAGTATTATTCCCTCGAAAAAAGTTTTCTACTTTGACAAATTAGTAAAATAAAATGAGCTAGGTATTTTATTTCATCCGACTTATAATAACCAAATATTATTTACAATTTTGTTTATCCTAAATCTCATCCTAGCCAATATTTCATTTATTTCTTTGTTATTTTATTAACGGTCGACTTTCACATAACATCTCCTTAACTTTGTTTGACACGTAAAATTGTACAAATAACCTTGCATTATATAAAAATTCTCATCATTTCCGTTGCTACATATTTTTGTTACATATTTAAGAACGCCAAAATCCCACGCGTAAGCGAAACGCGCGTTTTAAATATTCAGGAAGCTTTCTCTTCGGAATATGAGAACTCCATTCGCGATTTCCCTTTGATTGTGCTTAACATCAGTCTGCTTAGCGGGCACCGTGCAAATCCTATTAGTTTCATAATAGACAAGCTCCTTCCCAAAGTGCTTCCACTTTAATGTTGAAAACAAGTGGAAGTGCTCCGGTGAATAATAACGTATAAATTTGTGAGACGAAAGTTCATAATTTAAGATTTTTATCCTGGTAAATAAAAAGGTACTTTTCTTTGTTTTTACTTTAAAATTATTCTTAACATTTCAGATGCTTCTCAAAGCTCTATGATCAGATCAACATGGTCAGTAAAATGTTGAGCGTCATAATTTCACAGTTAATCCGGCTACCGTAAATTTTTAATTAAAATATTTTCACGAGACAGGATACGACTGCGACGTAATCCCACTCGTCCTGATAAAGGATCTTTAATCGGTCTAAAATTTGTCTAACCACACTAATATTACGTTAGTTACGCCGTTATTAATATTTTTTAATACCATCATATCGTAAAGTTTTATAGTTTAATTTGGTAAATATTTTTTGTGGTAGTTTTGTGTCTTGTTTGTTTGTTTCTTTTGTATTCATGTTTAAAGAGGACCAGTGGGGACTTATTGGGTAAACGAGACGTAACATATATCTGTCTCCGGGCTCAGGTGGACTTACTGCATATTATTCTACAGTTAATATCGACACTCAATATCAGTGAACTTTCTGCTCGTATCGTAACCTTATCTTACTCAATAAATGAATAAATAGCCCATCATGTACCCATGACGAAAATAATACAATATAGGTTAATACTGATTTAGTCTGCGCTGAAAGCGTGTGACTATATCTTTGCGTCGAATATAATATTTCATATATATAACTAAAATAGAAATGATATTGAATTTATGCATGATAATATGTATTATACATAAATTGTAATATATGATGCCAGAAATTTATATGAGCGGTATATGTATTATTATATAAACTAAAACAGATATATAGAATTTATGCATGAAATTTAAAAAACAAGTACTAGAATAATGTTCATGTGATCAGTGAAATAGTTGTACAAGACTTATTATTATAAAAATTAATTATGGTAAAATATCAATAAAGGTCGGCATTCACGGTTAATATTTATTTTAAGGCTGTAATTATTGGGTCATCATTGATTGTTATTAATCGATATTAAGGCGGGACTTATAGAAGCCGCGCTCATAGTAATTGCTCAACTGTCTCAAAAACTTATTTAGGAATGGCCGCAATTTCATTGGAATTACTCTATAAATAAACTGTTTAGTCAACCATTCATAATTAAATTGAGTTTCCGGGTAACTTATTGGTTTCTTTAAAGGCGCAATATAAGGTACATTGCACGTATAAAACGATTTTATGTATACAAATTAATAAAATTGGAATATATGTGATATTAAACTAATCGTCTTTAAATGTTTACACGGTAATATATGACAAAACAACTTTTTTTTAAGATTAGGCTATCTCTTTGTTTGTTCTGGATAATCTCTGAAATGGCTGAATTGGATAATGACTTTCACTGACAGATTGCTGGAGTACCCAAAAAAAGTAGTAAAAGTGGTCTAAGTTAATCCAGTTGGATTAACTTTAATTAACTTTTTAATACTACCTTTTTTATATTTTTTTAAACAAACTGCCACGCAGACGAAGTCCCGGAAGACATTCAGTATACTATATTTAATAATTTAAAATAATAAGTCTCTACATTTCATACAAAAACGTATTCTTCATCCCAACTTTATTCGTATCTTATCAGGTTTCTTAACAATTCAAATTCACCTGAATAACACTTTTCACGTGATCATCATCGGTCACGTGAACTGTACAATCCAAAAAACCGACTGTTTATCCATTGAACTCAATGGATAAACTAGATGTAAATATTTAAATAGTGACAGCTGAAAATGATTTTTACATCCGAAACTAATTTTATACATGCCCAACTAACATATGAGATTATTTTTTAGGTATGGTGATCGCTCTATAATTTTTTATTAACCCTAAACAACAAGAATAAAACGATAATACAAAGTTGTATTCCTGCATAAATACACGACCTCCTGTTTGTAATGTTACAATGGCACAGAGGCAGTAAAATCGTGTTTTTACTATGAAATATTTTGTCACTGAAGATTAATAACTTATTCAAAATTATTCTAGATCTTTCATTGAAGAGGTCAGTAGCAACTGCTGTTTTAGATTCCGAAAATGTTACGAATAACGAAAAATCTCTTTTTGTCTAGTATTCATAGAAATTTTCCCCATAGGTGTAATAACACTTTGCAGGAGAATAATAGATGAACTAAATAATAATAGACTTTAGCAGGGGAACAAACTATATCTCAGATCAGATACTAGTTTTGTATTCATGCTGTATTTTCGTTTATACTTCCAAATCAGGCAATATTACGTGTTGTTTGACTCTGATTAAACAAACTTGGTAATTTTCGCCGTTGTAAACGCGCAAGTTAAACTGTACTCCGTCGATTTCGATCTGCTTTAATTTTAATAAATAACAGCTATGTTCTTTTTATATTCGGCAAATTTACACGCCATTGTAGTCTTAGTAAAAGGTAAGGAATGTGTTGTAGTATCAAAAGTTTTTACATTAACCTATATCTATATAATAGTGACAATGGTTCAGTACTAAATTTCATCAGAAATTGGTTTTAAATAAAAGTGCAATGAACGAAATTGCTACCATAGTTTTGTTTGGCTTCGATATAAAACAAATAGCACGTTATTTATAAATTTAAACAATTGACTTACACAGAGCCTAAAGGCTGAGGCTGGCGATCGAACGTGACTTTTACTTTATAAATAAAGTATTAAGCAAGCATGTTAAAGTATATATATACAAATACCTTCGTAGCTTTATGATATTGGGCTTGTGGTTTAGTAACCAGAGGCAGTGGATTTGAAACCAGTGGAGATTTAGCAACTAGCCAATATAGTTTTCTCGTTGGCTTGGGAAATACTGGTTGATAACCCATGCGCCGCGGATGAGCATGTTAATAGGCCATCACCCATTAAAGCATATTAGGCAGTGTCATAGAGACATATACATATATTTACATATGTAAACATATGTTTATGTCTGTGCAGCGTGGTAAAGAAATTAAGACGTAAAATCCTATTCCCTTGTTTTAAGGTGGACATAGATTATTATTTAGCGCTCATACTTACCATTAGGTGAAAGTCGTCCTAGTTATATCGCTTTCTTCGATAATTATGTTGAAATATATTTTGTGTGATTATTATTATTGTAAATAGTGAACATGCAGCCAATAGCTGATATGTCCATATCTACACTAGTAATTGATTGCTTTTGAGAGTTGTTCACTAGCCATATTTTTTTTAAAGATACACCACTGTAGAGCTGATGATGACATCTAGAGGCAAAGCTTTCCATGCAGTTATTACTATGTTGTTTATTGTGTTGTATTCAACGATTGTCTTTGATTTAACACGTTTGAGGTTTATATTGGTTTGGCTTCTAACTCTGCGCGTGGATCTATGATAAAAGATCGATAACATGTTTGCACAGCTGTATTTTATGTAGGTATGTTGTATTCCTTTATTATATCTCCTCAGTGTCGACGATCACTCAGTGTTGGTAGCTTTAGTTCCTCAACACGATCTCTATAAGGTTATCGGGGTTTTTACACTGGAAGTTTGGTTACTTTTCTTTGTACGCTTTCTAATTGATCTATGTCCTTCACAATGTATTGGTTCCAGACCTGGAATGCGTATTCTAGCAGTGGATGAATATAGGTTTTGTGTCAATTTTGTCAGGATAAAATGATTCAGGACATCTTCATGAAAAGGCAAATAATTTAGTGTAAGTAGTACAACTATAGTAATTATTTTCGTTTTGATGTTTGGTAAATTTAAGATCAGCTGGTATTAGTACACCAAGGTCCTTTTATCAAATTATGGTCCTTTTGTTAAAATAGTAGGTATACTCAGGGTCTTGTTTCCGTATGTTGAGTACTGTGCGTTTTTTGCATTTAGTCTAATAATCCATCTTCTGGGTCCAATCTTGGATTCAATCTAAATCTGATTGCAACGAGACATGATCTGTCAGAGGGTTACTAAAGAATTAAACATCATCTGCAAATAACAGGCCTTAGACTGAATAAGTTAGCAGAGGTCAATAACATAGAGTATAAAAAGGGTTGCGGCGAGTACTGATCCTTGGGCCACACTACTGAATACCTCTTTGGGGCTAGACAAATAGTCTCCTATTCGCATTTGAAAGTCTCTATTTGCCAAATATTATTCCACTTATTTTAATAATTTGCCTCTTATGCCAGTATCATAAACATGTTGATATATATTTGTTTTGTGTAAATAAGTAAGCGCAGAATATAATTAGTGTGTCAGAAGAGACAAACTATATTTAATTTACAGCGCACCATCAGTATTTGTAAATTAAATAATGGTAATAATAATAATATTTCTAGACAAATAACACAACATCATCTACTCCCCATCAAAACAAAGCGTGTACTATGGAAACACGATATATGAAAAATACATAGACTTACTTTTTGAAGTTATACTTCTTTAGGCGCGTTATGAAAAAATGATGAGAGTGAAATTTTAAGAAGGCGCACACCACCTGACACAAAATTAACAGTATGAAGCGTCTGCTTATATATATATATATATATTATTATATTGTTTAAATTTATATTGAATATATATATTAAATATATTATTATATAAATATATTAATTTTTAATGATGCCAAAGAAGTATACTTCTCACGCGCGTACATAAGTACACGCACCCAGTTTTACAAACCTTTTAATATATAGCACTTTTAGTTATTTAGAAAATAACATAAACAGTCGAATCGTATCGGTATAAAAACCGATACAAATAAGGGCATTGTTCAATCTAGTCTTCCGCCCAGGCATTTCCTTGAGCTATCAATCAAAGTCAAAGTCAAATATCTTTATTCAGTATGGAAGCTTTACACTTTGTTATTGATTGTCAAATATACTACCACCGGTTAGCCTCTGAGAAGAACCGGCGTAAGTAACTCAGCATTCATCCACGTCTACATCCATCCACCTTTACCTAAATAACAGTTTTTACAGGTAGAACTATTAGCATGTGATCTCCACAACCCGAACGGTAATCTTACGCATTCAATAATGGTAATACCATGACATATCTTTTGACATGCCAATCGGACGCATAGATCGTTTTGCGTGTCAGTCAATTTTGTGATCGGCCTTTATTTTAAATAGATACGAACACCCAGTGAATCAAACCCACACCCTTTGGCACAACACTCTGTCACTAACCACTGCGCCAATTGGGTCATCATTAAAAAATCGATATATGGAACAGTTTCATGGCATATTTTTTTATTTGTTCTAGGCGATAAGCTGAACAGGACGTTCACTGATGATAAGTCGTCATCGTAAAAAGGTCGTGGGTTCGAATCCCGAGGGGAAAACAACTTTGTGTTATCGTTGTGATCTGGTTGGTTAGGACAATTCAACCTATGACCATCACTGGACTAACACAGGCCGATGATGATGATGATGATGACGAATGTAAATAGCTAAAAAGTTGCATTAAAATGTAAGGGTTTATCATCTATTATCATCAATATCAAAAGTATATAAAACATTCAAACCCAATCACTTTAGCTCATTTATGTCTTTGTATTGGTTTCGAATACTTTCTCGGGCGAACTCTTACGAAACGGATTTATTTGGGGAAAATCACGCCGCCTCAATTTCATATAAAGGGAAAAGATGACGACTCACTACACGTGTTGTATCTTAAATCTTACTTATGAAAGAGTTCGGATGGTTGTGATTTAGGAGAGACGCTCTTTGTTCACTTATTCGCTTTACGTAAATGGATATGATAATACTTTTTGTTATTCAAGATAATAATAGAGTTTTGTCTAAGCTTGCTTTTAGTAAAAAAAAAAGTAATAAATTTCCTTAAAATTCGTGACGAATGTTAATAAAAGCGAACTAGACATAAATAAGGAAATACCTGGTTAATAATTAAATCTTAAATATATATTTTAAATCGGGTTTGTGGACTACGGATTTGTTTTGATTTTCGTAATTTTCATGTCCTGAACGAAAAGTTTTTAACTACCGTTGACGAAAGTTGTTAACTACTTAAACTTTAATTTAATTTCTTTAGTTTTAAAAAAGATGTTTATAAATTTATATAACGACCGAATATATGACGAATATTTTTTACTTTATCAAGTTTTCATACAAACATATAGTTAACCTGGGGGTTATTTTTAATGAGGAGAATTCGTATTTTTTTGTATTGGTTGACAACGTTTCTTCTTACCTCGGTCCTTTTTACATAGGAACGCGTGGGCCGGTAATATTCATGTTTGTCAGAATATGCAATTTTTTTCGTACCCACACACATGTCCCTTGACAGATATTTTGAACGTATTATAAGTTCAATTTGAAAATTAACTAACGTTTTCTTTTTGTATGTTTTACCCGCTTGGCGTAGTGGTTAGTGACCCTGACTGTTGCGCCAAATGGTGTGGGTTCGATTCCCACCCGGGGAAAAATATTGCGTGATGAACATTGTGTTTTTCTCGTGTCTAGGTGTTATCTGTATAATATGTATATATTTACAAAAATCTCATATCTAGTTTCCATAGTACAAGCTTTGCTTAGTTTGGGACTAGATGATGTTGTGTTATTCGTTCAGAAATATTATTATTATTATATATATAAACTTTTCACTCATCAACAATTATCAACTAAAAACATTCAATTATCAACTATTCATTTCATCACATATATAAAGTATTCATCATCATAGACCTCCCCCAATGCACGCCTTCTCCATTAGGGGGTTTTCTATTAGGACCGTATCCCATCACGCTGGTTCAATGCTGTATGGTTTAACCTTAAGTAAAAAAGATTAATATATGTATGACATTAAAAATTACTAATGCTAACAGTTAACCTGGTGGTTCAATTGACTCGTACATTAGCCCAATAACTGCCTCCGTTGCCTATTGCTATGGGCTTGTGTTTTAGAAACCGGAGGTCGTGGGATCGAATCCTACGGGGACTACACATTGTTGTTTCCTAGTTGGTTAGGGCAAATTAGGCCGATCACCCAATTGTCAAAAAAGTAAGATGCGTTGGATGGGCATGTAAAAAGTTGTTCACCCACCAACCCGCATTGGACCAGCATTTGGGACATTGTCCAAAACCCCCTGATGTATAGGGGTTTATTAGGGGGGCCTATGTCCAGCAGTGGATTATCAAAGCCTGATGATGATGATGTATTAGCCCAATATTAAATGCATGTGACAAAAACTCTTACTAAATTGTTATATGCGCGTCGATAAAGTTCAATTCCTAGTTCAAGATCCGCACATCCATCAATAGTCATAACCAACGTGGCATTACTGTCACTGTGAAATATTGAGGCGTTATGAAACACACGCTGTAAGTGAATTTTACATCGCCCCATTTCCCCGGCATTAAGCCTTTCATATACTTCGCGCGGCTCTTGAATTATTTACGAGGCCTCGAAAAAGTTTTATAAAATAAGAGTATCAGAATATATTGTGTTTGGTATGTTGCGTACGTTTCAAGACTTTGTTCGTCCGTTGTTGCAGACTTTAGTATTTTTTGGGATATTAAATTCAAGGTAAACAGCAAACTTAACAGCAAAGGACTATTAACCTGCTTTAAGCAGTTACATATCTTCTTTATTACAAAAGAAAACTGGTATCAATTATCTTCGAGCGATGTAATATAACCTAAAATAGTAATATAACATATAAAAATAATCGACACCATCACCTGTCAATAGTCTATGCCATTAAGTTATCGTAAAATAATGGGATAATGCAAAGTATCATAATCAACCAACTAATGTCTGTAATACTCACGTAAAAAAAGTTAACTTCGTAGTAACTCCGTAGTCTAGCGGTAAGGACTTACGCTTTAGAAACCAGTGTGTTTTTGTTGACCTAAGAATTTTTTATCGTCTAGTTAGTATGTGCAATGCGGGCTGATCACTTGATTCTATAAAAAGTAAGATGATCCATGTATCTGATAGGCGTTTAAAAAGTCTGCCTTGGGCCTAAACTCTGTCCACTGATGTCGTTTATTCGTTCCATCGGACCACAAGACTAAAAAATAGCGAGTGCACCAGGGTTTTCTTGCGTACACTAGCGCACTATAACATATTTTGCGTATATATGTAGATCGTCAGATATATTTTGGCCCCCGTAGTCGGAATTGTCTAGGGGGACATAAATATTTAAAATATTGCTCATCTTTGTGTAAATGATCTCTATTATTAATTGATTATGTCTAAATCATATCTATTTTACTAAAAACTTCGTCGTTATAAAACTTCACACTTCTAATAAGAGCCATGTTAGCCCCTGACCTAGTTTTTGAAAACTAAACGATAAAATTTTATGGATTGTATTGTATATTGTAAGGCACTGAGTATTATCACACATACAAAATTATATAGGTTATTGCAACTTTTTTAGTGCAAAACTTGTTTTTTAGTAGGAAATGTCCTGCTTTTATCGATGTTCTTACTTTTATAGTTTACTGTCAGTTGAATACGAAATATTAAGAAATACAAAATATACCCAATAAGTACGTATTCAAAAAGTCCAAATCCTAAAATTTTGGAAATGTAGATATTCAGTTGATAAAAGAGACCATCAAAGAAAATTTTTAACTAGTAATTTATTCTTTCCTTACTATGTTAATATCTTAAGCGTTTAAGTCCTTTCAATTAACAATGTCAGAGTGAATATCATTTTATTTCATTTCTGCTCTGAACCAGTGCAAGAATTTTGATTGCTTATAAGCAAGTAACATTACCATATGCATACAACTTAAAATGCTTATAACCCTAACTGGGTTCCGTTTTTGCATTAGGATGGCAATTTTCACTGAGTCTTATCAGCGACAAATGTAAATCTAGCAATTGTGCAGAGTTTGTCAAACTTTTTGTTTAAATTAAATGATTTTCTTCAAAAACGACTTAAATATTACATTTAAATAAAATGACATAAATATTAACTGGCTTTTGTTTTAATTTTGACTATTGAATAACGAAGTACAAGTAAAAAATGGGCATATTGTCACATTTTTATTGAAACTCGTACTTCCGGTGTTGAAAGATTATTAAAAAGAGTAATTAAAAATTTTAAACGTACACTGTCCCCGCGGGATGTGACTGATGAATATTTCCAGGCAAAAATGAGGTAAGCCATACAAGTTTTTGGCAACATTCAGGTCTTTAGATTTTCTTTGCTACTGCATATTATATACATTGTATATACATGTTATAAAGAATAGAATATTCTTTATTATACAGTAAATTAAATGCAAAAATATAGGAAATAGTCATGTTTATGAAAAATGTAATGTACACAGAAAGACTTGGACAGAATTACTTAAAATTTTGGAAAATTACTTTTATAAGTACACAATACACGCAAATTATTTTTGGTCATACATAATTGATACTATGATGTTACGCTAACATCTAAATATTTGAACTTTTAAAAATTAATAAAACGATTACTTTGTTCAACATTATAGCTATCAAAACACTTGTCCTTCTTAAGAATAAACTTGCTTTTTAAATTAACACAATAATTTATTTATATTCAGTGTTTGACATACATTAAATCACAATAACATTACAATTATCTACTATCTGTCATTTAAGAGTGAAAATTCTTAAAAGTTATCCGAACATTATTAGAAATCATCAAAGTTTATCGTCAAATTGTGTTCGTCTTAAAATCGTTCTGGGAATCTATAATCATAATAATTCAAGCCTAGCTAGTCCACCTGCGGAAAGGTAATCGTCTCGTTTTCACCGTCCGATTAGATTTAGACCAGTATAAACTAACACGCATCCAGTCAGTGGCAGAGATGACCGACTTTGACATCGACCACTGGATCCTTACTTTTCAGACAATGTGTGGCAAATTGCTTTAACAATAAAAAAACATGAAAAATTTGTTCATTGCAGATTCATGAACCCACGACCTCCAGGTTCAAAAACTACAATTAGCTATACACTAGGTATATGCATAGCATCATAGATTAGTTTAAATAACTAATTTTTATTATTATTAGTATTTCAAGCATTTGGTTATAATTTAAAATATGATAACTTAAAGTCACAAAGTTTATTTCCCAAAGTTTTTCTCTTTCACGATATTGATATAGATCCAAATAATCTATAGAATAGATTTATCCAAATAAGGGGTGTGATTTATGTAATAATTTGTAGAATAAAGTGATATCAAATATCTTAGAATTAGATTTCATAAAGTCTGTGAATCTTTCAGCTTTGATCTATACTTACTTTACATAATTCAGTTCCAAGAAAGCTCGATTTACAATATAAAAATTATGAATTACAAATTTTACTACCAATGTTTATATCATATTTCTTAAGTCATTTAAAGCATCAACATTAAATTCATACTTACTTATATTGCAATATACTCTCCATAACAAACAATGTACTTGAAATCGATTTTAGCAAGTATATCAATACATTCAATATAAGCGAAAGCATACGTAACTTTAGTAACTAGTGTTTGCATTTCTTTTCACACATAAACATCAAGGGCACTTTCACTTGTTATCGACAATAGCTCCATGGCTATGTTAGTATTATGTTTACAGTAATTGTATATTTACACGGAGTATAAACGGTATATTACCTAATGTGTCATAAAAGACAACAGCAAAATTACAAAAAAAAATAAGACCTCACATCCCTAATTCCCTTCAGAGTTATCCGCTTAATAAGATACAGTGATTTACGAACCCCAGTAGTCGTAAAGTCGCAGTTATAATAAGACAAGTATGTTATAGATTCATGTTTTTGGTTTTGATTACATTGAATATTATCGGAAATTAATATTCTTTGCTATAGTGAGATATAATTCTTTATATTTTTGTTTTTTAAGCTATCTAGCCAGCTATACGCGTCGCACTCGGCACACCCATAGCCGGTTGAGAAGGATTCTCGAGCCAATCTTACCCGCCATGTGTCGGAGGATCCCCCAGAAATCGGCCTAGACGAAATCGAGTGGCTCGTGAGCAACTTAAATGGAAAACCCCGGGAGAGGACGAGTCACGACGGAGCTTTGAGGCTGCCGGTAAACCGGTACTGAAGAGACTCCGTCGTCTTTAACTCTGCCCTTCTCTCCGGGAGAACTCCTGTGGCAATGCATATCGGTTTGGTCGTATTGTTCTTCAAAAAGATGATAAAACCCTTTTAAAGAACTATCGGCCAAAATCGCTTTTGAGTAATGTCTATAAGTTGTTTTCGAGAGCCATCTCGAATCGTCTTGCACAAAAACTCGACGAAGCGCAGCCTCGAGAACAGGCTGGGTTTCTGAGGGTTACAGCACCATAGACCATATCCACACGTGAGGCAGGTTAAACAGAATACATGAGTATAACCAGTCCCTGTGCATGGCATTTGTGGACTATGAGAGGCTTTGACTCCATTGAGACCTGGTCTTTCCTCGAGTCCTTACAGCGGTGCCAATTGATTGGTGATACATCCAGATGATGAGATGTCTGCTAAACCTGTCCATCATGTCTGTCATCCATTATGTCTGTCGTAGTCCAAAGTGGGCAGACTGAGCCTATCCCCTGCACGTCGGTGGAGACAAGGAGACGTCATGTCTCCGATATTGTTCTCCACCGCGCTGGAGGACATGTCAGGACGCTCAACTGGGAAGGACACAGGATTAACTGTGAACGGCAGTATATCTCACATCTGCGATTTGCGGATGATATCGTCATCATGGCTGAGACCGCAAAGGACCTACAGACAATGTGCAAAGCCTGGTTGAGTCTTCTGCACGCATCGTCTCGGGATGAACTTGGGTAAAACCAAGGTCATGTTCAGCGAGCACGTTGATCCGGGACCGATTACAATTGATGGCACCTCCCCGAAGTAGTTTCGAGTACGTTTACCTAGGGCAAATGCTCGAAATAGAAGAAACAACTTTGAGAGAGAGGCCTACTGAAGGATTCGGCTGGGCTAAGCAGTTTTTCATTAGCTTGGTCAAGTTTTCTCGTTACTCTTTCCACAGTGCCACAAATCGAAAGTCTTCGATCAGCGCGTCCTACCCATTATGACCACGTGCTGAGACTTGGACACTACGGTTCGACTGGATCCACAAATTTAAAGTCGCTCAGCGAGATATGGAAGGGCTATGCTCGGAGTATCTCTGAAGGACCGCATCAGAAATGACGTGATCCGTCAGGAGAGAGTCACCGATACAGCACACCGGATTATAAGCTGAAGTGGCAGTGGGCTGGTCATATAAGCGGCAGAGCTAACGACCGCTGGAGTCGGAAACTTTTGGAGTGGAGACCTAGGCTCTGCAAACGTAGTGTAGGACGCCCTGCGGCAATATGGAGGACGACATTCGCACGCACATTAGGAGGCCTATGTCGCAGTGGACTGACACAGGCTGATAATGATGATGATGGATTTTCATTTTTTAAATTGATAGTAATAGTGAGTCCTTCAGTAACGTCTTGAAATACGCGAACTGAATCTAAGCAGTTAAATGTTCAGTTCCTGATCAAGTGTTTTAATCCATTGTATTTTGCTAGATTATATGTTAACTGAAGTCATTTAAGTAATTTTAACCAATGTAAACTGAATAGATATTTTGCCACATAGATTAAAATGTTAATCGGAAGTTATTAACTTCTGTGACATTAAGTGATGGTGTTGAGTAAAATTAAACGTTTCACCAGCATATCCTTTTTATTTTATGTACATTTGAAATTACAAATTACATTTTTTATTCATTTATGAAGTGAAAACTGTAAAAATTAATAGAAAAAGTTGAAAGTGTGAATATAATTAAAACTTTTTCTAAACGTTATTCCACTGTACGCGTGACAGCGTACAGAGATCCATTACCTATTAAATATTCAAACTGGAATAGAAATCATTATTATTTTCACAGTTAATTACACAGTGTCACACGTTTACCGTATTAATTTTTCACGCCAGTGCTTTGAAATGGTAATATTATATAAAATAAGATTCAATGTTTCATGTTTACACGTTCGTGTTGCTTGTGTTTTACGAATGTGAAATTTATGTTCTTTATTTTTGGCTGTATATTGAGAATTGTTATCGTTTCAGCTATTTCATATAAGTTTTTATTACATACTCAGAAAAAGACACAAATAAAACATTTTACAAGTCACGATTAATGATATTTGCAAGTATTGGAAAATGTTTTAAATCTTTTTAGAAAAGTTAGATTAACGCTTAACTATTGAGCTATACGTGGTTTTGGTACTCCTTCATCGCTTGGAAGCTATGAATCTATCATCAACTAGCGTGAGCTTTAGTAAACGCCAAGACGGCGTCCATTAAAAAGAGTTGCTCATAATGCCCACGCTGAGCAGGCGGATTGTTAATCAACTAATTGTACTGCGGATCTGTCTTTCTCCCACTGTGAGTCAGAACCACCGTCAAGTGGACAGTGGCGTCGTCGCATCCTTACGCCTTAAAGGCATGTATTGTTTTATAACAACCAGTGAACCAGTTTTTGTAAGATACAATTATTGCCATTTCCCATATGTGTGCAGTAATTTGATATGTACGATTTCTTAATGCATTGTTTTCATCTATGGTATAGAACTTTTGATTTCTCGCACAAGTTTAAGATTTTTATGAAATTATTTTATGTCTAAACTATATACTTTTTAGTGTCCTGGGAGACTGATTAAAAAAATGGTTGAAATAAGGTAATTCGATTGCAATAAAAAACTTAAACCGCATCGGAAAGCACCCCTCTATTTAAAAGTAACACGGGTGCATAGAACAAGATTCCATCGCAGCTCAATCACCGACGGAGTGGGTATTTCTATATTATTTAAATATATTTCAACGATAATTATCTCGGTTAAAGCGATAAGTACGGTTTAAAAATTGAAACTGCTTGCGAGGGGCGGGTAATAGCAAAACTAACGGTTGGCAATAAAAGTTAATTTTTTTCCGATGTCCAGTTAAACTGGCTTCGAGTGTGTTATGGAGATAATGAATATACAATAATGCTTTAATGATAATATCAATTTGTAAAAATCGATCAGAACATATATGTTTAAATTTAAAAATTACATTTCATGACGTCTGTATTAAGTAACAAGCTTTAGCACGCGACTTTGTCCACCTGGCAGTGCACAGAAAATTCGGGTAGAATTTTTCAGAAAAAGGTCGTCTAAGTCACTCCCAGTCACATACCTTGCAGTTAAAGTCCCGTTGAAATCGTACCAGCAATTTCAGAGATTAGCCAGGACGAAAAAAATGTTGTTTTGATACATGTGCCAGTTGTGTGTGACAATCTACTTATTGTAATGTTACAAACGGACACTCGAATTTTTATTTATTTGTACAGATATTGAAAACGTGTTAATGTGAGCAACCATTTAACATTCTTATACATATTTGTAGCTCAGTATCATGTTGTAATTTTTTTATCTTTCCTTTATAATTTTTATATTAGCTGTTCTGGAGCTGTTAGATCCAGAATAGTAAAGAGAAATCTAGCATGGTAATAATTAAAATCATAATTAAAGTACTATAGGTCGTAATGTGACGTGGGCCGACAATAGGTGTTCCTTATCTCATTTCGTGTCAATTGTGTGAAGGAAACCAAAATTACGTCTCAATTATTTATTTATAATGATTAATCATCTTATGGATAGTAAGTAGTGTGATAAAGCATGGAAGTAATAAGAGGGATTTAACTTAATATTTTAATTTCCAGCAACAACAGGTAAATTAAAAGAACTTTAGCTTAAATACATATTTTTGTTCTTTAGATGCTCTAATAGGGAAAAGCGCTTGAAGTATGAAAGGCTCCAAGAACCACGTGATTATAATTATGCTTAATGGGGCTTAGATTGTAGAGCGACTGATACAATGTTGGCGATACAAAAACATAACTTAAATGTAATTTTAAAGCTTACATTGCCTTAACTACTTCCAAGCTAAACAAGGAATTTATTAATGCTTATTAAATACATATTTATTAAAATTCTTGCACGTACTAATATATGATTTACAAATGTACACATTTTAAACGACCTTGCAAACAATCTACTTTTGTGTAAATACACCCTAGGCCGAAATAGTCACTAACCATTACGCCAATCGGTTCGTCAAATCTATATAAATACACTTATAATGACACGAACGCTCTGGTACTAATGTTGTCCCCCTAATTGAATTAATACATGTATAGATAAAATTAATCAAATACACATTCATGTTCCACGTAAACTAAACAAACTTCATTTCCAAATGGAAACAGCGTAGGTTTGAAATAAGTCGATTGGGGAAACATTTACTTATTAGTATTTTGGCATGGTTATTACCTGTGTACTAAAAGAAAGTAGTAATATTGCTTTGAATTTTTTATTGTTATCAATTACAATTAATATAGAAACTTTACCCATAATTCAAAAAAGGGATTTGTATCTGAATACTAAAATAGTTTGTTGCATATTTAAGGACTTAACGACCAATGTTATTAAATTAATTGGTTTTAATTTAATAACTTCATAATTAAAGTTAAATGTAATTTAAATAACTCATAAAAAGTTAATTCTCAAATAATATTTAAGGAATACCGTCGCATTGTAAAATTGACGATAATACCCTTTATCCGTTTAGTTAACGGCTGTTGAAATTTTAGTCCATACACTAAAAATTCAGTTAAGTTTAAAAATAGTTCAGGTACCACCACCTTGGTAGGTGGTAGGTCCCTTTTTACAGTGGGCCACCTCGGGTGGTACTACAACGGCTCCTGTTACTGCTGCAAAATGGTGTTTTAAAGTAAAAAAACTAATATGTTACTGTTTAAAGGGCACCGTAATCAGAGCATTTACTGGGTATAGTAGACGTTACATCCTATGACTTACAGTGGGTAGCCTACTTCTGGCATTGCCAATGTCAATGGGTGTTGGTGACTCGACTGACTAGACTGCTCGTCTGCTTTCGTATGCAAATAATAAAAAAGAACATCAATGTTAATGTTATCATGTAAACGTTTTAATCAGCGCTGAAGTGGTTTTGTTTAACTGGTTTTCATAACTGTTGAGAACAAGGGCTTATTCTAATTGCTTCTTAACAGTCCTATCGATCGCCTCATTTGTAACGATGGCTCTGAAAGGCCGAAATCGCCATGAAACATTGTGGCCAGTTAATGGTCCAATTGTCGAGTTCCGTTTGGTTTTTAAATCGCAATTAACGAGCGAGCGAGTGGGTGGAGCAAGCATGGACAACTATACCCTTGTTTAATATAGACCCTATGTTAAACACTAGTTGTCCAGCGGCTGCTTTGCCCGTGTTATTATTAGATTTTTCTTATGGGTTTGAACTGATATCATTAATGTACTATATTTAGGATTGATACGGATGGAAATACGAGATCGTGTTAATCATTTAATGGTCGTTACACAACTACCCGCTGACATTTCTCAAACATTGATAAGTTACACTACAATTATAGTAGTGAATATCGATTAGTTTTAGAGCTTATTCAAAAGAAACAAATAATATTTTCCTCTTTTTATCTTTATACATTTAAACATTAGTTTATTAGTTTACTTTATCATTTCATACTTGCGAGTGCCATAATTAGAATTCTACAATTTAAAACCTTCTTTATTTTAGTAAATAATTTACAATCCAGCGAAGGATCGATGTTTTTGTCCTTTAAACAAAAAGTACAGGTGTGATTTTTTTAGATTTAGGCATTTGGTAAATTTTAATAACATTTTATTATATTCACGTAACATAAATAAGTTTAAAGTACATGCTAAATATACTTTGGGGCTTAAATATCCTTTCCCCATATGCGTATATTGACATATATTCTTCTCTTGAAAATTTTATTCTTTATACAAGAATTTAAAAGCTGAAACGTTTTTGAAAATTATTTACATAACAAATCCTCGCGTATCTAGTCTCTAATAATAATTGATAATGTCTAAATCCCAAGTTATTGAAAATAATGATAACATAATGCTCAAGTTCGTTGTTTAAAAATTTTACAATTTTGTTGAAATGTGAGCCGTTGACATTTTTTTTGAAAACATAATAATTTTAAAAATTAAATTTTAGAATTTGAAGTCCAGAAATAAGTTAAAACCATGGTTTATTAGTCGGTCGAGTCTTACTTTTATAGTTTTATTGGACAAAGAATGTATAGAAATTCAAACATAACTAAAAAGTGCGTATTTATTAAGTCCAAAGCCTAAAAAATTTGAAATGAAAGTATTCAGTTGACAAAAGAAACCATCGACGAAAATCCTTAACAAGTAATTTATTCTTTCTTTCTATGTTAATATCTTATTAATATAAACATTTTAACTATTATAAAAACATTTTAACAGATGATTAAGAGTTTACGTGAATTCTTATATAAATGACAAAGTGAAGATTACTTTAATTTTGTTTTCTGCTCCTAACCAGTGCTAAACATTTTGAAAACAAATAAGCACGTTACATTACCATATGCAAATATGTTAACTTAGCATGCTTTCAACCCTAACTTGATTCAGATTGTGCATTAAGGTGGCAATTGGCACTGAGTCGTATATCAGCAAGAAATGCAAATCTAGCAAAAAATAGTGCAGAGTTAGTAAAACTATTTTTAAATAATAAATTTAATGTATTCACTGGCTTTTGTTTTAATTTTGATCATCAAATAACGAAGTACACAGTAAAAAATGGGCATATAGTTAAATTTTCATTGAAACTCGTACTTCCGGTCATTAAATATTATTAATAACACTAATTAAATTTTTTAACATACTACATTGTGACTGATGAAAATTTTCAGACCTAAATGAGCCATGCGTTTTTGGCAGAATAGGGATACTATGATGTTAAGCTTTTGTCTAAATATTAGGACTCTTAAAAATTAATGGTAATGCTTACTTGTATAACATTATAGCTATTGAAGCACTTTTACTTCTTACTAATAAGATTGCTTTTTAAATTAACACATTAATTAAAATAAAAATGTATTATGATGAATTTAGTTTTGTTGTATAATAAACTTATTTCACTTAATTATTATTTTATTATTAATAGAACAATTTTGTTAATAACTTTCTTTTTTCTACTCATTTTCATATTCTCATTATTAATTTAAGAACTATTAAATACATTGCTATTTTCAAGCTTTTCGTTATCAGTTAATATGACGATAATAAAGCATTTTCTTCTTATGATTCACGGATTGAACGGATTTATACCAACAGGCAGCGGTAGTTTATTTATAATAAAATAAAACAAAAGTGCACACACATCTTAATAGCAGTAATAAAGAGCATGTGAAAAGAGTACTTATAATTTTACTAATAACATTTGCACACCTAAATACCTTTCAACATTTTTACAACAAAGTACATCATATTGCTCTTAGTCACAAAGAGCATACATTACACACAAATTACATACACATACTATATTAGCATTACTTTCTCAAAATACAAGCCGCGTACTTGAAAATGATGTCAACGTCGTTATAAATAAAATATTAGTGTAACTTCATAGTAACTAGTAACAGGTATTTCCGTTTTCGACACGCATACATCAGAGATTAGCCAGAACAGACAGACCGAAAAAAAAATTGTTTCTCTACATGTTCCAGTTGTATGTAACAATTTAGTCATTTTAATGGTTATTTTAATGTTACAAACGGACACTCGAATTTTATTTTACCTTTATACTATTTAAAACGTGTCACTGTGAGCAACAGTGTGTGTAAGGTGTGCATTAGAGGAGGCCTAAGAGTGATGTGAGCAACCATTTCAATCAAACTAGTATTTTTACATTCTAATAAATATTTTTATCTCAATTTTGCGTCGCGATTTCTTAAATTTTGGATGAGAAAGTGTTTAGAAAATCTAGCATGGTAATAGTAAAAATCAATATTAAATTACTATGGATCATAATTAACTGCCTCCGTAGCCTAGTGGTATGTGTGTATGCTTTAGAACCCGGAGGTTGTGGGTTCGAATCCTGCGTGGACACAACAAATTTTACATTGTTGTTGGTTAGGACATTCGGGCTGATCACCCAATTGTCTGAAAAGATTGCGTCGGATGGGCATGTAAAAAATCTGATCTACCCAACAACCCGCATTGGACCAGCGTAGTGGGATACGGTCCAAAAACGCCAAATAGATAGGGTTATATTAGGGGAGGCCTATGTCCAGCAGTGGACTATCACAGGCTGATGATGATGATGATGTGTCATAATTTGACGTGGATCGACCAGGCACGTATTTACGTTAACGAACGTGATCGAAATGAGAAAAGAAATCTCACTTTGAGTCAATTGTAAGAGGGAAACTAAAATAACCTCTTAATTATTTACTCATTATGATTGATGATGTCTATCATATATAATACTCGTAATTAAGTGGTGTGATAACGCATGGAAGTGATCAGAAAATTTTAACTTAATAATTTAATTTCTCGGAACAATAGGAATCTAAACTAACCCAGCAAATAAATTAAATAAACTTGAGCTGAGTAAATAGTACATTACTTTGCACTTGGGATGCTCGATACCAATTCCTTACACACACTGCTTGCTATGGAAGCAGAAGGCTCAATTCTTAAAAGGAAAAGGCCCCTGGTCCCTTATAGCGATCATTATTGGGTTTAAGTGTAAGTAAACCACAGACGGGTGTGCGTAAACCACAGACGGTAGAGCGAGAGGTCGACCGAAGTTCTCTTCTTGGAGGTCCAAACATATTTACTCACGAATAGGGGGAAAAGCATTTGAAGTATGAAAGGCTCCAAGAATGAAATAAAAAAGAACATTTTAATAGAGTGACTTAAACACAACGTCGGCAACAAATAAACATATTTTAAATAGAATTTAAAAGCTTACATTACGCCAACTACTTCCAAGGTATACATAGAACTTATTAATGCTTATTATATACATAATAATTAAAGTTTTGCACATACGAATATATGATTCACAAATGTAGAAATTATAAACAAACTTCTATCCAATATGCCTTTGCATTACACACTCTAAACCGAAATAGGCAGGGTCACTAACCATTACGCCAATCGGGTCGTCAAATCAATATAAATACACTTATAATAACACGAACGCTCTGGTACTAATTTACTTCTCCTAATTGAATTGACACATGTAATACGAGAAATTAATCAATTACACATTCATGGTCCACGCAAATTAAACAAACTTCATTTCTAAATGGAAACAGCGTAGGTTTGTAACAAGTCGTTAGGAAAATTTATATCCTAGGTCACTTTAGTATTGGTATGACAGTCACTTCATATTTTATTTTGCTAATTTTGTCCAATATTTACAATTAGAAAAAGCAAACATTACCATAATAATAAATCTGAATACAAAGAGTATGCTGCATGTTTCATGCATGCATCAACTACATTCTGCATGAATCAACGAGATTTATTAAATTATAACTTAACTAATTTCAATGATTGAACTCATCACATCTATTATCATCAGTATTTTGAGTCACTGCTGGACAGTGCTCTTCAATACATTCCAGTAGAGGTTTTTGAACCGTATCCGCTGGTCCAAATCGTTGGTGATGACGATACACGCATCATATGGAAAACTTTCAGACAAAGTGATACCCATAAATGAACAACAGCTGAAACAAAATGAAAATTTGTTGGTCCTTCAGGATTCAACACGACCATTCAAGAAACGTTAATAGCTTGAGCAAGTATTTTATGAAACTTATAAAAACTAAATATCCATAGGAATATCGTCGCATTGTAAAATTGACGATAATCCCTTATATCTGTTAGGTCATGAACGACTGTTGACATTTAAGTCCGTACACCAAAAATTCTGATAAGTTTAAAGTACACCAGCACCACCACGTTGTGGTAGAGGTTAGTGTAGGTCCTTTTATACAGTGGGCTGCCTCGGCGGTACTACCACGGCTCCTATTACTGCCGCAATACGGTTCGTTAAAATCAATAATATGTTCCGGTTTGAAGGGCACCGTAACCAGAGCATTTACTGGTTGTCGTAGTCGTAGTAGTCGTTACATCCTATGTCTTACATAGGGCAGCCCACCTCTGGTATTGCCGATGTCAATGGGTGTGGGTGACCACTTCCCATCAGGTGGCCCGACTGCTCGTCAGCCTTCGTATGCAAATAATAAAAAGAGAACAGCAATGTAAATATTAAGATGTAAACCTTTTATCGTAACTAATCAGCACTGAAGTGGTTTTATGTTTAAATGATTTTTATAACTGTCGAGAACAAAGGCTTATTCTAATTGCTTCTTAACAGTCCTATCGATCGACTCATTTGTAACAATGGCTTTGAAAGGCTGAAATCGGCATGAAACATTGTGGCCAGTTAATGGTCCAATTGTCGGGTTCCGTTTGGTTTCTAAGTCGCAATTAACGAGCAAGGCGGAAGGTTGGTATATTAAACACTAGTAGTCCGTGACGGCTTCGCCTGTGTTATTTTTAGATTTTTAATGGAATTTGCATCTTAGTTGATAGGTTTCTAGTAGTGAAAGGATGTTTCAAATCCGTTTAATAGTTTTAGAGCTTTCTCAATACAAACAAACGATACTTTCCTCTTTTTATAATTAGTTTGAATGAAAGACGATATAACTTTATCAATTCATACTTGCGGGTGCCTAAATTAAAATTTTACTATTTAAAACCCTGTTAATTTTAGTGAATAATTTATAATCAAGCGAAGTAACGGTGTTTTTGTCCTTTAAACAAAAACTAAAAGTGATTTTTTTAGATTAAGGCATTTGGCATAATTTTATTTAATTTTATTCGATTTACGTAACATAAATAAGTTTAAAGTACATGCTAACGTTTTCGTTAACTTTGGGGCTTAATTATCCTTTGCCCATTTGCGTATCTTCACATATATTCTTCGCTTGAAAATTTTATTATGAACATTTTATTTCTTATAAAATAATTTAGAAGCTGGAATGTTATTGGTAATTATTTAAATAATAAAGCCTCGACTATCTAGTCTGTAGTAATAACTGATTGTCTTAATTCCAAGTTCGTTATTTTAAAATTTTACAATTTTGTTAAAATAGGAGCCGCTAACATTATTTTTTTAAAAACATGTTAACGATAAAATTATGGAATTTTAAGTACAATAATAAGTTAAAAACATGGTTTTTTAGTCGGTCTAGTCTTGTGCTATTATCAATGTTCTTATTATGTTACTGTTTAATGTCAGTTGTGCAGAGAATGTTTAGAAATACAAAAGTAACTTACAACTGCGTATTTATAAAGTCCAAAGCCTTAGATATTGGAAATGAAGATAATCAGTTGATAAAAAAAAACAATTTACAAAAATTCTTAACAAGTAATTTATTCTTTCTTTTCGATGTTAATATCTTATTGAAATTTTATAGCGACTTTTAAACACTCAGTAATAAATTTATTACTGTCTCCGAACCGTTGCTAGATTTTTTGACAACAAATAAGCAGGTAACATTACTATATGCATACAACTTAACATGCTTACAACCCTAACTTGATTCCGATTGTGCATTAAGGTGGCAACTTCCACGCAGTCATTTCAGCAACAAATAGAAATCTAGCAAATGTGCAGAGTTTCTAATACTATCTGTTTTAATAAAATAATTTTCTTCAAAAATGATTTAAATATTACATTTAAATAAAATTACGTATGTATTCACTGGTTTTTGAATTAAAAATGGGCATATTGTCACATTTTTATTGAAACTTGTATTTCCGGTCACAAAATATTATTAAACACACTAATTAAGATTTTTGAACGTACACTGTCCCCGCGGGATGCGACTGATGAATTTTTCCAGACCTAAATAAGGTAAGCTATGCATTTTTGGTAAAATAGGGACAGTATGATGTTAAGCTATGACCCTAATATTTGGACTTCTAGAAATAAATGGTAACGCTCACTTGTGTAACTTTATAGCTATCGAAGCACTTTTACATTTTAAAAATAAACTTGCGTTTAAAATGAACACATGAATTAAAATATAAATATATTACGATGAATTCAGTTTTATTGATACGGGTATAATAAACTTATTTTATTCAATTATTATTTAATTATTAATTAACAATTTTGTTGTTAATTCTTTTCTTTCTACTCATTATTATAGGGTCAAAGCAGTATCGTCTGCATCATAGATTAAATTAAGAACTATTAAATACATTGCTATTTTCAACCATTTGGTTATCAGTTAAGCTGATTATCATAAAACAGGTAACAAAAAATTCACTAAGCTTTTTCATCTAACGATTGACTGTAGACTTTACGCGTTAAGAATAGATTTATCCCAACAGGCAGCAGTGATTTAATTATAACATATTACAATAAAATGCACACACATCTTAATAGCAGTGATAAAAATCTTTTCACAGGCTCTTTATTATACTCATACTTTTACTACTAACAGTTGCACAAGAAAAAGCTCTGAGCCACAACAAAAAAGAGAGACCTTTAAACATTTTTACAACATATTTCTCTTAGTCACAAAGAGCATACATCACACTCAAATTTCATACATATACGCTTACTTTCTCCAAATATAAGCCGCGTACTTGAAAATGATGTCAACGTCGTTATATATCAAACATTTAATATTGGTTTAACAGCATAGTAACTAGTAACAGGTGTTTCAGTTTTTGACACACATACATCAAGGGCACTTCACACTTGTTATCGATGTTAGCTCCATGGCTATGTTAACTAAGTTTACGGTAATTGTATATTTACACGGAGTATAAACGGTATTTTACCTAATGTGTTATAAAAGTCAACGGCGAAATTACAAAAGAAAATAAGACCTTACATCCCTAATTCCCTTCGGATTTATCCGCGTAATAAGATACAGTGATTTACAAATCCCAGTAGTCGTACAGTCGCAGTTATAATAAGACAAGTATGTTATAGATACAGGTTTTTGGTTTTGATAACATTGAATGTTATTAGAAATTAGTATTCTATGCTATAGTGAGATAAAATTTAAAATAATTTTATTTTTAAAATCGAAAGAATTGATAAGTCCAAGAGTAATAACTTGTGAAATAGGCTAAGTGAATCTAAGTAGTGAAATAATCAATTCTTGGTCAATTGCGTGTTTTAATCTATTATATTTCACTAAATTATATGTTTATTGAAGTCATTTAAGTAATTTCTAACTATGTAAGCTATACATATATTTTGTCATTATGGCATTAAGTGATAGTGTTTAGTAAAATTAAATATTTCACCAGCATCTCCTATTTATTTTATGTAATTATGAAGTGAAAACTGTAAAAAATAATGAAAAATAGTTGAAAGCGTGAATATAATTTAAACTGGTTTCTAAACGTTATTCAACTGTTCGCATGACAGCGTACAGAGATCCATTACCTATTGAATATTCAAACTGGAATAGAAATCATTATTATTTTCACAGTTAATTATACAGTGTCACACGTTTTCGTTATTAATTTTTCACGCCAGTGCTTTGAAATGGTAATATTATTCAAAATAGGATTCGAATGTTTCATGTTAACACGTTCGTGTTGCTATTTGAATGTTATGTATTTATGAATGTTAAATTTAAGACTATTTATGTCTATTAGATATTGTGAATTGTTATTGTTTAATATATTTAAATAGATGATTCAATATAAGTTATATATAATATAAATTGCGTATTATAAATCAAGTTTTTAGTCTTTTTAGCAAAGTCAGCTTAGCGCTTATCTACTCAGCTTTACATGGTTTTGTTCTTTTTTCATCTCAGCGCTTAAGAGCCATCAATCTAGTGACTATCTCGTACTGTTTCCAACAACCAGTAAATTATGATGATACAATTAAGTTTAGTGAATATTTAAGTCTAGTTGCCCAATTTGGATAGAATTCAGACGCCTGCGAGCACTTTTAAATACATTTAATTAAAACATATGCCAATGCACACATAAGTGTGCAATCATTTGATAAATACGACTCCATAACGGATTTTTTTCAACCATGCTAAAAACTTTTAATTTCCCGTACAAGGTTCAGATTTTATAATAAGTAGCTATTTGTTCTGGTAAATCGGTTGAACGTATCAGTTTTCGAAGGAACGACTATCGCAATTGTTTTATTATATCGTACACGCAGAAGTAATAATCTCTTAGTTAAATTATTTCTCGGTGGCTAAGGTTAGAAATTGAAATAAAAACTGAAATAAGGGGATGCGATTTCATTTAATAATTTAAGCCATATCGAAAAGCAGCCCATTATTAAAAAATAACAAGGGTGCATAGAACGAAATTCCTTTGCAGCTAAATCACCGACGGACTGAATATTTCCGCATTATTTAAATGTATTTCAACGATAATTATCTCCGTTAAAGCGATGCGTACGGTTTAAAAATGGAAACTGCTAGCGAGGGGCGGTTAATAGCAAAACTAACGGTCGACAATAAAAGTTAATTTTTTCCGATGTCAAGTTAAACGGGCTTCGGATGTGTTACGGAGATAATGAATGTACAATAATGCTTTACTGCAAAATTCAGTTCATAAAAATGTATCAGTACATATATTTATGCGTAAAAATTAATATTTCATAATGTCTGTATTGAGTAACAAGCTTTAGCCCGAGACTTTGTCCACATGGCAATGCACTTAAAATTCAGGTAGAAGTTTTCCAAAAAAGTTGTCTAATTCACTCCAGTGACATCGTTTACCTTGTAGTTAAAGTCCCATATAAATCGGGAACCGTATAATCAGCCATTCCAAAGATAACCCAGAACAAATAGACAGACACAACATTTTAAAAATGTCGTTTTGCTATATGTACCAATTGCAATATATATTTACATATGTTATTTTAATGTTACACACGGACAGTCGCATTTTTATTTCTTTGTATAGATATTGAAAGTGTGTAACGGTGAGCACCAGAGCGTAAAGGGCGTGTATTGCGGAAGGCCTTTGTCTAGCAATGGACTAATACAAGTTGAGGATGTAAGCAACCAAACAGTTTGAATGAAACTAGTATTTCACATTGTAACAAGTATTTATGTCTTAATTTCCATCGTGATTTTTTAAATTTATGATCCGGAAGAGTTTAGAAAATCTGGCACGGTAATAGTAAAAAATAAAAATTAAATTACTATGGGTCATAATGTGACGCGGATCGACTAGTCACGCATTTACGTGCGCCTTATCTCACTTTGAGTCATTTGTGCGAGGGAAACTAAAATTACCTCTTAATTATTTACTCATTATGATTGATGATGTCTTAGGGATTTTAGGTGGTGTGATAACGCATATGATAACGCATGCATTAATTAAAATTAAATGAACCTAAACTAACCCAGCAAATAAATTAAACGAACATTGTCTGAGTAAATACATGTTTTTGTACTTCAGATGCTCGATACCAATTCCTTTGCTTGCTATGGAAGCAGAAGGCTCATTTCTCAGCACGAATAAGGCCCTAGACCCTTTTATGCGATCTTTATTAGGTTGTAGCAATTACGCATAAACCGCAGACGGTAGGGCGAGAGGTCAACTGAAGTCCTCTTCTTAAAGGTCAAAACATATTTACCCACGAATAGGGGGAAAAACGCTTTAAGTATGAAAGACTCCAATAATTGAATAAAAAAGAACATTTTATAGAGCGCTAAAACACAACGTTGGCAATAAATAACTAATTTAAAGAATTAAAAGCAAAAATTACCAAGACATAGAATATTAATCGCTTTAAAATGAAGACTTAAAATTTGAATAAAAAAAATTTTTTAGCACATAACAAATTGCAATAATAATCATAATTTAAACAATGTACTTTATATATCATAAAATAAGTCAAAAAGATTTAGATGCTCACTAAATTATCTGAGTTCAAATTCAATATAAATATTATAATCGAAAGAACAGTTGGTTGAATTACTCTACAACAATATATTATTAACATCTAAGCAAAAGGTGAATCACTAACCATTTCCGAAACTAACAAACTAAATATAAATAAACAGCGTAGTTTGAACAGGAAACATTTACCTATTTATCCCAATTAATTGTACACTTTTATTCAAGAATTGATCAATGTACAGTCATGTTTCAGTAATATTGACTAATTATTTTCAATATTTGACATTATAAATTCGTTTATAACAAGTCCAGTTGAAACAAGCATTATACTAAAATAGGTTACATTTCATTAGGTATCTATGACGAATTGATGTAATATTAATTTACAATAAATTTAAATGTATTTATATCTTAAAAATATAAAATATACATAGTTAGAAAGTCAAATCTAAAAATTTGCACAATACTGTAATCCCTTTAGTCAGGTCGACGACTGTTGACATTTTAGTCCATACACCAAAATTCTGATAAGTTTAAAAGTACACCAGGTATCAACATCTTGGTAGGTTGTGTTAAAATGAACCATTTTTACAGGGAGCCGTCTCGGGCGGTGCCACCGCGGTGCCTATTTCTGCCGCAAAGCGGTTATTTAAAATCACTAATATGTTCTGGTTCTAAGGGCACCGTTACCAGTGCATTTACTGGGTAAAGCAGACGTGACATCCTATGTCTCACGTTAGGCAGCGCGTAGGTACCTCTGGTAGTGCCGATGTCAATGGGTGTTGGTGACCACTTTCCATCATACTACTTCATCACATCCACTCTAGCCATGTAACATCGACCAATGTCCTAATCATTCCATTAAGGGTTTGGACTATCCCACAATGTGTCTTAACGTTTGGTGACGTGAACTAGGTTCATTCCAATTGCTTCAACAGATCGATCGATCATTATTTTCAGATGTCTGAAAGGCCGAAATCCCTAAACAGAACAAGCAATAAATTTATTGTCGCCTCTGTTTTCAATCCGCATGTACGGCAAGCAGTGGGTGGCTATATTTAATACTAGTCGAGCGAATTCCCCTCTATTTAGCATTTTTCTAATGATTGTAACAACTAATATAGACTCAATTTAATGTTGATAAAATTTAACCGTTCATATTAAAGAGTTTCAAAATAATAAACATGATTTTCTAACTTTGAATAAGTGCAAAGTTTAATTCATTCATGCAGTCCTATGAATTTCACTATTTGTTAATTGTTTCTAAAGCCAAATTATAAGATAGTAGGCCAGTTAAGGTCAGCCTTGTTCGAGTTCCTTGGAATTTAAAAACAATTATGAGCATGGATGAGTATTAAACTAGTCGCAGATGGCTTCTGCCTGATTTAAATTTTCAGATTTTTATCTAGTATACTTGTAGTATGAATAAACATTTAATTTTTTTATATTAACTTATTAAAACATAACAATATTTTCCATTTTAACATTGACTAGGTGTAAAAGCTTTAATATATCAGTTCCCATTAACATTTGACATATTTCTTTTAAATATTTCTAAAATTTAAATTATAAAGATAGAAGACGATCTGTTTTCCTTTACAATAAAAATGAACTAATTTTTATTAGCTCGATTTGACTACTTTTGGTATTTTTAATATGTATTTATTTAAACTACCTAAATAAGTTATTTCCGTTAAAAAAAACTTATTATATACATAAGTACGAGGTTACATTTTGACTAGCTTCGGGGCTTAAACAGCCTTTCCCAATTTCCACATCTTGACATAGTTTCTTTTCTTGTAAATATTATCATTAAAATGTTAATCTTTATAGAATAATTTGTAAGCCGGGTTGTTCTTACGATGTTGAAAATTATTTATATAGCAAAGCTTCGGCTACCGAGGCTTCTAATAATGATTTTATTTTAAATACCAAATTTTTTTATTATTTAATACATACAACAGAATTTAATACATAAAAAACATTCATTGTTAAGATACGATTATTATGATTGAGTTCCAAAATATTTTAGAATTTAAAAAACAACTGGCGATGTAGGTATTCGATTACATGTCGTTCTTACGGACTACGAATTTTATGAGGTTTTGTATTAAAAGCGTATACAACTCATTTGAAATTGAAGGCAATTTAGAGATTTTATCGGTTTATATAAGAGCTTATAGCTATCGTGTTCGCAAGCGGACTATTTCGTGAACATGAACGCTGTAAATTTTTAAAACGTCAAAGAATAAAACGACAAAAAATATCATAAAAATATGTTAAAAATATTATAATGTATTGTAGCTTCCTGCCTTAATAGGCTAGTATCATTTATCGGCTTTTGTGTCCCAAAAAAGGAAGCCATCGCTTCGAATCCCACTGACCAAATGTTTATTCTAGTTGCATAGTCAGTGTCTGCCGACGTCCAATTATTCTTTCCTGTGGCCTGGTACAGCCGTTGCGAAGCTAGAGGAACCTGGTCCCCCACTTTATAGACATCTAAAGGAATAACGAGGTGGTATTAGTATGTGCTAAGCATATAACCTGTCCTTACCTCCATGATAATATATTTGCGTTAACATTTCCCCATATAAAAACAAAATATTAACCAATTGTCAGCAAAAGGCGAATCTTTATCGCACCTTATGTGCCTTATGTTAAAATCTAGTCTTTGCCGTTTGCCTTATAAAGTTTGCGTTCTCTACCTGTAGAGAAGTGCGTCTATGTTTAAGAGTACCATTGTGAACTAAATATTGACTGAACAGATTAACTTATTTCTAGTATAGTCCTAGATGCCAGTTGATACTGTATGCAGAGTCCATAATAACGAGAAAAGATTACGACATCATTATTAATAATATTAAAGAGCTTCATAAATATAAAAACAGTATAAAATGTACTGATTTTCATGGCTATTTTTGTGAACGTAACATCTTACATTGTAATAAATATAAAAGCATATTCACAAATAACAAATGCAAAGTTACTGCTCCCTCAGGAAGCTGTGTGTCAAGTTTTCCACGAAATAAATTATCAACATCCAACTCGCCATTGTAATTTTATTATTTTTCCACGAAACTTTGGCTAGATAACTTTATTTTTATAACCGTGGCGAACAAAACTTTGTCGCATTACACTAGTGTCCTGGTTTACACGGAAATGCAACGGTCTTATGATATAAAATTATTATATCTCCGTGACACTTGCAGTGCACGCTATTACTCTCCGTTGTAAATAAAATAATAAAATAAGAATGATTTGTTAACCTGTTTGTTATAATTTTTTTTCGTTATAGTCTTTTCGATAATAATATAAACATTAAACTCTTTAAATTCCGCTATTAGAGAAGGAATTTTAATGTTCCTACATTTGAACACTCGCCAACCTGTCCCAAATACCGCCAATTTATCTTAAGCTCATTTTTTATGTACAATCCAATTTGACATTTGTACTTTGCAATAAGTTCCTTTATTTATTATCATTTCTGCTACATGTTTATAACTTAATACCTCTCTTAAATACAAATTTTACGCCGCCTTTATCGTATTTTCGTAAAGTACCTTACATCCAATTTTACGTACGAACTCACTTTACGTTCCGTGCGAAGGTGAAATAAAGAACACTCGTAAAAATCAAATAGCATTATCGCCCGCGTACGTCCACATTATTTACGCGATACGTCAGAAGTTCACGTGACAAATTTAGTCATTAGTATCCATTGCCCTAATATACCGCGTCGGTGTAATTATCGTGGCTAACATAAATTTCTCGCATGACAGCTTCGTACGTTGTACTCGCGAAGCACACGGAACCCTAAAACCGGTTAGTGACCATTTGACTTAAACCCAAGCGAATTTACACTTTACGACCGATAAATTTAGGTTTATATTTTGATAAATTATTACCGGTATGGTCATTTAACGCTGGACAAGGAGCGGGTCTCAATTTAATTGGTTCGTGCAACGAATGTTCTGTTAATTAACTGAACGACACTCGACTTGGAAACACACCAACCGAATATTTAACTTCGTTTATGTAATATTGCAACTTTTAATATTAATTATTTACACATTTTAAGGTGTAAGCATCCTATTTTTCAAACG
The DNA here is from genome assembly GCA_029286875.1 of Lamproptera curius. NCBI lineage: Eukaryota > Metazoa > Arthropoda > Insecta > Lepidoptera > Papilionidae > Lamproptera > Lamproptera curius. Next base: position 493,455 of record JAGSMT010000178.1, on the reverse strand, counting down.
ATTAAACTATATTCAAATAACAGTAATCTTTATTTAAACTAAAAGTACATCAATACACTGTGAATAAGATATAAATAAAAAGTTAAATTATTGTACTCTGAGACCATTACGTCTACGGTGACTGATATATTTTAGGGATCAGCCAACTACGCATAAGATTTTGTAGTGCCCATAATGTATACGCAAGCGCAGTGAATATACACCATCTTCTTTTTACTTCTAGTTCTATGGGATCGACCATTTACATGCCCATCCGACGAGTGGATCATCTTACTTTAGAAGGTGATCAGTCTGCAAATATCTAACCAACCAGAAAATTAACATGAAAAAGTCGTTAAACGACGTCTGGTTTCTTAAGCGGAAGCCTATGCTATGGGGAAATACAAGCAACAAGTACATTTATATATCATAATTAGACACATAATAAATATAATTGCGATTGATCGAGACAAGCACTAAGATAGTAACGTGTCTTGCTGACGACAGTCGGTATTAGTTTTAAAAAGTTAGATAAATACACACGCTTGTCAATATAACGTGCTTTCTATATGTGAATTTGCTTGATATGAAGTTATCTTTTTAGGCGCGTATGAAAAAATATGAGTGAAATTTTAAGATGCGTGCACCTGTGACTATCAAAATTAACAGTATAAAGCTATATAAATAATATATATATTATTATTACACTCTCATTTTTAATAATATTGTTTTACTAAGCACTTTGTTCAAATTAAATACCACTACTTTGTCTAAGTTAGTATTTCTGAGTACCATTTCATGTCATTGTCATTGCCATATTTATGTATTTTTTTTATTCCTTCTCTAATTTATACCAAACAGATGACGCGTTTTGGGTATTAAATTTATTATGAGCTTTGCACAAGAAATGAATAATCAGAACTATCATTTATGACAAATTTAAGCATGACGGTAATATTTTCATAAATAGCCTCGATGGTGATGGCACTATTTTTGTACATTCAATTTCAAGTTTAAGTTAAGTTAATGACTCAATAAAAACAGCTTTGTGGCGAAATTATTTCTGCTTCCATCTGGCTTCATCTCTAATTGAGATTAATTAAAAATAAATTGCCAGCTTCATTTATAACACTGCATATAGAAGGATCTTTATGAGAGCAATTAATCTATAATACAAAAATGAAGAATTTTAAACGATACAGCGAGTAAAGAAATTAAAAGTTTGTCAGTATCTCTTGTAGTCCCCGAACTTTGTTGGATTTAATGAGATTGAAATAACTTTGCGCGTACAAAGTTAATATGTTAACATGTACCGAAATTAATTGTACAACGCCAAGTAAAACAACATTTTTAAGGATCATATATTAAAGAAAAATTAACTATCAGTAAGATTTTTTACTTAAAACTTGTCACTTTATAATATTTATATAGTACATCTACCATTAATAAGTTGTTTACGAAATAACGTTCGTACGTATTTTTTTTAACTACATTTGTGTTTTTGTTCCAGATATAATCGAACGCTAAAACCAAAAAAATGGCTTACAAATATTTGATAATAGTAATAACATTCGCCACCATTGAAATTAACTACACCGAAAGCCGGCAAAGTGACAAAAGAAGGTGGAAAACGGATAAAAGTTTATATTCACATTATGTGAACATCTGTGATATTCAAGATAGGGTGTCAAAAGTGCACTGCTATTGCGAAAACATTAAAATGAAGACGGCTACAAGAGCTGATTGTTGGGTGTTTAATGGAGGTATTGCAGAAGATGACCCGTTTTGGTCTAATTTCTATTCGCAACCGTTGATCGAGAAACTGAGCTTCAACGTAAGGGTTGATGGAGGTCTAACTTATATTCCAGCAAAAATTATTGTAAGATTAGATCGCTTGCAAAGCTTGAACATTCAATACGCAAATATCTATAGTATACCATCTTTTGCGTTCACAAACTCAACAACTCTTCGTGAAATAGCCCTCCCTAAGAATAAAATCGTAAAACTTGACAGGATGGCATTCGCCCATCTTATAATGTTGTCTAATGTTAGTTTAGTGGATAATCAAATATTTGAACTTCAACGGGACACATTTTATGACTTACCAAATTTACAAAGATTGTATATATCGAAAAACAAATTAGAAGTGCTTCATGATGGCTGTTTTAAGTATTTAAATAACCTTATCAAACTGGATCTTAGTCATAACATTCTGACAGTTATCGTCCGAGAGAACTTTCAAGGACTGTCAAATTTGATTAATTTAGACCTGAGAAACAACAAACTGATGATGATAGGTGACTTATCGTTTACTGAACTTTGGAATCTCCAAGAGTTGTATCTTGACAACAACGAAATAGAATTTATATCAGAGAAAGGCTTTGCTGGATTGATTCAACTGAGAAAACTTTCAGTGGCTGATAATAAGTTGAGGATTCTAGATGACAATGTACTTAACGATGTTCAAAAGCTGAATGTTTTGGATTTAAGGAACAACAACTTGGAAAGTTTAAAACAGGAAACATTGCAAAGTGTAATGGAAAATTTTAAGTCAAATTATGCTTTGCTAGCACTTGATGGTGAGCTATTTACAAACTTAATTTGTTATGAATCTAACAGTCTTAAAAGTTTATTACATTTGATTAATAAGATAATATTTTATCAAAGTATATTTTGCTGTTAATTAGTATATACTGAAATTTTACAAGTTAGTGAAACAAATTTAGCAATAATATAATAAGTGTCAAGTTTTATCTATAAATAGAAACAATATAATAATTTTATTTATAGTGATATCATCAAAAATGCTACCCTTAACTAATATATTACTTAGTGCAATATTATATTTAAATAACATTAAACATTTATACGGTAATAATATTAAGTATAAAAAAAAAACAAAACTATTACATAAATAACATACTATTTTTATTTGAGGTAAACTGAAGCTGACGCAATATGGATTTGATCAGGACCGAAATGTTGGTATGAAATGAGAACAGACGCGTCAAATCTTCTCACGACCTAGCTCTTGTCGAGTGTGAAAAGCAATTATTCCGCACCAAAGTATGACATCAAATATTAGTAAATCATATAAATAAGCATGTTGTACGTTATTCACATTAAGTGAACATCACAGGATTTGAAGAATTGAGGATGAGAGGAGACGTAACTATGAAGACGATGACCAGGAACCGAATTTTTACCATAATTGAAATACCAGTGTATCGCGAGTGTACCATCAAAATCATTACCTTGTCGATAATTGAGTTTCAGCTCGTTATCGCCCTACTCAAGATGAGGACAGCATTTAAATCATCTGGTCAAGTGATAAAGTAGACTGTTCTCGTATCTTCTTCATTTACAGTGAACAAACTCGGATACAATGTAGAATTGCTGAACCCATTTAAGCCCTTTTGTATCTCAAGTAATTCTTAAACAAATTTCTATAATGAGCTTGTCTAACAATGTTGCAAGGTGCGCGTATTTGATATGTTGTTGATAATAGAATAGTAGGTCAAACATTTACATTTTTGTACACATTATAAAGTTCTATTATCTATTGATTACAAATATAGCTTTTAAGTTCAATAAAAAAAATTATTGTAAGTATTTTTTCTATGCTGTAAAATTAAATTCCGTATTTTGAAAAATTCCAAAATCTGTTTTTTCTAAGGTTACTCATTACGAAAAATAATATTTTAAATTTAACATTTAAAGCAAAATATTTTGATGATACGGTTCATACAGTCATTGGATGTTTATAAAAAAAATTAAGACTGTATTAGATCTTAAGTAAGTAGGATTTGTAGAATTTGTAAAGTATTTTTAAAAGGATAAGTTCTTGCTTTCACTTTATTTAAAAAATATATGTATTACTCTCAATGTAAATTTATTCCTGTAATGTAAATATTTGTTCATTACTTAATATAAGCTAATGTTTATTTATAATCAGACAAATGTCGTATTCTTGAATTGTGAAACAATAAATTGACTTTTTTCTTTTTCCTTTTTTTTGTGTCTACTGTTTTATTGTGTGCACTGCATTTATTTCAGAATCATACTTTAGGCGTTTCTGAAGGACCAATAAAATACTGTCCTAATGAGTTTATCTGAAAAAGATTTTGCTATTATGCCCTTAGTGCAAAATTGATATGTCAAATGGATAACTGATAGTATCAGTAGTAGACATTAGTAGTAGTACATTATCATGTATTATTATTCCACAAAGTAAACAGTTAACTTCATTCAATAATTTCTATTATTATATTTATAATACTTGTAAAAAATAAAATAAAAAGATATAAAGTTACAAGACTTGTATAGGGACTGTTGTAACATTTCAACCAGTATTATTTCAAACACAGATTAATTACGTGACCGAAAGAGGACATCAAAAAGGCCAGCCTTTAGAAATGATGTTTCTTTTTCGGGTACACGAGTGTAATACCTCTGATATTTAATAAGATATTTTGGTTCTTGTAACAGCTCGTAAGAATTTGCAGACGACGAGATAGCACTAGAGATACTTATGTATATCTCAATTGTATTGGTTGTATTTGTTTTGAGGTTTGATAATATAATATTGCAAATAAGCTAAGGCGTGGCACCAAAAAACTGTTTATGGTAAATCACAGACTTCCGATAAAATGACTAACACGGATGTCCAAAAAGATAAAGATTACATAAAAATCAATAATTTAACCCACAAAATTATTTAACCGGTCAAATTGGTTACTTCTAAAATTTAAAAAACAAAATTCGTTTATCATAATTATAGGAACTACTTACTATTATAAACTTACCTAAATTTTACTAAAATTATACTATATTTATATAAAATATTTTGCTATTTGAATTTATAATTTATAATATTACTATACGCAAATGATATGCAAAAATAAGGTCAAATAAAGTAAATTATAGTTTTTGATAGGTAAAAAAATGACCGACGTCGATGTTCGTTATACTATTTTAAAGTCTTACGCAAAGTAATTCAATACTTTCTTCTTTCTTATATTGCACAGTTTCCTCAATTACTTAAAACATTACATAATATTATATCTTATATCGCTTACGCGAAAGCTATACATAATAAATAATAATATTTTACGGAATTTACGCGTTTAATTTAATTACAATAATTTAAAATACATCCGACGTTTCAAACCCTTCCCGGTCTACGGTCACGGGACTGAACAAGGTGTTGGGTGTCGAAATGTCAGTTTTAATTCAGATACGATAAATTAAATGATTTCGATTTGTGCATACTGAGCTGACAGTATGAAAAAGTCTTGCAGTATTTCTGTGCTCGGTTTTGCAATAATTAGATCCCAAGCAGGTAGCAGTACCCAACCATCTATCAAAACAAACACTAGTCGAGTCGACGAATAATGTCTCAATGATAGGATTCAATTTCGTTAACAAGTAATCTGCAGCGTCTAAGACTGTTTATTAAAAAATATATATATAAAGGGAAAGATGAAGGATGATTGGTAAAAAGATTATAGAAAAGACAAAAAATAATTGTTTAAAGGTTGCCATTAATTAGTTTTACAAACGTTATTTTTTATTATTTTACATCACAATGAAAAGAGATATAGGTAGGTCAAAGGTATATTTCTTTGATTACTTTTGTGCATATCGAAAATTATACTTATCTCAAAATAAATAAAGGGATCATGTAAAAAGCATTACCGAGTAACAAAAAATATACATATTGTAGCAGCCGTGCCGGAGAAAGGAAGTAAAAAATAACCTACACTTCATCCAAAGTAATTTCAATACTAATTATGTGAAGTATTAGAAAAAAAAATACTATAAGTATACCTTCATAGTTTAGAAAATTTGACAAAAAATACTCGACTCTATCATAATAATAAATAGCACTCTCAAAATAATAACTAATATCAGCAAAGCTAAAAACAGATAACCTATTACTTAACCTATTAAATATCCAAAAATAGCGCCAGCAAATGACGGACGTAAAATTGTGGACATAACATTATAATTTGACATTGTTAGCGGGGGATTAAAAAGCCGTTGGAGCATAACAATGTTTAACAACCGCCTGTTTGGGGGATAAAATGACACGCTTATTATGTAAGTAGGATTTTTTACTGTGGGGCTGCGACAGATGGCGTACCCATTATCACCGAGCAACACATTGGACGACGTGACTTATGGCTGAAGAAAATTAAAGCGGTAACGGCGACATGACTCAAACAGATTTGTCACGCAAATGTTGTATTGTAATTACTCGTATTAGGGTCTTGTGAAATAGTAGTGTAGTTGAAATATTTATATATTAGAACCATTGATTCAAATTTACTGGCATCTTATTCATGCAATAAATACAGTTTACCCTGCGTTTATTTATTAGTTTATTAGTAGTTTTGCCCATGGGGAAAATAGCAAAGTAAAAAAATAGAATAGGTAGGCTGATCGGACTCCTATGGGTATCGGCAATATTGGGGTATCATAAACACGTCTCATACCGTGAGATATAAGATGTTGAATCTCGTTTACCCAGTAAGTTTCGTGCTCTTCTAACCGGAATAAAGTGTGTTTTGGCACTACTGCTCTGCGCGTAATGGCTACCGCGATGGTACCGCCCCAGACGGCCTGTAATAGGGCCCTACTACATCTGAATCCTTGTACTTATGCGACTGCTTTTACAGTTGGAAACAAAAAATATGCAACTAACGGGAAAATAAAATTACAGCAGGCCAAACTGCTTAAATAAAAATTAATGAGTTTCAGCACTTAGTCTCTGAATCGCAAAATATATCAAGGTCACATTTATTTTTTATAATTGTAGCAATTTCTAGTTTTAGGTTATGAAATCCGAGTTTGTCTCTGATGGAAATATTTTGGATGTTGGCTTGTGACGCTTTTGAGCTTCAATATACCTAAATAATGAAATTTTGACTCTTTCTTGTACAAATAAAGTCAAGTCACAAAGTCCTTAATTTTGTAAAAAAAACAGCGGTTTAAAAGATACGATAATTATTTTTTTTTTAATAAATAAGTCGTTTCTCATATACCTACTTTACTTTATTATCTCAATTGACAAAAGATTTTAGACATTTTTATCTTTCCGCCTAGGGGATTAATATGCTTTTTACGAATACTTTATCTTTCATATTTATTTGTCAGAAAGAATAGTTATTAAGGGATTAAGCTAAATTATACATTAAAGAATACTAATGGACTCTCGATCATTTCTGTTGATTAATTTGTCAGTAATAATTTTATTTCACATTTTCTTTGAATCTTACGCTCTATAATTATTTTTTTTCGTTAATTAAAATGATTTTTTTATTAATTTAGGCACTTTCGAACTAACTACTAATTACTCAGTAATTTTGTTGACTACTGTGTTCTACAAACGAAACGGTAGCGGTTACACACTATTTATTTGAAACAGAAATAGGCACCGTGGTGATACTAACCCAGACAATTCCTTGTAAAAAGGACACCTGTCATCTATAGACTTAGACTAGCCGTTTACTAACCAACAGATGAGAAAAATCTCATTGAGTTACCTAAATAATAGAGATAATTAACGCAACTAAATTAAACGCCTCCGTAGCCTAGTGGTATAAGAGTGTGGCTTAGAAACCGGAGGTCGGGGTTCGAATCTGCGGGGACTCAACAAATTCTCATTGTTGTTTCCTAGTTGGTTAGGGCAATTTGGGCCGATCACCCAATTGTCTGAAAAGTTAGATGATCCATGCGTCGCATCCAACCCGCATTGGACCAGCGTGGTGGGTCGGTCCAAAACCCTCTAATGGATAGGGGTGTATTAGGGGAGGCCTATGTCCAGCAGTGACTCACAGGCTGATGATGATGATGATGATGATATTGAAATTAAACGGCCTAAAATAAAAATAAAATTGTGAATAACAAAAATATCGTCGTATTCATTAGGAAATTAAAACAGAGCAGATTTGAAATTTCAATATAATGAAGTTATGCTACTATCCAAATGACATGCTGGAATAGTTTTGGGTGTTCAGTTAATAATATAAATTAGATAAACATTATTATATTTAATTACATCGACGAGAGTGATGTAGTTCTTTGTTAAGGAAAATACAGTTTTTCTTTAATAAACAACTGCAGGCGTCAAGACGTCCAGTATCTAAAAGTGTATTACATTTGAAGATAATATCTCAGTATTGAAAAGATACACAAAAAGGGTTAAATTATATAATTTCGGTGTAAAGATCTTGTAAGTATTTATATCATATTAAATAGCATGGCGTAATTTTATATTACAAAAAAATACTTATGCATTACAAACTGTTACATATTTTTATAGGTGTTCTTTTATAATGATAAGAGGGAACGATTTGAAGCTCTTTGACTTTTAGTCATGACTTATTTGTGAAGCAGGAAATGCAAAATACGATGACTTGAATTAAAAAGAACATATTTTTTATATTTTTACGTTATACATTTACACTCATATATTTTGAGGAAACCTTGCAAAATGAAATAGCTTATTTGACAAACGCATGGCTTAAAATAAAGGTTGTCGCTCTAAACTAATTTTTACAACTTTGTATTGTAAAATAAGTATTTGCATCGAAGATAAAGCTCAGGTTGCCCTCTGCTCCTAGAACTTTTTTTTATTTATATATATACCTTAAAATACTTTACTTAAAATACACTTAAATATTTGTTTCTCCATTGATTATTTTAATTTATACAAAATGAATATTTTGTCTTCGTGCTTGATTAATTGCGATTCCCATTCCAGAAAACGCATAAAATACTTTAACTCTTTTATATAGGGTTATTAGTTACAGGGATGTTTTCGAACTCTTCCGTTACCCCACCAGCACTAGGCACCGAGGCAGCCCGTCTCTGGCCAATGGCCCACTTGATTTCGTCTTCGCCCCATACCTGGCCAGTAGGCTCCCTGGATTTCATTACTTAGAGACCGTTGGCGCCAGAAGAGTTAACTTTTGCAGGCAAAAGTCTCCAAGCTTCCGACGATGGCCTAGATGTTGGGATCCGTACTATACTGCTAAAAAAACCTTATAAAGTTAGTTTATAAACTAAATAAGGTTTTTTATTACAAAGAAAACATAAAACTGTTATTACCCTTTAACATGTTTAGTTCCTTACATGTATAGAAATTGACATTTAACATAATATAATGGATGTACCACCTACGCGTTTCCAGTGACTGAAGCGTGTCTTAAGCAGTTGCTCGCAAACCGCCTTTGGCGTTTGAAGCTCTTAGAAACTTCGTTATACCTGTCTCACATTTCGGTTGATGATAATGTTGTTTTAGATACCATTCTAAATTTGATTGCTTATAATATTATAATAAGAGGATATTTATGGAAGTAATATGTTACTTACATAATTTCTTGTCCCGTGTATGCACGGGAATATATTAACTAACTTCGCCATAATTATTTCTCTTATTTTGAGTCAATGAGTATATAGCCGATGTTAAGCACCGGCGCCTTAAGAAATCTGCAATTTGCGACCAGATTAATAGATTTCCCAATCATTATAATAGATTTGATGAACCGAAAATACTTGCAAAAGAACATCGATTTATACCAAGGATGATTCGGGAATCAACAGATATTAAAGAATATTCAAATTTTAATAGAGGGGATAGTTGGTCTTTGTCACCTTTATGGGATCCAATAATTTTAAATATAAACATTACAAAGCTACAAGACAACATAACTAGTTTTTGTTCCAAATTAAAAAAAATGGAAAGATATGTCAATTTTAAATAAAAACTGTGACGCCAAAACATTGAGATACCAACATAGTCTGCCTGTGATCATGGATGTTGAAAAGAATCCGAAACGTGGGGAATAAATATGTAAACTGAATCAGTCCACTTTAATTTTCGTTTAAAAGCGCAATATATTCCACGTAATATATATATGTGAAATATGGAATATCTCAGTAGTGAAATATGGTAATATACTTAAAGTGAAGCCGCCAAAGCAATTTCACAAATTTCCTTCTAATACAGCGTAATTAGCAGTTAAAATGTGAGCTTTAGTGAAATGACTGCAACGATGTAATGGTGCTATGGTGCAATAGACCCGCTACCCTTATTATCGCTTTATACTGCACCACGGCTTTTATTGTTTTCAAGTATTGCAATTAAACAGCAATAAAACTGACTTGTTTTATGTAATTTGCTATCAGTAAATACCGTAAGCTTATGGACACGAAACAATAAAACATGACATTGTGCTTCAATACTAAAAACGTCTTTCTTCGATCTAATAGCTTCACTGATTCGAATCTAACTGTATTTCCAATTACCTACAAAAGTCCAAATCAATTCTATATTCATTACAATATTAAATTGCTCGCTTTGTTTGTCCAATATAAGAGAGGCCAGTCACAATCTAGCTTGTACACTCCTGGGTCTTGTAGAGGAATATTGCACTTGACAGGTGGTAGGAATTGACCAATCTTCTTTAGCGGCTTGAAATAAGTTTTGATTGAAGCCCGCATCTTCGGCGGGCATTGTTTGTCCAATATAAGAGAGGCCGCAGTCACAATCTACCTTGACACTCCTGGGTCTTGTAGAGGAATATTGCATTTGACAGGTGGTGGAATTGACCAATCTTCTTCAGCGGCTTGAAATAGTTTTGATTGAAGCCGCATCTTTGGCGGGCTTCAATATTCAGCTAGATTGTGACTGCGGCCTCTTATATTGGACAAACAAAGCGAGCAATAAGAACCGCGTGAAGGAACATATAGCTGACATCAAACATAGAAGACCCAACAAGTCGGCAGTGTGTGACCATACCTTAAATCACCAAACCATTACATCAGATTTGATCGACCACAAATCCCGCTAAAGAACACCTGATTCCTACCAAGATGATCCGTGAGGCTATTGAGATTAAAAACATCCAAATTTCAATAGAGAAGATGGTTGGTTCTACCACCTGCTTGGGATCCCATAATTAATAAATTAAAATTTAAACCCAAGCATAATACCACTGCTGGCTGTAAAATAAAATCAGTTCGTTTTGCATGGTCGAGGTACAGATTAAATATAATTATTAAAAATTAAGATCTGGAAACCCCGCTTCAACACTGGCAACAAGACGCATGACATCTCAGTCTACCCCGTGACCACGGCCGCTGGAAAGTGTTCGAAACGTCGGGAATTAAAAATGTAAAATAAACGCGATAAAATCCGTAAAGTAATTTTATTTAATAATGTATAATATTCGCGCAAGCAATAGAAATAATTATGTGTACCAGTACGGACTGGAAACCGCAAACAAAATTCGCCGGTTGGAAGGTCTGATGACTAAGCGCGCAAGACATGTAACATCTCTAAATTTCATGAAGAAATGCAGGGACAACGAGCTCGTCCCCACGTGTGTCCGGATATCACCTAAAAGGACATTCGTGGTAGCGCCAAGATCTTTAACCAGGCGAGTATTATATTGTTGAGGAGGGTAATCCAACAACACCGATACGATCTGTGCGTCATAAATACCCACATTGAAAATTCATTCCAGTGATATTAAATCAATTTTAACGCCATTCGATTTTGAAAATTGCATTAATACTTTAAATAAACGCGAAGTAACTACTTATAATAAATGCAAAAATAAACAAATAATAAAATTCGAAAAATTATTAAACAAATCTAAGCCTAAAGAATCGTTACAACGTTCAAACGGAACGCAACTTTCCCAAAGTGACAGCAGTAATGACGTACGCGCGGTTTGTAATCTGTCACAACAATCACTGGATGAATCGACGTTGAAAGTATTATCAAAAGGTTTAAATTTCGCAATTGCACCGCAAAAATCCGTATGAGCAAATTGTATGTAGTGGAGGATTGTTTGTTCAAAATCAATTGCAAAAGGAAGATTTGGAGGCTATCCGACAAGATATTTCGTCAATGTTGCGTCGAAGCAAAGTGCGAAACCTAATCTTCCTAAGGATGAACTTATTGCACTTAACAACTTACGCAACAACAAAGAACTAACAATTCTCCGAGCAGACAAAGGTAATTCTACGGTGATCATGGACACGTCAGATTATAATTCTAAATTAGAACAACTGTTATCGGATGAAACTACTTATAGGAAGGCCAAACTGACCCTACTACTAAAACGCTCAAATTAACTAGCGATCTTATTAAAAGCACTCCGAAAAACTTAATCTTGACGTAAAATTGATAATACCTTCATGTCCCAAGCCCCAAAATTGTATGGGTTGCCTAAAATACACAAAATTGAATGCTCCATTGCCCCTATTGTTAGCCAAATTGACTCACCTACTTATAAATTGGCTCAACATTTAGTAAAAATCCTCTCACCACTCAGAGGACAAACGAGGCGCGTTTACAAAGATTCATACCATTTCGTTAGCGAGGTAAACATCTACATCTTGCTGACAATGAAACTATGGTTAGTTTTGATGTTCAATCTTTGTTTACATCTATACCTATAGAAGATTGCATCAATATTGTAACAAGAAAGTTAGAGGAAACAACATCTCAATAGAATATGCATTTTACTAAAACATTGCCTAACATCTGGCTATTTATTGTGGAAAGATGAGTTCTACATGCAGATGGATGGTGTAGCGATGGGTTGCCGGTGTCTCCTATTGTTGCTGACATTTTATAGAAGACTTTGAGGAAGGCCTACTCACTGCTCCCATTCATCCAAGATTTTATAAGCGCTATGTGGATGATACATTTACCATCTTACCATATGATAAAATAAATGCATTTTTAAACCACCTTAACTCCATAAATTCAAAAATACAGTTTACTATGGTAGTTGAAAATAATAATTCTTTAGCTTTTCTTGATGTTTTAATTATTCGCAATCCTTGATAACACCTTTGAGCCATACTGTGTATAGGAAACCAACCCATACAAATAAATATTTAAATGGCATTCACACCACCATCCATCCCAGTTAGCTACCTGGGCAAATCTTTGTTTCAGAGAGCACGAGGGATCTGTGATGATGAACACCTGGCGGCTGAGCTACAACATGTTAAGCAAGTACTGCGACACAACAAGCCTCGCTGCGCCACGGCAGCGTCACAGTGACCGGAGTGAAGGCAGCCACAGTGGAGCGAGTACCTGCTGTTCTACCGTTTGTGAGAGGCGTAACTGACAAGATTGGCTACATTTTGAGGCGGGCTTCAATCAAAACTTATTTCAAGCCGCTGAAGAATATTGGTCAATTCCTACTACCTGTCAAGTGCAATATTCCTCTACAAGACCCAGCAGTGTACAAGCTAGATTGTGACTGCGGCCTCTTATATTGGACAAACAAAGGAGCAATAAGAACCGCTGAAGGAACATATAGCTGACATCAAACATAGAAGATCCAACAAGTCGGCGTGTTGACCATACCTTAAATCACCCAAACCATTACATCAGATTTGATCGACCACAAATCCTCGCTAAAGAACACCGATTCCTACCAAGGATGATCCGTGAGGCTATTGAGATTAAAAAACATCCAAATTTCAATAGAGAAGATGGTTGGTTCTACCACCGGCTTGGATCCCTAATTAATAAATTAAAATTTAAACCCAAGCATAATACCACTTGGCTGTAAAGATAAAATCTGTCTGTTTTGCATAGGTCGGAGACAGATTAAATATAATTATTAAAAACTAAGATCTGAAACCCTGCTTCATCACTGGCAACAAGACGCATGACATCTCAGTCTACCCGTGACCACGGCCGCTGAAAGTGTTCCAAACGTCGGGAATTAAAAATGTAAAATAAACGCGATAAAATCCGTAAAGTAATTTTGTTTAATAATGTATAATATTCGCGCAAGCAATAGAAATAATTATATCAATACGAATAATAAAACATGCAAAGCTCGGCATGACATGATGAACAACAATAAGGATTTAATGGCTTTACGAATTTTACTAACTACTTTTAGTACAACTTGAAGTCGATACTGAAAAGCTATATCGTCAATTTATTATTTTGACAGCATAATAGTTTGTGTATTACTCACATTTAATGTAAACTTTGTATACAATGAAGATTATTGGCGATCTTTGTTTAGCTAGTTATTTAGTGTGATCGCTATCGGCCCATAGTTCCATGGCCTTACCGTACTCACCGTTTTTTTGCAAAAGCTGTCATCGAGAATTGTGCAATTGTGATTGAAGATTCAGAGTAATGGAAAAGGCTCGTTAAAATCAATACGAACTTATCTTAAGCAGAATCAAAGGAATTCCTTTAGGCATACTCGAAATGTGGACGTGCTGATGTCCTACTAGAGTGTAGTTTATAGTTGAATTTTACGCAAAATGAGCTATGAGGAGAACTGTTTTTTCTTTCGCAATACGTCTTATTTCTGTAGAAATAGATTCAAATGTTGTCGAAAAATTCTAATAATAGTCATTAATTGGAAAAAAGTAAATGTACTGTTAAATGTGTTTTAGCAACTCCAAAACTTTGTGTAAAATAAAAAAGACCGCTGCAGTCGGAAAGTTCTGGAGTGGAGACCGAGGCTCGGCAAACGTAGTGTAGGACGCCCTGCGGCTAGATGGAGTGACGACATTCGCAAAGTGGCCGGTGTGGGCTTGATGAGAATAGCCGAAGACCGGAAGTGGTGGCGTGATTAGGGAGGCCTATGTCCAGCAGTGGACTGAAACAGGCTGATGATGATTATGAAGAAACCTTAGGTTTTAGTCAATTTTCTGATCGACCTAGAAGTTTATCACTTTAAAACACTCAATACAATAATATCACTTAACTAAGCGTGCCTAAAAGATGGCGTTTAGTTGAATTAAAAACTTTCCAAAAGATATATTACACTTTTGCTCTCCTTATTAATGTTATAAAGAAAAATATTTTTTTTTGAACGCAGCATAATTACCCTTGAAATAAACTTTTAAAATATCTGTAATCCAGCGCAAAAACTAAAACATTGTTTGGAAAAATATTTATAATAAGTGAAAAAGAAATTGAGGATACAAGTAAGAACAAACGCACCCAATTATATCTAATTAAAATAAGATTGCAAAGTTTTGAAGAAACATTACGCCTCTTTGTTTCGTTTGATAGATCTAAAGCGAGCGTCTCCTAAAAGATTTTGTACTTTAATACAGGCACTGTTATTAAATTTTTTCGTTTTCGTTTAAACGTAAACCTTTTTAAAAGATTTACTTCGTCACCAAAACCTTTAAAGATTACCGAAGAATTGTATAAACTAATCCCATTGCTGCAATTTGATACTGAATCGAAGAAATGTAACCGCTAAGGAATTTCAATTGTCAACATTCCTATCATCTGATCAAAGACATTATGTCTATCGGATCGTTGTTTTCAAGAAATATTCAGTTGCAATTTAACTGCAACAGTTATCGTTCTTTGATGTAACATAGAGTAGTATTGTGATTTCAATACCTAAAATTGCAAATAAGTATACTTTATGGATTTAAAACAATTTAGGGTAATGAAATGGGTTGCAAAGTCAGCAGCATTTTTAATTATCTCAGTTTTGGTTCTGGTATATTATTTTTTATCAGATTAGATATCAAACTATTTGTTTTATCTGCGGCTTGTATATAGGTTTGTAAGATTAAAATGTAAATTATAGTTTTATGATAGTTCTTTGATATATGTACATTCTATCTTCTTGTTAAGGCAACTGCTAATAATTTCATAGTTTATTCTCAATGCATTATTAAGTATCTGCTATATTATCATAGTTTGCTAGATATTATATTTCAATAATTTTATAACCTTGTGTCAATAATTATTAAATAAAATGACTTATTACTACGGATTTTATCGCGTTCATTATAGATATTTAAATTCCCGACGTTTCGAACACTTTCCAGCGGCCGTGGTCACGGGGTAGACATTATTAGATACTATTGTAGACGTTATTGTATTAATAATATTTAAAAAGATAAACACCAACAAATACAAACAATATTGTAATATTCAACGACGATGGCTTAATGCTACCGTATTCCTATCAATCTTTGGATTCTTTGTTAACGGTTTGTTTGGTTGCAATCAGGATTTGTATTGAGACAAAATAGCTGATTGTTAATTCTAAGATGGCTTATCTATTTATTTTCTATGAAAATTTTAAAAATAAAATTTTGCTACAGAGTATAAAAATATCTGTTACAGATAAAAGATAATATATTGATAAAAAATTATCAAATATTTTTAATGTGCTATTTTTAATTGATACCTTAATATTAACTTGCTGACACCTTTGATGATGATTACTGAGATGAAATACTACTCAGTTGTGGGAGGTAGTCAATTCACAGTCATTTATAAATCTCAATAAGGTTGAACTAGCGCGGGATAGAAAACAAGATTTCTGTTTATCTTATGCCAGAAAAAGTTTAAAAATACCATGAAATTATGACTTAAGATAGAGATAATATTCATAGTGTTCTCAGTATGTTCACATATAATGCATACCGCGTTTAATTAACACATAAATATATTTATGCTACGTTTAACCCTGTTGCGGATTAAAGGCATCAAACTATGCTCATTTTTTCTAGGTCAATGTTTTGAAACTAACCACAATTTTTGTGATTTTTGACGTCGCAACTGTTTTATGTTTTCAATATAACCATTTATCTCCTTATGATTAAATTATTTTGAACATGGGACAAAATATAGAGAATTATACCAAAGCTTTAAAATAGTTATAGAAATCGGCTTAATAGAAACTAAATAACGAGGTAATTTACAGACAACAAACTTTCAAGTTGAAAGGTACCGTTTATGAAACAGAAACATTACATAGGTCACGAATCGGTAATAATAAGGATTCGATTATGACTATAGCAGTCAATCTATATTAGAGATCTCTGATTATGCTATGAAACAGATAACCAATTCAAACGAAGATAGAGCCAGCGCAAGGCCCATTTTTGCTTGCCCACACGAGTCATGGATCACCTTACTTAACGGACAATCAGTTAATTGAATTGCTCTGACTGAATCGAAATCAATGAAAAGTAGTAAAATTCCCGCAGGTTTTGATTCCACAAGCTCTGGTTTTTAAAGCACACTTCTGCAATTCTACTAAACAAAAAGGACAATTAAAAGAGTACACTACCCGTAGCGATTTCGCAAGCATTGTTATTTCATACTAACAAATCAACCCGGTGTCAACTATCGATGATAGCTCTTGCTAAAAACGGTGAGTACTTCAATCCATGCAACTATAGGTCGATAGCGATCACACTAAATCACTAGCTGAACAAATATATATCTTTATTGTATACAAAGTTTACATTAAATTTGAGTCATACAAAAAATATTATGCTGTCAAAATAATAAATTGACGATCCAGTTTTTTAGTATCGTCTTCAAGTTGTACTAAATGTAGTTAGTAAAGTTCGTAAAGCCATTAAATCCTTATTGTTGTTCATCATGTAATGCCGAGCTTTGCATGTTTTATTATTCGTATTGATTCAGGAAAATCATATAACCTTAATTTTAACGATATACTTATTTTGACTGTAACAATTGCTAGAAAAGCGCAATAACATTTTGAACTTTATTTCCATAAACCATGCTTTACTTGCACCCTATTTATTAGAGCCCTTTATAACTATACGGCTGAAATACTGATGCCGCATGAATAAAACATTTAATTTCATTGAAGTGCTAAATCTAATTTAATTCACAATCTGTCTGCTGTACTTACCTTCACTCCATTTTTTTACAAAATCTGCTTAAAACTTAAGAGAAGATTGAAATCTTTTCGAATGAATAACGAATCCATTAATTTGGACTTTGTAGGTAATAGGAAATACAGTAAGAATCGAGTCGGTAAGCTATTAGATCGAAGAAAGACGTTTGTATTATTGCAGCACAATGTCTTGTTTTACTGTTTTATGTCCATAAGCTTACGTTGTTAACCGATAGCGAAATACACGAAACAAGTCAGTTTTATTACTTTTTAATTGCAATAATTGAAAAAAATAAAAGCCGTGGTGCAGTATAAAGCGATAAAAAGTAGCGGGTCCATTGCAACCACGCCACCATTAAATCGTTGCAGCCATTACACTAAAGCTCACATGTTAACTGCTAATTATGCTGCATTAGAAGGAAATATGTGAAATAATTTGAGCAGCCTCACTTTCAGTTTATAACCATATTTCACGACAGAGTACGGGTACATATATATTACGGGGAATATATTGCGCCTTAAAACGCAAACTAAACTGGACGGTTTCAGTTAATGAAATTTTAAAATGGCTTAGCCAGTTGATGGCTATTTAATATATGTTTACTTTCATATTTTGCAAGATGTATTTCTATTTTGATATATTTCCATTTGAAATATAATTCTACGGTGCGAACTGGTTAGTGTTCAACCGTTAATTATAGAATGCTATACATACTTACTTATTAAAATATTAAACTGATATTTCTTCACAAATTTCTACCAAGTTGAAAGTAGATTAAAGGGAAGTATAATTTCACTTGTTACAAATACTTATTTAAACTTTGGCAAAAATTTATAAGCACGCAGGCGGGCTTGGCATTATCTAACAGCCGGCATTTGTATATTCATGAATAACAAGGTAGGTGCACAAAAAAAAGAGAAATATTTACAAATCTAGGAATTTATTTTAGTTTTAGTGTTATTTTGTGTAAATATCAATATTATATAACTAATACAAATAATACTTTCTGACTTTACGCAAATACTACCCATGGCTTAATAAAAGACTTCACGGAGTTTTCAGCGTTTAGCTTTGTTTCAGAAACTTTGCAGGATCCACAGTCTGTCAAAGTTTTTTACCCGGCCATTGTCTATTCTGTATTTTATCTATTTGTACGTTTTACGCATACCAAAATTATGTCAACTCGAGGTCTAGCACTAATTTACTGCTAGACCTCGTTATTAACGACTCAAGACAATTTTCAGTCATTGGAGACGCGTTAGTTGTACATATGTAGATATATTGGTACCCATTTTATTATGTTAACTGTCAATTTTTATATATGTAATGTAGTAACCACGTAAAGGGTATTGTTTTCTTAGATATTTATCGTAATATGTTGACAGATTATTGTTTCTTGAGTAATACAGTGCTAACCAACTAGTGTCTGCTTCTTCAACATATTGGAATGAATAAAATTATTTTAATGTAATTAAAGCAAGCAAGTTTTGGACGTGGTTAAATAGTTGTTGACTTTATTTGTTCCATACAAAAAAGATAAATCAGATAATGGTGTTGTTTGTTTACCTATCTATGTATAAAACCTTTACTTTACAGCAATATTTTAAAAAAAACATTACTAATTGCAGATTTCAGGGAAATGTTACTTCCGTTAATAAATTAATCCAAAACTACGCAACCTCATTTTGGTCGTAAAATTATAACATGAAACGGATTTAAGGATTATGTTGATGACCCTTAATTAATTATATATTCTTCATTTAAAGATCATGCTTATAAAATTTTGTTTAGAACTATTATTATTGCAACTAAATTACACTAATAATATTTATATGTAATGTTTGTCCTGCAAAAAACCTTATGAAGTCATTTTACAAAATAGTTAAGCTTTTAAATTACTAATAACAAAGTAAACTGTCATTATAATACGACATATTTAGTAAGAAAATAATATTTATATACCTTTTAACGTGTTCAGTTCCTTACGTACATATAAATTAAAATTTAACATATTATAATGGGTAGTAGTAATGGATGTACCGCCTACGCGTTTCCAGTGACTGAAGCGTGTCTAAGGCAGTTGCTCACGAATCGCCTTTGGCGTTTTACGCTCTTAGAAACTTGGTTATACCTGTCTCGCATTTCGGTTGATGATAATGTTTCAGTTAACATCTTAGATTATATTGTTTATGAATAATATAATAAGACGAAATTTATGTAGATAACACACACGGTTACATGGCGACTTTAATGATTTAAATCTTATATTGGTTATTTGACATTAATCTTGCTAGAGCTAGACATAGAGCTATACAGAAGTACTCTTGAGCAATAATAAATGTTTGCGATTTAAACTTTAACACTTATATATACGCCGCCAAAATAAATTTAAATTTATATATAAACTAGTCCAAAGTTGGATTGGAAAATGAATTGGTTCATTTATAAATGGTTATTAAGTTTTAAAAACTACAAATACCGCTTGAGTTTTAAGTTTTAACCATGTCTTTAATGTGAATATAGTATAAATTAGACGAAGGCCTTTAAAAAATATTAAACAAAATATGTAATCTATAGCCTCAAATCTACCCGAGCCATTACAAAACTTTATAAATTGTAAGCGTCCACTTAATTTTGCGTTTTAAAGTGCAATATATTTTCCGTGCTATATATATACTTGTACTCTGTCGTGAAATATGGTAATAACCTAAAAATGAGGCCGCTCAAACAATTTCGAATATTTCCTTCTAATGCAGCGTAATTAGCAGTTAACATCTGAGCTTTAGTGTAATAGCTGCAATGATTTAATGGTGGCGTGGTTGCAATGCATAGGTTACCCTTTTTATAGCTTTATACTGCACCAGGGTGGTTATTAAAATTAAGTAAGGTAGTAAGGTTAACTATTATTTTGAATTATTGCAATTAAAAAGCAATAAAATTGCCTTGTTTCATGGATTTTACACGACGCAAAAGCAAATAAAATAATAAAACAATGTAACTTTACTGCAATACTAAAAACATCTTTCTTTGATCTAATATCTTCACCAATTCGAATCGATTTGTACTTGCCATTATTTATAAAAATAATAGACACATTACTTTTCTAAGTATTTAGTAGATTTTTATTTATATGGCATGAAGATAAGTACATAAGACAGATTTTGGATTAAATTAGATTTGGAATTTCAATAAAATTCTATGTTTTATTCATAAAGCATCAGTATAATAGTCGTATAGTAATAAATGGCCTTCATAAATAGGGTAAAAGTAAAACATGGTTTATGCAAATATAGTTCCGCTCCACGTTTTCATTGTCCGTTTCTAACAATTGTTACATTTAATAAGTATGTCGTTAAAATGAAAATTAAATGATTCTGAATAGATCTAAATAACGTTACATGTCAACCTTGACGTGTAACGTTATGCGGATTGATTCAGAATGGCTTTACCAACTTTTCTTAAACTTTTATTACAACTGCGATAGTGTAAAATTTAATAGAAAATTTATTTTTTGGACACAATAACAGTTTCTATATGACTTACATCAAATAAGTAGATAATAAAGAAATTTCAAATAGCCCGTAAAATAAAAAATAGTGAAATGGCTATAGGTGCCACATAGCTCGTAGCACCTATAGCCGATGTGAAAAAAGGTGGCAGCCTCGTACTGGTCATCGTAGTGTGGGGCCGTCCCACACTGCGATGGAGCGACGACCTGTGCAATTGTGCAGGAAGTCGGTGGGTGCAGGTGGCCCAGGTGGCCTCTTGGCAGCTCATGGAGTAGGTATATGTCCAGCAGTGGACTTTTTTATGCTGATATGACGATGAAAATAAGAGATTCAATTAACAAAATTCTTGGTACCATAATCATGGTGTTTTTTTACAGCTAGAACAACTGATTGCTGGTTAGAAGTAAACTAAATAATAAAAAGTACGCACCATGCGTCCAAATATAAATCCAAATCGTATATTATAAATAGTAAATGCTAATTGACGTTAGGAATACTTTTTATAGAACTGCCTCAAAATAATTTGTATTCATTTTTGATTTATTTGTATTATTTCATTGTTGGAGATTTTCCGACCGCTATGATTATGTTTATTTGTTATGTGCATAGTGTTTTATTTTAGATGTAAATATAAATGTGTTATTCTCAGTTTTATCATCATCATCATCGTAATCAAGCCCTATTAGTCCACTACCTCGTAGACTAGTAGTATGGGCGTGTGCTTTAGAAACCGCAGGTCATGGGTTTGAATCCTGCGTGGACCTAACAAATTTACATTTCTGTTTTTTTAGTTGGTTAGGGCAATTTGGACGGATCACACAATTGTGTGAAAAGTAAAATGATCCATCCGTCGGATGGGCATGTAAAAAAGTCGATCCAACCACCAACCCATATTGGATCAACGTGGTGGGCTACGGTCCAAAATCCCCTGATGGATAGGGGTGTATTAAGGGAGGTATATGTCCAGCAATGGACTATCACAGGCTGATGATCAAGATGTTGATTAGTCCACTGCTGGACATAGGCTTTTTTCAATGAACTCCAAGACGGCCGATCCCGTGCTACTCGCTGTCGACTTAAACCGGCCACAGCACGGAGGTCGACATCCTACCTGGCCGGGGGTTGATTAATACTTGGTTTTCTTAAACGTGAGCTCCACTCTAGAACCTTATTACCCCATCGGCCATCCATACAGCGGACCACGTGACCATTCTCAGTTTAGTTAACACTAGTTCCAGATTTAAGTTTTTTTTTATTGTGTTCAAGGGCAGACAACAAGTCCACCTGATATCAAGTGGTCTGCGACGCCTATACACATCGGCAATACCATGGGTAAATGACCAATGTATTGAGTACGGTGAGACATGTAATGACTCGTTTACCCAGTAAATACGCTGGTTACGGTGCTTTCAAATGTGTCGATGTCGATCTGTTTAGAACATAGTAGTGTTTTCTCACTATTGCTTTTAAATAGACACCGTGGTGGTACCACCCTAGATGGCCCCCTGAAAATGGGGACCTACGACTTAAGACACAAGTTTCCTTCCGTTTCTCTGAAACAGGCACATGAAATATATTTGCTCGGCAGGTGTGTAAAGAATCTACTATTATCAGCATATCTAAGAGTGTAACAAGTCGTTAATATGCCAAAGAAATACTGTAGGGACATAGCTCCTTGGAACACCAGTAGCACACGTATGGTGTCATTCACCTTCAACAAAGACCTAAATATTCTAATTTGTTAGAAAACTGGATATATCTAAATAATTTGTTAGATAGTCCGAAAGATGATAATGTCTCTAGAAGTCCCCGTGCCATTCCTAATCGATGGTTTTCACGACGTCCAAACTAGCTGCCATAGACACCTCTTTGCTCTCTACTGCCTCTGCGAACCTGTTAGTAAAGAAGACAAAAGAAAAAGGGACTGAAGTAAACTAAAATATTAACAACTGAACGAAGGTTTTGCAAGACATAGTTCTAATAATAAGGTGATCACTATCGGCCAATATTTGGGCGAATTTGAGTAAGAAGTTACTTCATCATTTTTATTTTTTCTTAAAAGCACAAGAGCACAACACCGTCATTCAGAGTTTCAAGACAGTGCCTAAAGAATAAGAAAAATGGAAAAGACGCGTTAAGCTGGTTCCATCTTGGAAGACCTGAAGGCGTGCTTATGTTGTGTAAAATCGGATTTCCGGCATCAAGAATATTTTTCGGTAGAAATACATTGAAATATTGTCCTTTAGATGGACCAAAGTATTAACTTTGTATATAATTGTTAACAATTGTGCTTATATATACACTTTTAGTATGTCATAACTAAATAAATGTGAAAGTTTGTACCTTAATATAAAAATTTCTAATAACTAATCCCATCGCTGCAATTTGATACTGGTTTAAAGAAATGCAACCGCTAAGAGAGTTTCTATTAGTTCTTTGTCAACATTCCTATCGTCCGATCAAAGACATTGCTGTGTATCTGAATCTTTGAATTGAAGAAATGTTCAGTTGATGTTACACTAAAACCTACCACTAATATCGTCGAATACTATATTAAAAGTGTTGTGATTGCATTATTTACTATTATTAATTTATAGATTAAAGCTATTTTACGAATATATAACTCATAGGTGGTGTTTTGCAACAGAATATTTTTTAACAATTTTAATTTTGTTTCTGCTTAACATATGTTTCATAGAAAGGTATTAAACTTACAGTTTCATTTATGGTTTGTCTTTGGGGTATGTTTAAAATGTGAAGAAAAGATTTATTAATAACTGATTTCAGTCAGATTGTATGATAACACTCTGATTATTGCACATTGTTCTAACTTCCTGGTTAGGCGACCATTAATCATTTTATACATTTATCCTCAACACAAGTATCTGCTTTAAAATTGTTTACTATACAGTATATTTTGATATTATTGGGTAAATAACATTTTAATGGATATCAAGCAGTGCTTAAGAAGGGAAGAAGTCACAAATAAATGCAAATAGTATTTTAATGTTCGAAGGCGATTGCTTACCCGTTGATCGCGAGAAATACAGTGTATTTCCTTCGATCTGCGGGTTCTTTGTGAACGGTTCATTCAAAATCAGGATTCCTTTTAAGACAAAATGGATGACTGTAAATTCTAAGATTAATTAGCTACTTCATTGCTCAGAAATTTCATATATTAACTAACAAAAATATTTTCTACTACGTTAAAAATATTTTTAAATGTGATTTCAAAATAACACAAATCATTATTATTTTAGTTTTAACTTGTTTACACTATCAGCGATGGCGACTAAGATGAAATACTACAGCTATTACTATTTCACTGACCTCATGACGATAGGAAATAGTCAATACACATTCAATTAAAGTTCCGTAAAGGATTGATATCTAACGATACAATAAGCAACCAGTTTTTTTTGATTTTCAATTTCGAAACTATTTTTGTTTTAATATATAAGTAAAACTCGTAATCACGAAAATAATTCAAAATGAGAAAACGTAACAAGAATTATAGCAATAGTGAAGAGGTATTTTACATAAAAACCGTACCATTTACGTAACAGAAACTTTACTCACGTCACGTCACGGTCACGAGTGGATAATAATAACGAATTGATTAAGAAACAGCGTTCGATCTAAAATAGAGATCAACTAACTACGCTGAAGATATTTTAATGCAGAAGTGTATAATCTAATGAAAGAGAAAAACGACCGTAGAGAGATCAGGCGAGAACCGACTTCTTAAATTCTTGCCTGAAGCATGGTTTACTTGCAACGGAGGCAGTTAAAACAGTGGGTCTAGTGTTGTCACAAAACTATTACAACAAAAGCAATTATAAATTATGTGGACATCATAAATTAATTTAAGTATTTGGATAAACAAAGATTGACATTTAATAGAGGATGTGACATAAATATGCTTATTTTATTCATGTAAGTAAACGTGTCAACTGCATCGTTGACCGCATATTAAAATTATTTATATTTAAACTTAATTAAAACTGTGAAAGTTGCTAAGTTACATAGAATTTCGTAACTTTCGATTATGCTAATTGTTTTTTTATACTAATAATATAATTGAGTACATTAATAGTATGAATAATAATTACTAGAGAAATAACCATATAATTTTAGTTTATGAACACAGTTAATGTTCTTGATTACTCAACAAAAAATAATCTGCCAATATAATATGAAAAATTATGTAATAAAATAATATCCTTTACGTGTTTACTACATTACCAATATATAAAAATTGACATTTGCAATAATATAATGGGTACCAATATACAAATGTACAACCAACGCGAGTTCAAAGACTGAAAATTATCATGAGTAGTTAATAATGAGTGTGATGAGTCTAACAGTAAATAAGTGCTAGACCTCGAGATAACATAAGTTTGGTATGCGCAAAACGTAGAAATAAATAAAAAACAGAAAAGACAATGGCCGGGTAAAAACTTCGACGGACCATGGATCCTGCAAAGTATCTGAAACGTCAGGAATATTGTAAAAAAACTCCGTAATGTCTTTTATCAAGTCATGGGTAGTATTTAAGTAAGTATTATTTGAACTAGTTATATAATATCGATATTTACACAAAATAACACAAAAACTAAAATAGATTCGAACATGCATGCAACATATTTATGAATATACAAATGCCGGCTGTTAGATAATGCCTAAGGCATTAAGCCTCGCCTTGTGCTTATAAATTTTTGCAAAAGTTTAAATAAATATTTAGCAAGTGAAATTATACATCCCTTTAATCTACTTTCAACTTGGTAGAAATTTTGGTAGAAATATCAGTTCAAATATTTTAATAAGTAAGTATGTATAGCATTCTATAATTAACGGTTGAACACTAACCAGTTCGCACCGTAGAATTATATTTCAAATGGAAATATATCAAAATAGAAATACATCTTGCAAAATATGAAAGTAAACATATATTGAATAGCCATCAACTGGCTAAGCCATTTTCAAATTTCATAACTTAAACCGTCCAGTTTAGTTTGCGTTTTATATCGCAATATATTCCCCGTAATATATATGTTAGTACAGGTTACTGTGTCGTGAAATATGGTAATAAACTGAAAGTGAGGCCGCTCGAATAATTTCACATATTTCCTTCTAATGCAGCGTAATTAGCAGTTAACATGTGAGCTTTAGTGTAATAGCTGCAACGATTTAATAGTGGCGTGGTTGCAATGGACCGGCTACCCTTTTTATCGTTTTATACTGCACCACGGTTTTTATTGTTCTTAATTATTGCTATTAAAAACAATAAAGTATATTGGTTTTATGTAATTTGCTATCGGTTAGTAACGTAAACTTATGAACCAATAAAACATGACATTCTGCTGCAATACTAAAAACGCCTTTCTTCGATCGGTAAAGCTATTATTTACCGATTCGAATCTATCTGTTCTTGCCATAATGTTATAATAATGGATTCATTATTAATTATTAGAAAGGATTTCAATCTTCTTTAAGTTTCAAGCAGGCTTTGTAAATAGATGAAGTGAAGATAAGTACTGCAGACAGATTGTGAATTAAATTAGATTTAGCATTTCAATAAAATTAATTTTTTATTCAAATGACGTCAGTATTTCTGCCGTATAGTAATAACGGGTGTTATAGTAAATAGGGTGCAAGTAATCCGATAATATCAAATACAAAGCTCGGCATAACATGCATAGCTTATAGGTAATAACTAATAGGATGTTTAAAGCTTTACGAACTTTACTTTAACTTCTAATACAACTTGAAGATGATGTTATAAAATGTGATAGCAAATTTACTATTTTAACAGCAGTCTGTCGTGGATTCGAATCCCGGGCGAACAACTTTGTGTTATGGTTGTTTTTTGGTTAGTTATGACTATTTGAGTCGATCACCCAATTGTCCTAAAAATAAGAAGATCCATGCGTCGACCAAAGACCGTTACAGATTTCACGTTTATATGATAAAACTAATTGTTAAGATTATTTGTTTTTTTTTCATAGTTATTATCATTTTTAACAATATTTGCATACATTACCAAAAATATGTTAATAAAAGTATTATTTAGATCTAGCAGGTGACGAAACAATCATAATAGTAAAATATAATAAATAAAATGAATTATTGCCTTGAGTTACTTAATTTTAGTGTTTTTCTTATTTATGATAGTTTCCACAGGCAGACGAGCAGTCGGCCACCTGATGGGAAGTGGTCACCGACACCCATAGACATTAGCAATACCAGTGGTATCGCCAACGCGCGCTACCGTGAGGACATAGGGTGTTAAGTCTCGTTTACCCAGTAAATAGCTGGTACGGTCCTTCAAACCGAGAACACAGCAGGTTTCCACAACTGCTTCGCGGCAAAATAGGCACCGGGTGGTACTCACCAGACGGTCTCCTGTAAACAGGGGACCTACCACCTGGTACAGGGACCTACCACCGGTTTTATTTCATTATCAATACCTTTTAAATCTTAATGAAGAATTCCATTAATCCCAGTGCTGCAACTCGAAGCCGGATCAAAGAAAAGTAACCGCTAAGAGAGTTTCAATTAGTTCTTTGTCAACATTCCTAGCGCCCGATCAGAGAAATATTCAGTTGCTTTTTCACGACTACAGTTATCATCCCCCGATATAATTATTACATATATTGCGATTTCTTGTGGTAACTGCCTCCGTAGCTTGGTAGTACGGGCGTGCGCTCTAGAAACCGGAGGTGGGGGGTTTAAATCCTGGGGGGGTCTCAACAAATTTTCATCGTCGTTTCCTAGTTGGTTAGATCAATTTGGGCTAATCACCTATTGTCTTACAAGTAAGATGATCCATTTGTCGAATGGGCATGTAAAAAGTCGGTCTACCCACCGCCGCTGGTCCAATGCGGGTTGCATTGGACCAGCGTGGTGGAATACGGTCCAAAAACTCCCTATTGGAGGAGGTGAGCACTATGTTCAGCAGTGGACTAACACAGGCTTCTGAAGATTTTAAGTGAGTATTTATCAGTGGATTAAACTATTTTTGGACATTAAAATGGGTTGCAATACAGCCTTTTATTTATTTCATTTCGTGTCCGCTTAACACGATTTTGACGAAAGTGAAAAAAATCTAAATATCCGTTTCATCAGGGGTTTGTATTTAGAATTATTATGTCAAAGTAGAGGTAATTAATATTAATTAAATGTTATTTTATTAATCTTATTTAAGGAACCAATTGTAGAATTTTCAATTCACTCAGATTAGTGCCACATTGATTTAAATTCCTTTAGAAAAACATTGATAATAACATACGTAGTTTACTCTTAAAGCATTTTTATCTGTTATTTATCTCACATAAATCTTGTTTCCAATAAATCCAAACAGCGTGGTAATATTCGAAGATGATTATTTAATACTACCTTATTTCTCGCGATCCACGAGTTGTTTGTAAACGGTTCATCTATTCGGAATCAGGGCTCCTTTTGAGACAAAATGGATGACTGTAAATTTTAAAATGGATTAGCTGTTTGTTTTGCATAGGAATTTCGCGTATTCAATTCAGTTACAGCAGCTTAAAAAGGTTCCTATATGCGTGTTTTTTTATTTATTTTTAAATGGTACACGTAGCTCTGATCCCAAAGCGCCGATATTGATTGTTCTTTTTTTATAGTACATCTTGTGGTCCCATTTATTCCTGATAACATTTTCGTATGTAGTTTCATAGATTTTTTTTGTACATGTTTTTATACATGGTTCATTTTCTGTTAAATGTTATTTTATAATATTTAAAGCCCGTTCAACACTTAATATAATGATTAACATAAAGATTTTGTACATTTTAAATACGTGCTCGTACAATCGGGCCCTTGTACCTATTTACTTTGCATAAAAATATGACGGAGAAGAATAATATTGTACAAACTATCGCGCAAAATGTATCATGTGTATTTTGTAACAAATTGGTCACGATCATTATTCTCTATTTATCATTGTGCGCGGAACTTCGTAATTTTTTTAAATTATTTAGTCACTTTACTGAATGTTTTATTTTCTTTTTTAAATCTTGTATTCATGATAATAGGTTCGTGTGGCACAACATGCATACGTACTTGTGAGCATGTATTGTAGGTAAATGTTCTCTTAATCATCCGGGTATATTGCTGGAAACTAATAATGGAATGTATTTTAGTATCATGTGAACAATCTTTGCACATCAGGTTGTAGAAAAAAAAATGGTTGTGAAAGCAACTCATGTTTACACGATTTCTTGACAATAAATTATTATACTATTCAGCGTGCACCGTTTTGAAACATGGTAACGTAATAGCTGTTATTTTCCCCTGTATTTGTGCATCTAAATTTAGACCTTATTAAACAAAAAAAATTGTTTTAACTAACAAAAAGCAGCGGGTTAATGGGTAGACCGACTTTTTACATGCTGATCCGACGCATGGATCATCTTACTTTTGAGACAATTGGGTGATCAGCCCAAATTGCCCTAACCAACCAGAAAAAAACGATAACATAAAGGCCACGGAGATACAATTAAAAAATTTAATTACCTTTACTAGTTTTGAAGTAAACTTAATAAAACTGAGCAACAGCACCCCGTTTACATATTCTTTTTGATCGATTTTCCACAAGAAGAAGGCACTCAGTTCGGAGTGTTCGTATATTTTTTTTATTTATGTATGTTACATCATTGCTTTGACTTTACTCTTTGTATTAACTTTTTTTAAATGTTTGTATTAGCTATTAAATTGGTCGTATTTTTATACAATTTTGTAATGAACACTTTAATAGATATTAAGGAAATAAAAATACTTCAGCGTCAAAAACAACAACCTCGTGAGATTAAATTGCAAACGCTGCTAAAACCATAAAAAATAGACTTAAACAATATTTCACATTATTATACTTCTTTAAATGACCTGTTATAAAATTTGCGATCGCATATATCTTTGTTTTAAGAAAACCCACAATAGCCATTACAATGTAAAATATTGTTAAAAATTGCAATATTTAAGCCTCATTTAAGGGAATATGCGTATTAAGTTTTGATAAGAGTTAATAGATTGAAAAAAACTCTTTCTTCCATGTTTATATGTGTGTAATACATGACATCTTGATCAAGTTAATACCTCAAAAGATATTAGAAGTTAAAAATGCAGTGGCGGACACTGCGGGACAGGTCCTTGCAAAGGGCACGTTGTCACCGGCTTATATTGCTCAAAATGGTTATAAACAGTTTGAAGTCGGTCATATATTTTTATTAAAATTTCACTTGCAATTATTATTTTTACAGTATGTATTTTAAATATAATAATGCTCTTAAGGTAACATTCAGCAGAAACGCAGAAACTTCAATAACTTTTAAATAAGAAACTTAAGTGTATTATTTATTAGTTTACTTTATTAGCATACCAGATTAGTATTAATACATTAAAGCAGGTGTATATAGCAAGTGGAACTGTCATTTCGTAATTTGCGGCTAACCGCATCGTTATCTGCATATGGATGTTATTTGCATTTATATACGAATTAGCATTTACATTCTATAAAGTCCTTGCTAGTTTCAGTATTGTGGTCATATTAGACAAGGAAAAGATTTATTTTAAGGTAAAGAAAATCAATCAAAATCTTTTTACCAAATTAATAACAGTACAAACACAGCCATATGTAATTTTACTGGTTTAGGTGGAAAGCGACGAACACGGCTAAAAACAAGGAACCTCAATGAAAAAAAAACGTAAAATTCTGCTACGTAATATTTTTACTTGAAATTATCTTTAAAATTTAGTTTATAAATGAGTTTCAGATTTCGTAATGAAGTAACAAAAATAGGTCCATTCCTATTTTTTTTATTATCGTCAAGGTTTTTTTTTTTACGGATGACTCACGTTGGTGGAGTTAACCGCTACAACCCGGCGGGTTCGAGGGGCTGTGCAACTTTAAGTGTCCACAGACTTCACCTCTATTCTGTGGCTTAGCTCCGAGGGACCCCTGAAGGGGGACCTCGGCTCGGGCTGCCACTTCTTTATCCCGTAAGCGGGCTTGATCGAGGGTGCCCCGGTGGGCCGAACCTCGGCTCGATAATTTGCTTTTAGGGCTTATTAGTAGAAAGTGTTTACCGCCCTATCTGGTTGGTGAGAATCGGCCTGGTACGTGCCGATATCTGTTATACGGTGTACTAGTTTGTCCTCGACGGCGAGGACAAGTTGTGTTGCGTAGTGAGTTTAAACGTGCTTGCACGATTGTAGTCTCATCGTCCGGATCCGTTATCGCGTTTCGCGCTCTTCGATGGACGTCGTTTTTAGCGAGTGAAATTGTTGGTTCGTAAGCGGCGGCGCTCCGAACTAGATCGTTTGGGTGTTGCGAAGCCGAGTCGAAATATCGGATAGATGCTTGTTTTAGATATTGTTTGATAGTGGGCAATTTCAGATCCAGGTGCAGGTCAATGTTGCGCAGGTAATACGGCGCACCAGTGGCCCTGCGCATGAATCTGTTTTGCGGACTTGAAAGCTTGTCAATGTGTGATTGCTTTGCATGTGCAAAGACGGACTGGCATATGTTAAAATTGGACGTATGACTGTCTTGTATAACAACACCTTATTGCGCAGAGATAACTTGCTTCTAGGATTTATTAGTGGAAATAGTCGACCTAAGACGTAGGCCGCTCTGTTTTTGACCCGCGTTATGTGCGGGCCAAATGTCAAGGATTTGTCTAAGATTACCCCGAGGTATTTGGTCTGTTTGACCCAAGGGATAGGGCAATCTAGGAGTCGGACATTGGAAGGAAGGCACGGATCTCGTCGCGTGAACAAAATGGCCGCGCTTTTGGAAGGATTTATTTCTATTCTCCATTTCCGGAACCATTCCCTAGGATATTGGCGCGGATTGAGGTCTTTGACTAACTAGGATAGGACATCTACTGGTTGAGTATATGCGGTGTCGTCTGCGAATAAGGCGGTGTCTAAAGACGGTGTTAGTGGGATGTCGTTAGTAAATAAGGCAAAAGGATTGGTCCTAATACGGAGCCTTGGAGTACGCCGGCACGGACCGGTCGAGGTATGATTTGGTTCCCTCTACGCGGTATCGGAACGTTCGATTCCTGAGGAAGTTTCGTATGATGAGTACGAGACGGTCTGGCACGCCGAGCTTATATAACTTGTATATAAGCCCTTCGTCCATACTTTATCGAACGCCTTTGCCACGTCGAGGAAAAGCGCTCCCGTGTGATGGCCTCGTATTAAGCTGACTTTAATTTTTCCGTGACGCGGTGAATTTGGTGAGTGCAAGAGTGTTTGGCTCGAAGCCGAATTGAATGGGGTAGGAGCCCTTTAGATTTCATAAAATCTAATAAACGGGCTTGGACAAGACTTTCATATATTTTCCGAAACCCTTAGGAGGCTAATGGGACGATAAGAACTGGAAGTGCGGGTGGTTTGCCGGGTTTGAGGAACCCTATAACTTCAGCGTCCTTCCAAGTGTTTGGGAAAATACCCTGGAAAGACTGCGTTATAAATTAGGACTAAGATATTAATTATATGTTCCGGTAGGATTTTAATGACGGTTGTTTATTCCGTCGGTGCCCGGGGATTGAGATTTTGATAATCGACTTGACTTCGCTTCCGGTCACCGTGAAGTTACATCGCGAGGAGGAAGTTGAGTCAACGCTCGACCTCGCTCTCCACCGTTTGGCGGTAAGCGGCGTCGATCGGTTGAGTGCTTGAGTGCATTGTGCCTCGAGGCTGTCGGCTAGGCATTCGGCTTTTCTTCATCGAGAAACGCTAGGGAGCATCAGGAAGGTTAGGATGGGATAAAGGCGGATCGGAGGTTCCGATTCCGCCCTTTAGGCTTGGGAAGTTGCAGAAGGCTTGATGGGATGGGTGCATATTGCTTAGATCTGTATCCCACCGATCGTTCCTGATTCAGCTATGCGCGTTTGGACTGATGTTCAAGGGCGCGCAACGTCTCCGGTTCCGTTCGGTCGATACAATCGTAGGCCGAATCGCAGCCCTCTTGCGTCGCAAGAGGTCCTTGATGTCGTTTGGCAGGCCCAGTGGGGTTTTCCTCCACCGGACTTGCTTCGAGGAGCCTCGACGACACTTTGGACATGTCTTGTGAGCGCGATGAGCAGGAGATTCGCGTCATTACACTGTGCAGGACTTTAGGAATGCCTTCTAGGTGTGGCGAGCTAGTGCAGTCTAGCTGAGATTTGAGTTTGCACCAGTCAATTATTGTTTTGGATTGGATGTTTTGGGAGTCAGGTGGTCCTAGTTTGAGGATGACTGGGCGATGATCGGAGGTTAGATCTATGACCCTATACCTCTAAAAGCGAGATTGACATTTTTAAGGAGGGCAATATCAAGCACATCCGATCTGTAGCCTACCGTGTGCGGGTAGTGCGTATGCTCAAGCGGAGCAACGATACTGAAGTTAAGGAGTTCAGATAGAGCATCTAGTGCTGCACCTCGCGAGTTGATTGTGTAGCTGTTCCTTTGGGTGTGCTTGCTATTGAAGTCGCCTGCCAGTATGACGGCATCTCCTAGGGAGAATAGCGTCTCGAAGTCGGATTGAGTTATCTCGGAAGAGCTTCTACATGGCAAGTAGACCGAGGCTATGGTGATTGGCGCGTGTCCTGTCATAGATAGCCTACAGACCGAGGCATCTAAGTGCGTTAGCGTCGACGGCGTGTCAATTGCTACACAGTGCAGGGACTTTTTATAATAAATGAGCGTGCCGCCGTGTGAAGCGCCGGTCCGATCATTTCTTATGACGTTATAGTTAGCTTTTTTTGGATCTCCTCTTCCGGGCTTTAGGAACGTCTTCTGCACCAGTAGAATGTCGATGTCGTTTTCGCGTAGAAAAACTGAGATTTCGGTCCTTTGATCCGCGAAACCGTTTGCGTTATAAAATGAAATATTAACTGCGCGTGGCTTTAGACGGCCCGGGCCGTTTCTATTATTTAGTATGGGCGTACTATTCATTTACGTCCCGTAATTAAATCGACTAATTGCCTATACTTACGAAGTATGGCAAGACGGGCTCCGAAATTACCGACGACGGCGTCGAATTCCACGGTAAGGCGATCGAGCTCTGCGAAGTCGATCTGTCCGGCTAAAGTCTCCAAGTTGCTGCCATTGCTATTGCTAGCAAGCTGTGGGGCGCTACGTGGAGCGCTTGCTTGTGGTGTGGCGCCGCGCGGGGCGCTCGGCGCTACCTGTGGCGGTGGTTGATGCCACGCGGGCATTGGAGCGCTACGCGGAGCGCTTGATGTAGTTTGCCACGTCGGAATAGGTCGGAGGGGCGGGAAGGAAGTGAGGGGAGGCACCTGGGGGCGCCTTGGGACGGATGAAGGTGTGGGTGGTTTGCGCTTGGGTGCCTTAGGGCAGCCCAGATAATTGGCCGTGTTGTCAGCGCTTTGGCAGTTAACGCATGCCGGCGGTTCGTACGTGGTGAGTACTTCCTATCTCTGGGTCTGGGCAATCAGGTGCCATGGTCACCAAGGCATTTGATGCAGCGAAGGCGTGCGTGACAGTTACGGTTCGAGTGCCCGTACATCTGGCAGTTATGACACTGCGCAGGAAGGCCATTTGGAGTGTGGCGCGTGGAATGTAATGCGACTTATGTCGCATATTGATGTAAGTCGTAAACCTTTTGCCCTCGGTGGAGCGTTCCAGGGTCAGAAGGACCACTTAAACAGTTTTCCGTTTTTGGATGCGTTAGGCGGAAGGCCGAGTAAATTGGGATGTTTTGTCCCTAATGAAGTTGTAGATGTCCTCTGTGGCATCTCCTTCGGCAGTCCTGACGACTGTCGAGTACGCGCTCTTCCGGAGCGCGTATGTGATAGTAGTAGTCGTTCTTTAAGAGATACGACGTAACTTGACGGTGTGCGTCACTGGTTTCCAGTTGCAATTTAATGCCCTGGTTCGAGTAGGCTGCAGTGAATTTGTATTTGTTCGACAGCGCGGACCGTAGTTCTGCCCATTTTTCCTTCGACCGAATATAGATCGGCGGAGGTTTCTTATCCCTAGGTGGGATTGATGGTTGCTGAGAAGCAGCTGAAGGTTGCTGTGAAGCAGCAGATGGTGTTTCCTGTGAAGCAGCAGGTGGTTGCCTTGATGAGGCCGATGTTGTTGGCCGTGAGGCGGCCTGTATGGTTTGCCGTGAGGCGGCCTGTATGGTTTGCCGTGAGGCGGCTTTTGGCTCTGTGGCCGATGTTGATGGCCTAGGGGCCGATAGTATTTCCGCCGACGCTTTTGGCGCCTGAGGTGGCGGGGTTGGTGATGTGCCAGGGAAGGCCCTGCTCCTGCTTTTTCTTGCGCGAACTGACTGGCAGGAACCCTCCTGCGTCTTCGTCCTAGGTGACCGGACGGGAATTATCTAGCTCCATTTCGGAGTCTGAGTTATTTGGTGAGGTGAGTGGGGATAGGGTGTCCGAGTGGATTGTTGGACACTTTTCCGACGCGGGTGTGGTTGCTCGCATCGAGCACGGAGTACGCTGAGGGCCTCACGGATGGCACGTACCGTGTCCGCCGGCGGGTGATTCTTCAGGTCCTCGAAGTCGAGGCCTAGGTCGCTGAGGGTGACTGAATCCATTTTATGTTGATTATTTGATTTTAATTAGCTATAGCCGGGGTTGTGTGCCCTACCCTCCCCGCCCCAGTGAGCAGGGAGGTGTAAACCTAACGCGTTTGAAAACTCTAGCGCTTTAGGAGCGCTAGGTGTATATATATACCTACGCTGCTGCCTAGCGCAGCAAGCGACGATAAAAATGATTCTAATTAATACCACGTGGGTGGTGTGCGTGTTAATTAAACTACGTTCGCGGTGAAACGTGGCAAGAGAAACTATAAGTTAGAGGGTCCCTACATCTCAACCTGTAGACGGGGGAAAAACGGAACAGACTCACCGGACGGCTACACAGCTATCTACGCTCAGGCGCGTACGCCTAGCGTGTCGGCACTGATGCTTCCGGCACACACTGACACTGTTACTTGCACTATGCACGAACACTACTGCACGGCGCACTCGACGTCTTCGCTCTTCTTGCCACTTGACGGCGTCGGGGGGAGGGCGTGGCCACGGGTGGGCCAAGCGGACGGCGCAGGTAGCAGGGAGGATCGAGCGGGCTTGTCCGGTCGATCCGAAGGCTAACTGCGCACTGGTCGATCCGAAGGCTAACTGCCACTGGTCGATCCGAAGGCTAACTGCGCACTGGTCGATCCGAAGGTTAACTGCGCACTGAATCGTCAAGGTCCAAATCAAAATTATTTATTCAATTTAGGCTCCACGGAGCACAAAGCTCAACGTCAAAATTTGATTTCGGTTCCTCAAACCGGTCCACAAACTTATACCCGTCCAGAGAAGATCCGTCAAGAAACTCTGCGGCCTTTTTTTTAAATATTAGCATTTACAATACTTGACCAATACATCATTTTTTTTAATTACCAGGGGATTTGCAAGCGCAGAATATAAACTACTTCCACACATCTTGCCTCAATACAATTTATAACAGAATTGTAGACTTTTTCTATAAGCGTTGTTTGGACAACTTTACTAAAGCTCGAAACAATCAGTTGCATTTTGCAGTCATTTAATTTATTGTACATTCTGTATAAGAAGTTCCGTTGAATGAATCATGTATAATGAATATATTATACATGAAAGATTTATTGGTTCTGGATAGGTCTAGGGGCTCGATTCGATCCTAATATCTTTTTAGCAAACTTATGAATATTTTGACGCGCGTACATAATATTTTTAAATATGTATAGAGAGAAACATTTCAGTTTTATTAAAAATATGACGTGTAAATTCCCGAGAACCCAGATTGTAGATTACTCTAACAAACTGTTTTTGTAGTATAAATATTGTGTTCAAACCGGCTACAGATCCCCACAATAATAACCCATAGGACATAAGGCAGAGAAAGTACGCGTAATAAGCAAGTATTGTTAAGTATGTTATCTTGGATATAGATATAAATGATCTGAAGGTCTTAGATGGCATAATAATTCAATCATCTTTTTCCGTAGCCTAGTGGTAAGGGCGTGCGCTTTAGAGCCGGAAGTCGTGGATACGAATCAACGGAACCAACGGAAGTCAACTACTTCATTGTTGTTTCCAGTTGGTTAGGGTATTGCGGGCTGATCACCCAATTGCCTGTAAACCAAGATGATCCTTGCATCGGTCGGATTACGAGCTGCTTAAAAAATAAAGCCTAAGTAATAAAAAAACACTACAATGAGATTAAAGGTCTTTTAGTACAAGATTTTTTTAGAGGTACTTAATACATTTTAAAATGGAAAACAAAACATAATTCAGGTGATTTACAGAAAAAAAGGCTCGAAATTACCAAATTACGTATTCCAATAACATAGAATATAGGAAATAAACTACTTTTGTTCAGTATAGTATTTAAAAAAAATTTAAGAATCAAATTAGAAAAGTAAACTGCATCCATTTAATATTATGAAAGTAAATTTTATTTGATTCCCACATCATTGTCAGTTAAAGAAACAGCCCAAAGGGCCGCCGTAGAATTTCAAGTTTGCAAAACTCCAACTCCAGTAACAACTTAAAGATTTTCTATTTGTCTCAAAAGGAATCGTGATTCCGAACAAATGAACCGTTCACAAAGCTTCCGTTGTCAGAGTCAAAGACGGTAAGCTTACGCATTCGTTTACGAATATACAATATTGTTTCAGTTTATCAATTATTTAAACTGCCCAAATTTTCAGTGCTTCGTCTCTTTGAAAATTAACGTTGACTCGGTAAGTACTAAAATATTTTTATATGTTGTTTTTCGTTATATATTATTTCTTTGGGGATAAAATAATGATATTATTTTCAAATAAACATTACATACAGTCTAGATTTTCGAAAATACTATAAGTAGATAGATTACCAACTTTAGGAATGTCAAGTAATCATAGTTCTCTGACGTCTACTATCCATTGTAGTTCGATATAATTAGATTTAAATATATGTTGTTCATAGTATTTGAGTATACACGGGCTATAATGATACAAATTAAAATGTAACATACGAATCATTCAATATACTAATAATGGCATTTGAATTCAAATTTATTATGCCATTATTCAAAATAAAGGTTTACACATACTTATTGATTGTCCAACACGGTTCGAAAAAGGATGACTCAAATCTAAGAAGAACTGGCAAAAAAATTTCAGCGGGCTATTTTTATGTAATATTTTAAATTTATTAATAAACAATATAAGCAATTAAGCATTTAAAATGTAGTTTGAAACAAAACCTAGAGCAAGTATTTCACTACCACGCTATGTTATTATTGAAAATGGTTACGCATTTGTTTCCGAACACGCGACATTGTTTCGGTTTTTCGATAATTTAAACTGCCTAATTTTAGCTTGCTTAACTGCCTTCGTAGCCTAGTGGTATAGGCGGGTGCCTTAGAAACTGGAGGTCGTGGGTTCGAATCCTGCAGGGACTCAACAAATTTTCATTGTTCTTTCCTAGTTGATTAGGGCAATTTAGGCCGATCACCCAATTGTCTGAAAAGTAAGATGATCCATGCGTCGGATGGGCATGTAAAAAGTCGGTCCACCCACCAACCCGCATTGGACCAGCGTGGTGGGATACGGTCCAAAATCCCCTAATGGATGGAGGTGTATTAGGAGAGGCCTATGACCAGCAGTGGACTATCACAGGCTGATGATGAATTTTAGCTTGCTTATTGACGAGGTCATAAGTAAACTGTAAATATAACGTATTTTTTGAATAATATATTATAAAGTTAATTGAAGGCCACCTTTTTAAGAACACCATAATATTATTTTATTTTTGGGAGACGTGATGGAATGTTTAGTCCAACATAGCTCTGAGGATTGTCATAATGAAGTGGCCCTGGGCAGGAAACATAGCACACAAAACTAACGGCGGATGGGGCAGAAAGGTTCTGGAGTAGCGACAATGTACCGAAAGACGTGGCGTGGGAAGACCTCCAACAAGGCAGAGCGATGATTTAGTCAAGTCGCGGGATGCGGTTGAAGGAGGGCGGCGGTGAAACGATCGTTGTGGAAATCCTTTCAGGAGGCTTTCGTCCAAGAGTGGCCGTCTTTTGGCTGAAACCGAGGATGGAATGTTAGAGTTAATGGTTGTTTATTACATATATATAAATATTATACTCTTAGAGGATCGGTTAGCCTAGGAGGCGGGACGTTACGATGACGCGATGGCGTGGCGGACAGAGGGGACAAAGGGGTGCCGCGGACGCAGCTCGACACGACCGCTCTATCCTCGGGTGCTCTGACGCGTCGGACGTATAAGAATCTCTAGCCTAAGCCATTTTTGTATAACGTGATCTCGCATGTTTGTTACGAAATTCAATTATTGATTAAATTGTTCATAGTTATTTTTGTATTTCGTTCGTTTTATTTAATAAACTTCTGATTCTTAAGATCAGAAGTGGGATTCGCTTAAATCACGCGACTTTGATCGTTCGCCATCTCATTCGCAACATAAAACCACGTGGTTTTTTTTACTTTCTTTGCTGTGTTTGAACAATAATACGTTTCGGTTTTACGCGTTTTTAATTAGAAACTAACACGGTTAGCGTGTGTTTTTCATATATT
Organism: Lamproptera curius; assembly: GCA_029286875.1. Taxonomy (NCBI): domain Eukaryota; kingdom Metazoa; phylum Arthropoda; class Insecta; order Lepidoptera; family Papilionidae; genus Lamproptera; species Lamproptera curius. The sequence goes on along the minus strand of JAGSMT010000178.1, from coordinate 453,667 downwards.
TATTTTTAGTCCTTGCGTTTCTTTTGATCTTATATGCGTTTTGATGTAAACAACCGTAAGTAAATTTTTGAATTGCCAATAGTAAAGTGTTTTTTTTTTTTGTAAATTTAATTGTTTTTGTATAAATATGTCGAGCCGTCAGCGCACATAGGCCTTGTGATAGTTCTTATAGGCATTGGGACAGCCCTCACCGTGATGCATTTAAACGAAATACTTGATCGGTTGAATGCTCTAGAGGAACGGATGCCTCTAATGTTTACGCGTAGCTATACTATTTTGCCGTCGTATCCTTGCGTTGGAAACCATACGCCTTTAGCGGTTACCGAGGCACCTTGGGGACACGTAACATGGATGAACCTGTGTCTCTTGAAGCATCATGTGAGGTTGACACTGCGGACAGGATTGTGGGTGCACTCTCTTCGTTGGTTCTAGTAAGATCTAACCATTACTGCATAACCATTTTCAATTCTAGTTTACATGACTTCGACGTGTGTGCGCAGAGGTAGATTTCGGGCGCCATCATATCATTCAGAGGATCGAGTATGCTTAGAACACATTGCTGGTTGCATTCATGTTAATACTGCGATGACTGATCATCAGACGAGCTTTAAAGTCCAATTCCATTTATTGTAATATTTGTTATGGTGACATTTGTCATGAACACTGATTTTAATAAGTTTACCGCATTCGCGGAATATGTACGTATGTCTGATATACACGTGTAGGTCTCTGTTGCGACCGAATATCGTTAGAGGGTTTTTGAATAAGCCAACACTGTTATAGTAAGCAGCTGTTAATGGCAATCGAAAGGCAAAGGATCTAGTAGAGTTAAGTAAAATTAAGTCTAAAATTGCACGTGCCGCTACCAATTATTTTACTCGCGCGTCAGACTCAACTTTCCTTGACTATCGTGAACGTAGAACTCTTGAGTAGATGATGATTAGTAGTGCTGATAATTCCATCGATAAATCAGCGTTTGCAAAGCCTGAGGAGGTGCCTGGTGATTTTATAATTTGTTGACGAATAATTTCCAAAGCTCTGAGAAATCTGATAGATGCCAGTAGGGTGCTCATGTTTATAAATGACGTGTTTGTCATTTCCGGTTCTATCTGTGAGGTCTGGAAACATTACCGTTGGTTGCATAAACATCAGCCCTCGGGGGGATATTCGCTTTACTTTTCTTTGCGTACGGATTAGTTGGTTGCGTATTGGTCAGGTTAAGCCGAGTCCAAGAAACACTAATGCTGTAATTAGGTCTCGAAAACCGTATGTAACCGGAGTTTCAGTGTCAATTTCTTATTTCAGTGTTAATTGGCTGTTTATTTTTAACGGGTCATTGCAGGATATGCTTCTAAAGCTGCTAGTGTTGCCCAGCTTTGCAAAGAGGGCCAGCCTTTTGTGTTGGGCGACGCTCAAGATGGTATTATTAAGAGTCTGACTGAAGGACCTGTTTTAGCGGTCTTCGATCCTAGCCCACACACTGTAATTCATACCGACGCTGGCTCAACAGATTTTGGGGCAATTTTATTGTAGCAGCATGAGGGTTAACGGATGTAAAATAAACGAGATAAAATCCGTAAAAAGTCCTTTCTTTACAATATGTAGTGTTCGCGTGAATAAAAGAATACAATATCATTAAATAAGATCAAATAATAAATTGATTTTATTTTTAGGGTAGCAGTAACGCTGTTTACTTACTAAAATAAGTATTACTTTTACTCTTATTTATTAATATCTGACCAATATCTATGTTTTGTTCTGGATTTACATTCTCAATCTCATCAAAATAAATAAAAATCGGATATCAGTACAAGAGTTATTTTCCGCTTCGAATAAGACAAATCGACATGCGCACTTTGCGGCACATAAATCAATTCGTAGGCATAATTAAATTAAAACGGCGCGTCGCGATTTAGCTACCATTGATATATTTTTGAGAGCAAAAAAAAACATGAGTGATTGATTCACGCACACGATGATGGTTCGCCATTTGTTTGATCGATGACTGACAGAGTAAAGATTAGTTTATTTTAGATGTAAAAACTTACACTTTGTATTTAATTTTAGATCTTAAATAAAATAACTCATTGTTTTCTTAAAAATCCTACAAAGCTTAATTTGCACGCAATCGTAGTAAAGTTCATACAGAACCAAAAGCCAATTGTCAACAGAACATAAAAACAACGCACTGTTTGATCTGCTTTCTAATGTAACGCTCTTACAATTTATATATCAGTAACATTTCGTGTTATATTTGAAAAAAAAAACTTATAAAATGAATATTCAAATTTTTGTTAGGAACAAAAAAACATCATCAAATCAAAAAGTATGAACATCAAGTTACAAATTAGTTTATTAATTATGTGGTTTTGTTAATCAACGATATAAGAAATATTTAAGATCCTCAGTGTTAAAAAAAGCTACGAAAGGTTGTGTTCTTTCCCCTTAGTTTCTCACTTTGTCTTAGCGATGAGGCTTGGCACCAACGGCCTGGTCCAGCGGCTATGCGGGAATGAACCTGGCTGACCTTAGGAGGATGACCGGCCGTGGAGAAGGCTGCTCCAATGCGACTGAAGAAGCACAACACGCATATTACGGGTACAGTGGACGGAAAAAAGACTTGTTACCACCTATGTACCACCCTAGTAGAAGCAGCCAAGGGTGGTACATTAAGGATCTCCTGGTGCCTATAGCCGTTACTCCTCGGCAGCAGATAACATCATCTGCTGCCGAGGAGTAAGGGCTAAGACGAAGGGCGTGCTAGTTCTGACGCACCCTGAAATGATAACTGTCTCCGTGGCTTAGTGGTATAGACCCTTGCTTGCAAACTGAATGAAGTTGTTTAGCATCCTGCGAGGACAACTTTGTGTTACTGTTTGAATAGGGCAATATGAGTAGATCACCCGATTGCCTCAAAAGTAAGATGGTAATGAAAAAATGTCGGCCTCAATAGCTAACGATAACAACTGTCAACATAAGTTAACAGAAGTTAAACAACATAAGACAACATAAGTTAACTGTTAACATAAGTTGACAGTTGTTATCGACCTTAAGTGCCATTCAATTAAGCGACAACTATTTCATCCGATTTCAGCTTACCTCATAAGTTGTGATTGTCAGATGTCAGTCTTAAATATATACAAATCTCTCTATCTATGTAAATACTGATGGTAAATAATATCTTGAGTAAAGTATAAACAAGTATGTTTATACTTTACTGATGGTAAATAATATCTTGAGAAAAGTATACACAAGTATGTTTATACTTCTTTCTTTATTGATATTGATTAAGTTTGGCGAGCAACGTGTCTTTTAGTCGCTTGTAAAATTAATTAAGTTAAACCCAGACATTATTTTAGTCGAAATAGATAAGTAACATAATATACCATTTAAGGTCTGATACAAATTTCCTTAATGACAAAATTTCGAAAAGGCTGTTTATCAACCGCTGTATACAATTGTATTTCGATAAAACAGTGAAAGTAAAAAAAAAACGCACAAGCTACCTAAAATATTAAATGTAAGAACAATATAAATTTGCCTTAGATAAAAGTAAGACATGCTTGAAATTCTTATTTTTATTTAAATATGAAAATGAATTTTTAATTGATAATTGACAAAACTTTTGGCAGCCAATGACATAGATTTGTAAGGTTTAGGTTGTGCTTGAAATATCGTTATTCAGTTGAAAATTTCATTATACAATCCCGCACGAAGATCTAACAATATGTGTAATAATTAGTAAAATTCGACCAAACAAGCGAAAGGAGTTGGTTCTCATATATTAATTATATACAAATTAGTATTAGTAAAGCTCGAATAAAAGAAATTAAGCCTTACACAAGCGTATAAGGAACATTACCGAACAACTTGGGTTGAAGGGCATATTCTGCGGTGGCTAAGAGTTAATTGGGTACAGACCCGACCCTTGTACTTCGGTCGGCGGAATCCTGAGGGCTCATTTTAGCGGACACTTTTCTTAATTTCGAAGACGTCACTTTCGCTAATTTTCTTTATCGAACAAATTCCCTTGATTTCTTATTAACACGTATTGGGGCTCAGGAATATAAGATTGCTCTTTGTTCTTTATTCCAATTGTTGCAAATGAACTTGTGTTATTGGTCTTTATAATGTAGCCATAAATACATTATTGAAATGTTGTTCTGTAATATTACATTTATTAAAATAAATTAAAAACAGTTTTCCTCATAGCTATCTTTTCTATTTCGGGAATAGATAGTAATTACAAGTTCCAATACCCAGTCAATACAGAGAATACGTTTCATTTCGAAGCCCAGCAGACGAATGTTTTTACATTTGCAGTGATCAAGATATGCTTTAGATCGTTCTTTCTAAACTAATAACGGTCAGTTATATTCTTCTCTTGTTTTAAATATTCATTTATGATGAATCTTCCCATCCCTATAATGGCGTCGCCATTAGCATGAGCCGAAAAATCGATTTGTTCTTTTGCGATACGTTGTATAGCTACCATGCATTGTTTGGGTTGTTGTTTCGATTCTGATGTACCAAAATGTAATTCAGGCCCACGTTTCGTCCTAAGCTACAAATCCACTCAAATTCATCATCCGTCTATAAGCACTCGTACTTGTGTGGAAATAAATTGTATTGTATTAAATAAAATTACAGTAAGCAACATAACACTAAATGTCAGATCACAAGTACTTTTCGTGAATGACAGTCATGACAATGCTACCGTATGAATATGTATATATGTTTAGGACACCAAATACTAATTTTATTTACTACAATAATTATAAAAAAAAACCTTTAAATTAAATAGGCACCTTAGTAGAACTTAGAGATAAACCGAAAAATCTTATCATTCTAATTCAAATTCAAGAACTATTCATTTGATTTAGGCTTACTTGCTCTTGTGTACTTTAATCTACTACTGGTTTGAAAATTATATCATATCCAAGTAAGCCACGATAGATAGCACACTTTGGTATCTTTATTTATTTTTAAAATAACATGATCCAAAAAAAGTGTTTGTTACCGGTGGTAGGTCCCCTGTTTACAGGAGACCGTCTGGGTGGAGTACCACTGCGGTGCCTTATTTCTGCCGCGAAACAGTAGTGTGAAAACACTGCTGTGTTCCGGTTTGAAGGGCACCGTAGCCAGCGCATTTACTGGGTAAACGAGACTTAACACCTTATGTCTCACGGTAGGCAGCGCGTTGGCGATACCACTCGGTTGCCAATGTCATGCGGTGTCGGTGACCACTTTCCATCAGGTGGCCCGACTGCTCGTCTGCCGCGTAAGCTAGAAAAAAAAAAAAAAAAGTGTAAGGGCGTCATACTTTTAGTAAACTTGGCAAAAACTGGCACCGTGAAGATACTAACCTAGCCGCCCACAAGCCTCAGAGAGCCGTAGTGAGAAGAATCCTTACTTCTCTAAAACTTTATTATCATCTGTCTGTATTTATACATATATTAACATAAATCTTGATCAGTAATATTCGTTTACTGATCAAGATATGACACTGAGAAAATATCATTTTAAGCAGCAAAGAATGTGAAAATTGTTAACTTTTTGTTATACAGTTTATACGTCAAATGATGAATATGTAAGGACACGTTTATAGTTTATGAGGTGAACTTTACACGTGGCCTATTTCAGAGACTTCCATTATGACAAATTAAATATTCGCAAATTCCCTCGGCCTTTGAACGTTCCTAATAAGAGAATTCCACCGCACATAATCTATAATTAACTGTCTTCTTGATAACTCTGATTATAAAAAAGGGTGATAACCTTTGTAACGTGTTTCTGTAAAAATATTGATAGTATAAATTAAACGTACACGCATTAAAATTAGAACCACACTTTTACATAAAAAGGACACACTTCAACCTTAAAGTTTTCCTAAAGCAAATAAAGAATAAGAAGAAAAGAAAATAGGAGAAATAGTAGCTACCGAAAACGCTTAACTAACAAGTTATGCTTAGTAAATGTTCAAATTTAACAAAGAATAAGCAGGATGTCCGTATAGCTACAAAAAATAAATTTGAAAATTAACTGTTTATGACGCTATCATAAATTTGTTATTTGAATAGACTAAATGCAATTTATTGAGCACAAGCTTTGAAATATCTTTTAATAAAAAAAAGCCTTGAAGTAACTATCAGAGTTCTTATATAAAATAAATCTATTATATTATATAAATAAAACTAATCTTACATAAATACATCAATTAAGTAAAGAAGGTATAAAAAATATCTGATGGATTATTCCATACTCACTTTTAAGAGCTTTAATGCAAGCAAAATTAGTTAAATTAGGTATACTATTTTTTTTACTGTAACGTAGAAATCTGTAAATAAATTATATTAAAGCCATTTTTGTTACAGAAACTTTTTATCCGCAGCTACTTTCCTACATTTGCTTCGTTAATAGTGCATGCGTGGCCTATATTGAAAGGGGTTTGTGACAATTCATAATGTATTCCTTTAAATACCGCGCCACTAGAACGTTTACAGCAAAGAATTTACTTCGCTCGGAATCATAATTAATTACCTGTCTTTATTTTAGTAAAAAATAGTAACGGTATGTCAAATATCCTCATTTAAATTTTAGTATATATTGTATTACGCCCAAACTTTATTCTTAATTATTTACGTAATGAAAATTGGAAACATCTGTTGTATGTCTAGCGAATATTATGTGTATAAAGTATATAAATATGCGCATAAAGTACTTTATAATGAATAGGAAAAATTATTACAAAAAATTTACTCCATTTCTTTTTAAATATAATCTAAAGGAACAAGTCTTTTGTGCTTTGTTTAAATACTTTAATTACTTTGCGATTAATTAAGCTAAAGATTTCTTTTAGAAGTATTTGTAAAGCAACTACCTATATTTAAATAAACAAACCTATATTTATTACAGTTGAACATTAAAACAACATCTACTACGAAATTCAAATGAAATGGAAATGAGAACAAAGCTAAAGTTAGATGAGGACGAGTCGAAATGCAGTTCGCGGAAATGAGACGAAACTTAAAACGATTCTCGTTTAATTTCGAATTCAACACAAAGTCCTTTGATCAGTCAATACGTTTTCCATTGCAAAAACTGTATCCATCGATCATTGAGTGAAACGGGCAATTTCCATAGCTTTGTGTGATTCAGTCGCAGCTATTCAGTATTAAGGATAAGCAAATTGTTATAACATAGTTTAAAGGTTAATTCACTTATTACTTTAAAAACTAACATAATATTATCGATTGGCGAAGAAAAACATCATCATCATCATCAGCCTTTGTCAGTCCACTGCTGACATAGGCCTCCCCTAATGCACGCCACCGCTTCCGGTCTTCGGCAATTCTCATCCTGCTCACAACGGCCACTTTGCGAATGTCGTTACTCCATCTTGCTGCAGGGCGTCCTACACTACGTTTGCCGAGCCTCGGTCTCCACTCCAGAACTTTCCGATGCCAGCGGTCGTTAGTTCTGCGGCTTATATGACCGGCCCACTGCCACTTCAGCTTACTAATCCGGTGGGCTATATCGGTGACTCTGGTTCTCTGACGGAATACATAATTTCCGATGCGGTCCTTCAGAGATACTCCGAGCATAGCCTATAAATCCGAGCATAGACCATAGCCTCTCCATAGCTCGCTGAGCGACTTTAAATTTGTGGACCAGTCGAACCGTAAGTGTCCAAGTCTCGGCACCGTAGGTCATAACGGGTAGGACGCACTGATCGAAGACTTTCGATTTGAGGCACTGTGGGATGAGTGACGAGAAAACTCGACGAAGCTTGACCCGGACGCTGGTGGATCAGCGTGGTGGGATACGGTCCAAAACCCCCTAATGGTAAGACGAAGACAAAACACAACTAATTTATTTGTCTGTGCAAGGAATTATACTAGGCAGTTGCGAAAGTGTGTAAGTTGGTGTGTAAGGAAATACTAACATGATTATTGAATATAACTTGCTTCTATAACCTATTTTTAATTACTTTAAAGAAATATACAAAACATATAATGCAACAAATTTAGGATTTTAAAAGTATTATCAGTCATATAAAAAAAAGCGAGAAAATATAAATTTATTTGGCTTAAAACTTATTTATTTTAAATGACATTTTAAAGTGCCTCCAAAGAGCACTGAAACATGTCATTCAAAGTCTAAATTATTTATTCACTTTCTGGTAATATCAATTGTTTTAAAACGAAGGCTGTAATATTATCTTCTACCTTTATTATCAGGTTATGAGTTGTCAGGCAAGCAATTAATTATAAAAGCTGTGCGGCGGAAGACTCTCATTATGAACATTCTCAGGCCGAGGGAATTTGCAAGTACTTAATTTGTCATAACGGAAGTCTCCGACATAGTCCACTTGCAAGAAAAACCTCATAAACTAGGACCGTGCTACACACTCATCATTTACTACATATTCATAATATGAACCTTTTTGTGCATATGAATACGTCGTGTGAGTGTGTTCGCTACGTATATTTTTAATTGAGGAAATCAAAAATAAATGCTGAAATATTTTTTTTACATATAACACGCGGAAAATATGTAAGCCACACCTAGTATGTTAATATAATAAAAATTTTGCCATTAACTATAAGACTACCTAAAGGAATACCTAAAGAAAGAGCAAAGGCTTATATAAAGGCTTTAACTAAATTTAAAAGGCAATATTTTAAAGCTTAGTATTAATATTTTAAATATAATGTATTGAAATTTAGAGCCACTGTGACTGTAAAAAAAATTATCTCTTAATTATAACGTTAATGTTATTTTAATCTCTTGATTAAAATAACATTTTCTAGTAAATTTCACGAAGTTTTAGGTAATGTTACTAGGTAAGTGAAATTTTTCCATGATAATTATGACTAACTTCTAACAGCGTATACGTATTTTACGCATTATAAGAAGGTAACAACGTGCTCTCCTTATGAAATGGCATCGCGTTTTCTGCCACAGCATTTTAAATCTCTGATAGCTTTTAAGGTACTCATTTCATAAAAATGTCCTCTATGACACGTTTTATGTACATAGAATGAAGATTTTTTTTAATGCAATTTAGTACATTGTAACTAGAAATTTTTTTAAGTACAATCTCTATTTGAGACAAAAGTTTGTTCCATACCATTTCAACGCATAGTATTTATAGGTATTTTGTCGGAGCATTCTCCATAAACAACATCCCTAATAATCTCATACAAACTGGATATCCAAATCCAGATGATTCTCATGGTATCGAAATAGTTAACAGTTCTTGATTGATTGCTTACTTACTATATACCTTAATAATTTTTAAGCTGAATTAGGTATATAGTGTGAAGGCAATTGGTATAAAGTTGAATCGATATAAACGATCGCTATTTTAGGAAATGGCGAAATTGCACAAGGCTCCCAGAAATCCAGGACTACGCCTGATACATAATAAAAACGGAAAACAAGTTTAAAAAAATGCTGTTGACATACGACTTCTAGTCATCAGCCACTTATTTAGTGGTCTTCTCACTATCCACTGATGACTTATATAATAGGCTAAGTGAAATGGGCTTTCCAGCATTAATACACATACATTACATTACATCAATACACATTTGTAAAAGTTTTAATATTTTGTTTTGATTTTAATCTTAAATCTGCAAAAATAAACAAAAGTATATTACAGCTTTGTTGGTCTCTAATTTTCTTCGCCATGATAGGTTAGCAAATGTATGAGTTATAAAATAAACACTTGTTGTAGACTTAACTACGTTTAGTATATGAAGTTGGCTAGGAAATGAGACTGCGTAATTAAACATCATTTTAATTAGTTGTGGTAACATTTCATCATGCTTGTCGCAGCGTGTAAGATATAATTTACCACAGGAGGAAGAATAATAATATAATAGCTTAAGAATAACATAATATTCATGGTATATTTATTTGGAATTTTGCGAAGCTTATTGCGTTTATTTCTATTTCAATCACCGATTTTGGTAACTAATACGTCTAAAAAATGTGTTTATGCGGTTCGACGAAAAATAGCATCATAAAATGATGCTATTTAAATAGTATACCTACCACCGGTGTAAACAGAGGACCTACCGGTGGTAGGTCCTCTGTTTACGGGAGACCGTCTGGGTGGGTACCACCTCGGTGCCTATTTCTGCCGCGATGCAGTAGTGTGAAACACTACTGTGTTCCGGTTTAAATGGCACCGTAGCCAGCGTATTTACTGGGTAAACGAGACTTAACACCCTTTGTCTCACGGTAGACAGCGCGGTTGGCGATACCACTGGTATGCTAATGTCTATGGGCGTCGGTTATCACTTCCCATCAGGTGGCCCGACTGCTCGTCTGCCTGCGTATGCCATAAAAAAAGTATTATGATATATATAATGATATATTTTAAATAGCTATTATTATATTTTTAGATAAGTTATCAATATCATCTGTATCATAGGATGTTATGTCCTTAGGTTCTTCATTAAGTGTGAAATTAGTTGCAGCTAACAGTTCGGTTTCCCAATTCTTCTTTCAAAAAGTTTTAAATGTCCCTTATTATAACATGACTAACTGGAATACCTGATAATTTGCAAAGATGGACCGAAAAAGATTTCTACAAAACATTATATTAGTTCTATGTAAATTTGTTTGAAAATACGTATTTTAGATAAATTATAGGTACTAGCTACGCAGTATTAAATTAAATTGAAGAACGAGATATCGTGCGGTGTTTCTAATGGCTCGAAAAGTTGGACGTATTCTATAAAAATATTATACTTAGTTTCAAACGGAGGTAAAGTAAGAAGACACATTGGAATTAATGACTCTCTCCAACTTTTGAACCACTCAGCATTGCCGGAAACGGCTAACCGTTCATCGCTGGGTCATTCACATGGTAATCCATCTTAGTAAATAGAATAATACGATAATGACAAATATAAAAAGGTTATTTGTAACCCGCTGCTAGTCATTAACATAGGTAATATAATAAATAATAATATGATAGTTTGATAATAAAGTGTACATAGGCGGACTTAATGCCAAATTGCCGAAATTTTCTGCCAGTCAACCTTGGGGTGATGCAGAGATAAAAAAGTAGGGAGGTGCAAGTATCTGTAAGTTAGAAAAGAGAAAGTAATTTAAATATATAGTAATAAATAAATTATATAATATATCTATGCATATATATAAGAACAAACATATGTAAATGTTTACATTTAAGCATTTAAAGTATTAAATATATTTTACATAAATAAATAATAGACATCGTTTATTTGTACGGGTGGAATTTTTAAAATATTTACCGGAAAATTTTATTAAAATGTATTCTAAACATGAACCGAATGTGGTATATTTAAAAAGGACAGACTTGTCTGAAGTAGTACCAAAGGGTTTCTATTTCTGTCGCTAATCAGCAATGTGTAAGCATATACCTCATCATCATCATTATCAGCCTATGATAGTTTACTGCTGGACATAGGCCTCCCTTATGCACGCCACCACTTTAGAACATTGGCTATTATTATATATTATATATACATATGGCATCCAGTCTACACCAGCTACTTTGCGAATGTCGTCACGCCATCTTTGCGCAGGGCGTCCCACACCCTCGAACAGGTTGTCGCTTTGTAGTAGCGGTGTGCTCAGTAATTGGGGCTTGCGCCAGTCGCGGGAGCTAAGAGAAACCTGGCGGCTTGAGGAGTAAGGTCGGCCGTGGAAGACGCTGCTCCAAGCTGGCTGGAGAAGCCAGCTTCGGATACGCCTTACAGGATGCAAGGGACGGGAAGAGGTGGCAGACGCCGGTACCATCCCTACCCTCTGCAGCCAAGGAAGAGTTGTGGAGGATGAGGAGTGTCTATATTCCGTGAGTCGCTCTCCCTATTCTCCAATACTCGGTTGGGCCGCACCGCTAATGTGGTGTGGAGGGGCCGTGGAGGAGGGACATTCGGCATGTGTCGTCAATCTCTCCTTTTGCGGCGAAATGGAGCTAGCGGTGGAGCCAAACATCAGGGCCGTCACTGGGGCTTAGGGTCTTGCCCTGCGTGGGCTGGGAACTACTGGCTGCCATGGCCCCTGAGTAACCCCTGACTTGGGGAGTCTGTTACCTAACTTCAGGGTCCGGCGGCAGAGAGGCCCGAGAGTTCCAGCGCGCACAGAGGTGGATTTGGCCAGGCCAGAGACAGGGCTGCCTTGGTGGGCAGCGCTAGTGAGTCAGCAGGTTCGGTTTTATAGACGAGTGTAAATCGAACCTGTGACGTCATCCTAAGGCGTCAGGAAGAAACAACGTGGTGGATTTAGTTGGTGCGAGTTCAACGTAGCCCGTATTAGGCCCCGCAAGGACGGGTATGCGTAGGCATTTCTCCGCGGTAAAAGGGCGTCCCATATTACGTTTGCGACCCTCAGTCTCACTTAGAATTTTTGAATCCGCAGTCAATTTACGCTTATTTGTGGCCATACCTCAGCCAGCGTAATTTTAGGGTAATAAGATAAATACTCTTTCTCACGAACAGTTTATGCCGTCTACATTACCCTGTGGGTGAACGTCCTGCTCGTCTAATCCGGGATCGAGAACGATCGAGCTAATGCATATGTGTTTATGGTTCCAATCAATCAAAAGTAAAAGTCATAAAATTACTTAGCGAGATCAGTGAAAATGGATAAGTTGTACGGCTTAAATGCAATTTTGAAATAATCTACTGTTCAGCGGTGTTCCCGATGGAATTGTTAAATCTGCACGCAAACACACTAAATTACCGCATGATACACATAATACATTGCAGACGCACATAAAAATACCATTCAACGGACAACTCGACCTGGTTCGTGCCAAAATCTGTAAAATTAAATAGTTACATCTCAAATTGTTTCTAAAATAAATTTTAATACGCTATGAGCTGTTAATACAATTGTTGTAGTACAAACAACAGCTGCCTTCATATGCGCGTTTATATATACACACACACACGCCTTAGAAAACTATAATACATTTGTAATGGAATTTGGATTGTTTGTTTAGTAACCAGAAATAAGATTTAGGAAACATGTTAACATAGAGTAATGAATATAGTGTTTTTTTCGTGTCTGGGTATCTATATATTATTTATTTAATTACAAAAGAAAAGAAAGTCTATGCATTTATCAGTCACCTGGTTTCCATATTACAAGCTTTGCTTAGTTTGCTACTAGATGATGTTGTGGTAATCGTCCGTAAAACCTAATTTTATATTGATACGATTTAATTTACTTTAAATATATAATCAAAATATGACAGAAGTGTAGATTAATGTAAAAAGTTAATTATATAAAGTATTTTATGACGATTAGTATTGTGTACAAAAGACTCGTTTTAACACTTGAGGCACTTAACAGTGCCGGAAACTATTAACTACTTTACGCTGCGTAATTTACGTGAAACTCTATCATACTGGGGGAAAAATATATCAACATTATAACGCACTCGATGCCATGAGTTCAATTTTTCTACACAAGTTTTTAGAAATTTAAAACAGGTATTGACCAAGTGAAGTTATAATAATGGATGAACAAATGAAACTACTGTAGGCGAACATAAAACAATAACTTGGAAAACAAAATCAAAAACATACACAATTAATTGCAAAAACTATTCATAGAATATCAGCAATTCTGGAAGAATATCTGAAACCAATCCAATTAGAAAATGAAGTTTTAAAAATGAAATTACGGTCCAAAGTGAGAGCCTTGGAATTAGAAACGAGAAAAAATAATATTATTTTTCATGGAGTTAAGGAAAAAGACAAAAGCGGCAGCAATGCTGAGCTTTCAGAAGAAGCTCTAAAAATACTATACAGCGTTACAAAAGGAAATCCAAATTCCTATGAATGGGACAAATGGGAAATCAGTGGAATACGTATTCGCCTACCGAAACAGCAAAAATAGAAGATATAAATAAATTTCACGAAAACATCAATATAACAATTCAGAATTACGCTTACAAAAATCGCGTGATAATAGGTGAATCAATGCTCAAATAGGCAGCAGACAAAAAAGCGAGAATCACTTTATTAGACCATATACAATAGGCAAACGTAAAAGAAATGGCAATAAAATGGTCAACCTATGCTTTGAACATAACCTGACAGTTCTAAATATTATCTACAAGAAAAATTAGAACAGCGTCTGGACCTGGATATCACCCGGTAGAGAATATAAAAACCGATTAGATTATATCCTATCCAGCAAAAAAGAACTCTTTGCAGATAGTGCAATATTATGCAATCTTAACTTTAATACAAACCATAGAATGGTAAGAGCTACAATGAATGTAGCTCCAAAGATGTCAGAGGAAGCTTGGAAATGCTTGAAAACAAGAGTGCAACAAAATCTAAACTCATATAGACAACTACACGCCATTTAGAACTACAATCCAGATATAACAAATTTCAAGACATACTATGCCTAAAAGTACCTACGACTAATAAAAGTATAAAGAACAAAATTATACCAAAAGAAACTTTAAAGCTCCAAGACGAAAGAGCCAAGCTTTTAAAAATAAAAGAAAAAACTAAAGAAACGAGGCAGAAGATAACAGAGATATCAAAGTAATTTCGGATAAGATTAGAAAAAATAGACAAACTCACAGGTTAAAACAATTTGGAGAACAAATTGTCTAATCGGGTGGAGTTAATAAGGCCATAAAAATTTTAATGGATAAAAAGACTGCATACCAAGTATCAAAAACAAAACAGGCTCAGTGTCAACAAAACAGCCCATAATGAACTAGACTTAGTTCGATTACTATAAATTATATTTCAAATATAAATATATAAAATAGATTGTATTTCTTGCAAAATATTAAAAGTAAATATATATTAAATAGCCATCTACTAGCTCGGCCATTTTAAAATTTCATTAACTGAAACCGGCCAGTTTAGTTTGCGTTTTAAAGCGCAATATATTCCCCAAAATATATATGTACCTGTACTCTGTTGTGAAATATGCTAATAACCTGAAAGTGACGCCGCTCAAATATGTTCACATATTTCCTTCTAATGCAGCGTAATTAGCAGTTAATATGTGAGCTTTAGTGTAATGCCTGGAACGATTTAATAGTAGCGTGGTTGCAATAGACCTGCTACCCTTTTTATCACTATACGGATTTGTTGTTTTTAATGATTGCAATTAAAAAGCAATCAAACTGTTTTATGTATTTTGCTATCAGTAAATAACATAAGCTTATGGACATAGGACAATAAAACTTGACATTGAGCTGCAATACTAAAAACGTCATTCTTCGATCTAATAGTTTTACCGATTCGAATCTAACAGTACTGACTATTATTGATAAAAGTTCAAATTAAACAGTGTATTATTAGTTAGAATGCATTTTAATCTTTTCCAGGTTTCATAGCGTGGAGATAAGTACAATAAACAGATAGTGAATAAAATTAAATTTAACATGTCAAAAAAAAAAAAATTTATTCATGTGGCGTCAGTACATTTGTCGTATAGAAATAGCAAGGGTGCAAGTAAAACATGGTTATTGCAAATAGTAAAAAGCATTTTTATGCCCATTTCGAGCAATTGTTACGATAAACTTATCAAAATGAAAATGATCCTGAATCGATCCGATAATATTATGTGGAACGCTCGGCATTACATAAGGCTTCACGAACTTTACTTGAACTTCTATTACAACTTCAAGTCTATGTTGTTAAATTTTATCGTTACTAATTTAACTGCAGTCACTCGTGAGTTTGAAGCGGGAAACAACTTTGTGCTATCGTTGTTTTTTGGTTCGTTAGGACATAAATGAAATGAAAGAAAATGTTGCATGTCAATTACGTGCAACATGCATAACCATTGAGAGCTTCGAAAACATTTAAATACGTGCGCATTTTTAATGTAATTGCTTGTTTATATCGCGATATATTAGCTTCAAGGGAATATTGCTTCTCTTAAGATAAATATCCAAAAAAATACATTTTTGATAAATCATTACGCTTAAACAAATTTTGCCAAAGTAATATAAAAACAATAAAACCATACATGAGATATAAAATTTTTAATTAATTATCTCATAATCCAAAAAAATGTTTTTAACACTTATTAAATTGACATCATTTCATCTTAGCTGTCCCTAAAATTTTGCAATAAGCTGAAAAAAAAATCATATATCGAAACAGACTTTTGCTTTTATTATTAATTACATAGGAACATCCTATGAATACATCTTAAAATAAACTCTTTTACCATCATCTACAGCCTGTGTTAGTGTGTTAGCTGGACAAAGGCCTCCCCCAAATGCTCGCCTCCTCCATTAGGGGGTTTCTGGAAAATATCCCACCACGTTGGTCCAATGCGGGTTGGTGGGTGGACCGACTTTTTACATGCCCATCCGACGCATGTTTCTTTTTATTTTTCAGACAATTGTTCGAACGGTCCAAATTGTCGTAACCAACCAGAAATGAACGACATTCCAAGTTGTTTTTTCCTGGATTCGAACCTACGATCTCCGGTCTATACAACAAGGACCAACACCGCTATAAAACGGACGCTTCTAACTTTTTTATAGGTCTGTAAACCAGCATAAGAAATCAAAGTTTTCTTTAGAGAATATATTTATAACAACCGAAAAAATTAAGGATACAATATAGTAAACGAATGCACTAAATCATTTTCAAGTAAAATAAAATTTCAAAGTTTTCAAAAAGTATTGCGGTTGTTTGTTTTATCGGATAGATAAAAAATGGTTAAACCTTACAAAAACATAATTTCATATTGACCCTGGAATTAAATTTTTTTCGTTTTCGTTTCAACGGCAACGTTTATTAAAAATAAATACCTTTAAAGATTAACGAAGAATTCTATTACCCAAATCCATAGCAGCAATTTCAAACTGGAGCAAAGAAAAGTAACCGCTAAGACAATTTCAATGAGTTCTTTGTCAACATTCCTACCGTCCGATCAGAGATATTATTGCATATATGCAGAGAGCATTGAAGAAATATTTAGTTGCTTTTTTCACGACAACAGTTACCATCCTCCGAAATAATGAAGAAAAGTATTGTGATTACTTGTGTTAACTGCCTCCGTAGCATGGTGGTAAGGGTGTGCGCTTTAGAAACCGGAGGTCGTGGATTCCAATCCTGCGTTTGAATTAACAAATTTTCATTGTCGTTTCCTAGTTGGTTAAAGCAATTTGGGCAGATCACCCTATTGTCTGAAAATTAAGATGGTCCATGCGTCGGAGGGCATGTAAAAAGTAGGTCTTCCCCTCAACTCGCATTGTACCAGCGTGGTGGGATACGGTCCAAAAATCCCCTAATGGAAGAGGAGAGCATTAGGGAAGGCCTATGTCCAGCAGTAGACTAACACAGGCTGATGATGATGATGATGATTGTGATTACCCTACTGAAGATTTTAATAAGTATTTTTAATTGGATTTAACTATTTTTGGACATTAAAATAGGTAGCAAAACGGCCATATTTTCAGTTATTTTATTTTGTGTCCGCTTAACACACTTTTTATAAAAGTAATAAATATCTAACTATCCGTTTCATCAGCGGTTTGTATTTAGGATAGTAAGCTTAAGATAGAAGTAATATTTAAAGAACTCATCGCAGAAGTTTCGTTTATTTGAAAGCACTCAGATTAGTCCTACATTGTTTTAAATTCCTTTAGGCAAACATTGATAACTACATAGTTTATTCTCAAAGCATTATTATCTTCTTTATTGACATAGCTTACTCAATATTATAATTCAATCGGTTTTAACTATGTGTTTTAGGAGGAAGAAGTCACCGGTTAATCCAAACTATATGGTAATATTCGAAGACGATTGTTTAATGCTACCGTAGTTCTCGCGATCTACGAGTTCTTTGTAAACGGTTCATTTGTTCAGAATCAGGACTCCTTTTGAGACAAAATGGATGACAGTATATTCTAAAATGGATAAGATGTTTGTTTTCCATAGTTCACTGAATTAAATATTTAATTCGCATATTTAATTCAGTTACAGCTTAAAAAAAGATTAATATTTGCGTGTTTTCTTTTTATTTATATATGGTACCGGGTAACTCTGAACCCAGAGCGGCGATTTTAATTTTTCTTTTTTATGTATAATAATCGCGTTAATAAAAGAAATAATTAGTTTCATAGATTTTTTTAAATCAAAAAATACGTCTTCGAAAATCACAGCTAGTCTGCGTACAATTTAATTTTGCCAACGTGTTATTAACATGCATATGCAAGTAAACAATTTAAATATGTTTAGTGCTTAAAACCGTATTTTTGAAGATTTGAATGTATAGGCCACCGAAAAGATTTAGCTTACTAGTATTTACCATGTAGAAGTACATATTTAACTGTTAAATAAAATATTTATATTAACTACAGATCTGCAGTAATTAGAAGCTGAATTCGTAATAACTTGCTTAAAAGCTCATTGCTTACTCATCATGGTCATGTCAAAAGATAAAATTACATGTCGTGAGAATATAAATATATTAAAAACTTAGTCATCAGTTTCTGTAGTCTAAATGCTGTTTAATTGTCGTTAAATTTAACTAATTAAAATATTATAGTCTTTTCTCAGTCTTTAGCAACATTATATCTCACGTCACACAATAGTTATACATTGAAATATTTGCAAAAAAATAGGGCTCCTAAACATGTTTAATAAATTGACATTTATTCTATGATTTAACGTAAGTATATTAATAAAAATGTAAATGTTACGCAAGATTGAAATATAACAAGATTATATAATTTAAATTTTGCTCTTGAGCATTATTTGTACACAAAATTTATTCTTCCTTGTCATGTAACTAATATGTATGCGAATATTTTTTAAAGTACATAAACTAATGACAAAAGCAAAACTTAGCGAATAATATCTGATTAATCTATTTTTCTGACTACAGTCTTAATGACTCAATTCAGTATTCCAACGATAGCCAGGAAAACCACTATTAAAAACGTTTATTTTAGTGTATTTAACTGCGAGAAAAATATAGAGAGATATTAATGGCTTTGTTGCATTATATCGCCACATCTTACAATATTCAGTATTTTGTATGTCACGTCTGACATGTGTGAAGGAAATGCCTTTGCAAACCTGCCTTTGCGGGGTCAAGTACTGGCAATTAAGTCCGAGTTGCACTAACTGAAATTCATAAAAACCAAATAACCTTCTTCCATGGCTTCTCGCACCGCATCTTCATCGGTACCGCCTCTCCAAGTCACGAAGGATAGGGAGAGCGGCTTACAGAATACGTTCATTCTTTGTTCCTTGTGACTCCATTTTGAGTGCAAAGGGCAGAGATGGAAGCACACATACGACTTCCTAACCTCCATGGCACATCCAATTCACTAAAAGATGCCTCCACGGCCAGTATTACTTCTTAGGTCAGACAGGTTTTTCTTAGCTTCTCCAGACCTGGGCAATGCTAATCATCCTTTCGCTATGACAAAGTAGCAACCTATCTCTCTAAAATAACCTTGAACTTAAAAATGGCTAAACTCAAGGAAAACCGGTATTAGTTTTTCACAGTACAATGTTTTATGGCATTCTACTGTAGGGAAACGCGGCTGATATAAATATTTCATTCTATTTTCATAAATCAAAAGAGAGCGATTCGAGCAGTCTATAACCGGGGCCCCAAAGAATCTCTGAGAAAAACGTTTACAGAAATCAATGTAATGACTGTTTTTTCTCAATACATATTTGAAAATATTATGTATGTTCATAAACATAAAAATGATTTTGTAAAACATTGTGACACACATAATATTAATACTAGGAATAAGCATAATTATGTTCATCCAAAAACTAGGCTCCGAAGAACAATGAAATCTTTCATGGGACAATGTATACTCTTCTGCAATAAAATACCAAAAAATGTTCTGCTTTTATCTGTAAATAAATTTAAAAAGTTGCAAAGGAACGTTTGTGTGTAAAAGGATATTATTGTTGTAATGACTACTTGATAGATAACACACCCTGGTAATAAACTGTTCGCTCCAGGCTATTTCAAAGTAGCAAAATGTAAGGTATTATGTAAAAATTTTGTAAAATTTATTGAAAAAAAAGTTTAAAAAAAATCCCGCTGAGTTTCTTACGCCGGTTCTTCTCAGGTCAGGGGCTTCCGTTTCCGAACCGGTGGTAGATTATTTGATAATCAATAAGAAAGTGTCATGCTTCCATATTGAATAAAGATATTTGACTCTGACTTTGAGTGCCTACTAGTTTCTGAACTGTTGCAGGTCCTTCAACAGGACGAGTGGGATAACTTCACGGTCTCTTTCCACCTCAGTGCGAGTTTGCTTTGCGTTTGCATTCTATATTTTTAATGGAAAATTTCTTGAACGTTGTAATTGTTTTTCTCGTAAAATAAGTATTCAAAAACAATGGGTTTCGTTTTCAGACAAGATTATACTAAAGAGTATTCATTACAAAATTTTAGCACGGCTTCGTAAACTTATTGCTTTTTTTTCAATATCGGCATAAATAACTAGAGTGATTTGTAAGTTTTTAGTTAAAAGTTTCACTCAGGGAGAGAGTTATTTCACTCAGGGTATATTTTATACACTCTATTGTGATCGGAATCACTCGCTTAGAGCTTTTAAATTCCTTCTTTTCGTTAAGCATGGTTCAAATTGTTCAATTATACAAATAATTTTAATGGGTCAAAATATTGTGAACACAGTAATGAGATTAGAGACGCACTTCCCTATGCTAACTATTTTATCACATTCCATGTTTGATTATCATTATTAATATTTCAGTGTTAGCGACACAAGGATTGCAGCAACTAACCTTTATAATAAGTCCCGCTATAATTATCTATAACCCACATTTAAAGTCTATTTTATAAGTTATTGTACATGGTTCATTTTCCATTAAATGTATTTTAAGACCGATCAACATTTACCAAAATAACTTTTATATTTTAAATACGTGCACGTACAATTGGACTTTTTTGATCCTATCAACCTTGTATAAAAACATGATTTGGTGTAGAATAATAGTGTGAAAGTCAATCGTGCAGAATATTATGTGTATTCGTCAATTTGTTACATATCGGTCATACCAAGTACGATTATTCTATATTAATTATTAAGCGCGGATTTTCGTAATTTTTCTTAATTATTAAGTCACTTCACTGATTGTTTTATTTCCTTTCTTAACTCTTGCATTCATGACTGAAGGTTCGTGTGCATACGTACTAGTGTGCATGTATTTTCGATGAATGTTCCTTTATTAGTCCAGGTATTTTGTTCGAAACTAATAGTGGAATATATTTTAGTAGCATGTAAACAATCATTGCACATCATCACATCAGGTTGTAGACGAAAAACTGGTTTGAAAGCATGTCGTATTCACATTATTTCTTGACATTAATGTATTATATTATGTAGCGTGCACCTTTTTAAAACATTAAACATAAATGAAAACTTAATAGGCATTGATTTCCCCTATGTTTATTGATCGACCTTATTAAACACCAGGGATTTAAGAAATTTTCATTGTTGGCTAGGGCAAATTGGGCTAATCACCCAATTGTCTAAAATATAAGATAATCCATGCGTCGGATTGGCATGGCAGTAAGAAGTCAGTTTACCCACCAACCCGGATTGGACCACCCATCAACCACCACTGTGGTGGCATACGGTCCTACGGCTATACGGTCTAAAAACTAGAACGTGCATTGGGAGAGGCCAGGTGTGGACTGTCACAGGCTGATGATGATGATAATGAAACAAGAAAAGATGTTTTAACCGACAAAAGTATAGAACTGCAGTCATCAACTTTAGTTGTTTTTGGTTATTATTCTTACTATTCATCATCATCAGCATGTGTTAGTCCACCGCTGGCCATAGGCCTACCCTAACGCACACCTTCTCTCTTCTCCATTAAGGGGTTTTCGGACCGTATCCCACCACGCTGATCCAATGGGGTTGATGGGTGAACCGACTTTTTACATACCAATCCGACACATGGATCATCTTACTTTTCAGGAAATTCAGTGATTGACCCAAATTGTCCTTATCAACAAGAAAACAACGATAACACAAAAGCCACAGAGATACAATTAAAAAAATTTAATAACCTTCATCAAGTTAAGATGAAAACTGAATAAAGCTGCGCAACGACTTCCCGTTTACATATTATTTTTGACTGACTTCCCAAAAAAGGTGGTACTCAACTCGAAGTGTATGCTTATTTTTTATTTATATACTACACATGTAACATCATTGCTCCGACTTTATTCTTTGTGTTAGCTTTTGTTAATTATTTGATTTAAATGCTTTTTGATTCTATTTTCAAATAAGTTTGTAATAAACTGTTTAATAGATATTAATAAAATTAAGCAAATTTTGGCGCCAAAAACTGCTACTGAAACCGTAAATGATAAACTTAAACTATATTTCTCATTATTATACTACTTTAAATGGCCTGTAATAAAATCTGCAGTCGCATATATCTTTGTTTTAAGAAAACCCACAATAGCCATTGTAATGTAAAACATTGTTAAAATTTGCAATATTCCGTTCAGGGTAGCGACTTACAAAGATCTCTCTTTTCTACATTTTAGACCCGTCTTCTACACACGATCTCAAACAGACTTAACGTCAATATCGAGACTTCTTTTGTCTTAGTACCCGCAATGCATGGCATCCATCGCCTCATTATACATTTTTGTTACTGATTCCCCTGAAGAATTCTTCCAATTTAGGGAATAGATAAAAATCGCTGGACCCCCTATTAAGAACGGTGGCCTGATCTGGTGAATAATAGGGTGGTCAAACACTATAAAGCCAGCTTACCAAGTAAAAGAAATTATGTTATTTTCCAAGAAAAGGCTAAAAAATTAAGTGCGATGTTAAATATTACAAAGATAACTGGCAGAGCACTGAATATTTTAAATTCAAAAACAACTAGTTTACCTAAAAAATATATTTTATGTTATTAACATCTGTCTTAACATAAAAACGATTTTGTAAAACATTGTGACACACATAATATAAATACTAGGAATAAGCATCTAATAATAAATCCCAGAAAACGTTCAGCTTTTATCTGTAAATAAATTTAAAAAAGTTGGGAAGGAGCGTGTGTGTGTAAAAGGATATAATTGTTGTAATGACTACTTGATAGATAACACACCCTAGTAATGAACTGTTTGCTCCAGGCTATTTCAAAGTGGTAAAATGTAAGGTATTATGTAAAAATTTTGTAAATCTTATTGAAAAAAAAAAAAGAAAATAAAAGTCCCGCTGAGTTTCTTACGCCGGTTCTTCTCAGGTCAGAGGCTTCCATTTCCGAACCGGTGGTAGATTATTTGACAATCAATAAGAAAGTGCAATGCTTCTTTGAATAAACATATTTAATTGACTTTGACTTTGACTTAGATGGCATATTAAATCAATCACCTTGCTCCGTAGCCTAGTGGCAAGGGATTGCGCTATAGAGCCGGAGGTCGTGGATTCGAATCCTGTAGGAAGTCAACTACTTCATTGTTGCCTCCTAGTTGGTAAGGGTAATGCGAGCTACTCACCCGATTACCTGTAAAGCATGGTGATCCTAGCATCGATCGTGCATGTAAACAGACGGTCCTTTGCCTGGTCTCTTTGGGATCATGACGCGCTGCGGGCTGATATCTAATATAGATAGGCCGCCGTTGCCAGATTCAACTAGAAGGATATTTTTAGTATTATAGAATCATTAGTGTCACTCGTTCAAAATTATTCTTTTTTTATAAATAATATGTAATTTGCTAATAATAATCGACGTGAAGTTTTAATTTAATTATTCCAGAAGCTGACTTATATGACGCTAAGTGCAAACATCGATGTGCCCGGAGATGGAGCGGATAAAAGCTTTATTATTTACCTGAAGAGAACGTGCTTAAATTTAGTGATTATATTATTTATCCCAAGATAAATGTTTCAAAAAGTGTATTAATATATTTTATGAATTGTAAATATCAGCAAAAATAGTTTATGATCATGGTGTGATCGTTTATAGTGTATGGGAAGTTGACACCGTTACGTTCTGACGTAATGCAATAGAGTACAATCATGATATGTTGCAGTTTAGATGATTACGAGCTGTTTAAAAAATGCCTAAGTAATTAATAACACTACAATGAGATTAAAGGTCTTTTAAAACAAGTTTTTTTCTACAACATACCAATACATAACATATCGGGGTACTTAGAATGTTTGAAATAAAAAACAAAACAATATAATTTACAGAAGAAAAAGGCTCGTAATTACTGCATTACGTATTCCATAAACATAAAGTGAAATAAATTAACAACTTTCAATCAACTTTAGTTAAGTATAGTAGTATAAAAAAATTTAACACTTAAATTAAAAGATTCTGCACCCATCTACTATTATGAAAGTAAGTTTTATTTGATACAAGAAAAAGGCCGCCGTAGAATTTCAGGGTTGCAAAACTCCAACTCCAGTGACAACTTAAAGATTTTCTATTTGTCTCAAAAGGAATCGTGATTCCGAACTAATGAACCGTTCTCAAAGCTTCGTTGTCAGAGCAAAGATGGTAAGTTTACGCATTCGTTTACGAATATAACAATTGTTGTGTTATCAATAAGTTAAACTGCCGAAATTTTCAGTGCTTCGTCCCATCGAAAATTTACGTTGAATCAGTAACTAGTAAAGTATTAATTTATATTATTTGTTTGGATTTAAAATATTAATTTTTATAAACCTTACATACTGTCTAGGTCATTGGATAATATTACAAGTTAATAGATTACCAACTTTGGGACTGTCAAGTTTTCATAATTTACTGACGTCTAATATCAATTGTTATAAGATATTTTTTAATTTTAAATATATATTGTTTCTAGTATTTGAGCGTATAAGGACTGAAATATTATAACTTAATAGTAATATACGAATCATGCTAATATACTAATAAATAATTACATTTTAATCTAAATTCATTATGGCATTATTCAATATCGATGTTTACACATGCTTATTGATTGTAAAACACAGTTTGAAAAAGGATGCCTCAAGTCTGACAAGAACCGGCGTAGAAACTAAGAGGGCTATTTTTTATATAACCTATAATTAATTCTTTTGTTTACGCGAATACTACACAATGTTAAAAAAAGGACTTTTACGGTATTAATCGCATTTATTTTATATTTCAAACGGTCACGGGGTAGACTGAAATTGTATGCGTCTCATTGCCTGTGCTTAAGCGGGGTTTCCAGATCTTATTTGTCACAAAATATTTTTAGTCTTTACTCCGACCTATGCAAAATTAACTTATTTTATCATTTAGCCGGCAGTAGTATTATGCTTGGATTTTAATTTTAATTTATTAATTATGGGATCCCAGGCAGGTGTTAAGACCCAACTATATTCTCTATTCAAATTTGGATATTTTTTAATCTCAATATCCTCACAGATCATCCTTGGTAGGAATCGGAGCTCTTTAGACAGGATTTGTGGTCGATTAAATCTGATGTTATTTAGATATGAGATATTTACGTTTTTCATTTATTATGATATTTGTAATAGAAGTAACAGTTATTAAAAAAATAATAACTATAGCAGTATTTCTAGAATATTCTAGAATTTAATATGTAAATTAAAAGCGATAAAATTCGTAAAAAGTCCTTTTATTCAATAATGTGCGGTATTCGCGTAAATAAAAGAATGAATTATCCTCCGACTATGTCGAAAAGGGCGGAACAGCTTGCAGGTATTTTGAATTTAAAAGAAAATGTAAAAAAAGAAAGATGTGGTAAAATGAAAGCAAAGGCGAATAAAAACGTAAGTTGGACAAGAAAAACAGGACTGAAATTACCAAAGAACAAAAAGAGCTTAAAACCCAACGAGAGGAACAAGAAACATTATTTAGGTGACAACGATGGTGATGACCTAGCCGATTTATCTGACAGAGACGATGAAAGTTATTTTTAAGTTAACCAGGGTCGCGAGTAACAAAAACGAAGAATTTATTTAAATTTAATTGAAAAAAATATTTAATTTGATTTTAGAATTTTATAGATATAATTTTATTTCATATCATAATTAGAATAAAGTTGTAAAAATTACAATTATAAGATTTTTAAAACTGCAAAATTATTTTGATTTTAAATAAAATAGGAATAAAGACGTAAACAAAATGTCATAATTATACGTTATACTCTATTCCGCAGGTATCCTTATTAATATCTTAATGGTGGGCAACTATACATACAGGTAGGCATCTATCCTCAAAAATCTAAAATCACAAAAAACTAAAATCTGCAAACCTGTAGTTTATAGGCTCAGACAGGAAACAGTTAAAGTTGAAGAATTAAACAAGCTACATTAACAGTCACTACACATCTATTTCGCCTTTACCCTACGTGAGAAAATTTCAAATTCTTTTGTAGTCTTCTCTTATTTACCAATTAATTCCTAGTACAGTACTTCTGTTTTACCCAGAACTATTAAATTTATTTTATTCTGGATGAGGCATTCTAAATAAAAACGGTTTAGCGAACCGGTACATTTAGCCACTTTTTTCGGATATCAGTACAAGAGCTATTTTCCGCTTCGAATCAGACAAATCGACATGCGCACTTTGCGGCATATAAATCAATTCGTAGGCGTAATTAAATTAAAACGGCGCGTCGGCGATTCTGCCACCATTGAAATATTATTTTGAGGGAAAAAACATGAGTGATTGAGACACATTTCACGCACACCATGATGTTTCGCCATTTGTTTGATCGATGACTGACAGAGTAAAGATTAGTTTAGTTTAGATGTAAAATACACTTACGCTTTGTATTCAATTTTGGTATCTTAAATAAAATAAAGCATTGTTTCATCGAAAATCCTACAAAGCTTAATTTGTACACAATCAAAGTAAATTTCATACAAAAATAAAGTCAACAGAACATAAAAACAATGCACTGTTTTAAACTATTTTTAATGTTATTTCCAATGTAACGGTTTTACAATTTATATATCTATAACATTACGTGATATATTTAATAAAAAAAGCTAAAAAAAATAAAAATTATTATTCATTAACTTAACGAAATCGTCTTAAACCGTGGTCAACTGTTAAGATGTATGAAGTAAAGAAGTATGAGAATTGAGTAACAAATTAGCCTATGTGGTTTTGTTTATCAACGATATAAGAAATATTTAAGATCCTTAGTGTGAAAATAAAGCTACGACAGGATGTGTTCTTTCCTCCCATAAGTTCTCACTTTGTCTTAGCGGTTAGGCTTGGTACCAACGGCCTGGTCCAGCGGCTATGCGGGAATGAACCTGGCTGACCTAAGGAGGATGACCGGCCGTGGAGAAGGCTGCTCCAACGTGACTAAAGAAGCAGAACACGGGTACAGTGGACGGGAATGAAAACTTGTTACCACCTATATTCCACCCTCGGCTGAAGAAGCAGACAAGTTGCAGTCGCGAGGGATGAGCGTTATCGGTGGTTGCTCTTCCCATCGTCGGTGACTCGACAGACCGTGCTGCTGATGCGGTGTGGAGAGTCCACATCAGGATATTAAGGGTTATGACCTCCTGGTGCCTATAGTCACTAGATAACATGATCTGGGGAGTTTGCTGCTGAGGAGTAAGGGCTAAGGCGAAGACTGACGCATTCTGATGCACACTAAAATGATAATTACCTCAGTGGCATAGTGGTATAGACCCTTGCTGTGTAAAATGTATTAAGTAGTTTAGAGACCTGCGGGTACAACTTTGTGTTACTGTTTGAATAGGGCAATATGAGAAGATCACCCGATTGCCTCAAAAGTAAGATGGTTATGAAAAAATGTCGGGCTCAATAGTTATTGGACAGTTGTTATCGACTGTACTTCAATTAAGTGACAACTATTCCATCCGATTCCAGCTTACCTTTGTTGTGAATGTCTGATGTCAGTCTTAAATATATACAAATCTCTCTCTTTATGAGAGATATTTGTAAATATTAAAGTAAAAATACTGATGGTAAATAATATCTTGAGTAAAGTATAAACAAGTATGTTTATATTTCTTTTTTTTACTGATATTGGTTAAGGTTGGCGAGCAACGAGTCTTTTAGTCGCTTGTACAATTGATTAAGTTAACCCAGACATTATTTTAGTCGAAATAGATAAGTAACATAATATTACTTATCTATTTCGACTAAAATAATTTTTTAAGGTCTGATCCAAAATTCCTTAATGACAAAATTTCGAAAAGGCTGTTTATCAACCGCTGTAAACTATTGTATTTCGATGAAACTTAAAAAAACTCACAAGCTAACTAAAATATTATATGTAAGAATAATGTTAATAGGCCTTGGATAAAAGTAAGATATGCTTGAAGTTATCATTTTTATTTATATATGATTAAAAATGAATTTTTAATCGATAATTGACAAAAATTTTGGCCATCCATGACATAGATTCGGAAGCTTTGAGTTATGCCTGAAAAGTCGTTACTCAGTTGAAAATTAGATACAATCCCATACGAAGATCTAGCAAGATGAGTAATAATTAGTTAAATTAGACCAAACAAGCGAAAGGCGTGTGGTTGTCATGTATTGATTATATTACACAAATCAGTATTAGCACAGCTCGAGTGAAAGGAATTAAGCCTTACACAAGGGTATAAGGAACATTACCGAAAAACTTGGGTAGAAGGGCATATTCTGCGGTGGCTAAGAGTTAATTGGGTACAGACCCGACCCTTGTACTTCGGTCGGCGGAATCCTGAGGGCTCATTTTAGCGGACACTTTGCTTAATTTCGAAGAAGTCACTTACGCTAATTTCCTTTATCGAACAAATTCCCTTGATTTCTTATTAATACGTATTGGGGCTCAGGAATATAAGATTGCTCTTTGTTCTTTATTCCAATTGTTGCAACTGAAGTTGTGTAATTGGTCTTTATAATGTAGCCATAAATACATTATTGAAATGTTTCTTTGTAATATTACATTTATTGAAATAAATTAAAAATGGTTTTCCTCATAGCTATCTTTTATATTTCGGGAATAGATAATAATTACAAGTTCCAATACCCAGTCAATACAGAGAATACGTTTCATTTCGAAGCCCAGCAGACGAATGTTTTTACATTTGCAGTGATCAAGATATGCTTTAGATCGTTCTTTCTAAACTTAATAACGGTCAGTTATATTCTTCTCTTGTTTTAAATATTCATTTATGATGAATCTTTCGCCATCCTAGAATAGCGTCGCCATTAGCTTGTCGGCGAAAAATCGATTTGTTCTTTGCGATACGTTGTATAGCTACCATGCATTGTTTGGGTTGCTGTTTCGATTCTGATGTACCAAAATGTAATTGCGGGCCCACGTTTCGTCCTAAGCTACAAATCCACTCAAATCCATCATCCATCTATAAGCACTCGTACTTGTGCTAGAAATAAATTGTATTGTATTAAAATTAAATTACATTAAGCAACATAACACTAAATGTCGCTGTTCACAAGTACTTTTCGTGAATGACAGTCATGACAATGCTACCGTATGAATATATATATATGTTTAAGACACCAATTACTAATGTTATTTACTATTAAAAAAAATACTTTTAAATTAAATAGGCACTTTAGTAGAGAGAAACCGAAAATCTGAAAATTATTGATGAAAATTATTTAATTTCGGCTTACTTCCTCTTGTGAACCTCAATCTTCTACTGGTTTGTAAATTATATCTTGTCCAAGGAAGCACCGATAACACATTTTGGTATCTTCATTTATTTTTATAATTTTTAAATTAACCAAGAAAGTGTAAGGCCGTCATACTTTTAGTAAACTTTCTCGGTAAGATATACAATACTAAATCTTCTACTACAATTTTATCTTATATCACTAAATTTATATTTACCACAGGTTTTCTTATCATTCCTTCTATTTTAAACTTTTATATTCCACACTGTATTGCTCGCTGCGGTAAGCACTGTATAATATTCCTGTAAGTTATTAACTCGATGTTTAATCACGCAGTCTCATTTCCGAGCAAACTTCAAGTAATTAAAGTAGTTAAATGTTGAAAAGTCAAACAAAGAATTTTATCTAATAAATTATATATTTTTGGTCTCCTATTTGACAAAAGGTATTGAAAAAGTGTTTTAGTGTTAAAATTGTTAAAAAAATCTGAAAGTATTACAATAATCCACCTAATATATGCCAAATATTTAATTAATAATATTTATTTTAAAAGAAAATATTTTCTTATCATATTTGTAATTTTGAAACTGCAACTAATAGCATAAAGTACAATAAGCGACTAAGGAGAATTTCGCTAGCGTTTTTTTCCGATACACTAACTTAAGAAGTTTAAAAAAATTAAGGCTGTAGAGCATTGTATGATTTTGTAACGTAGTTAAACAATATTTATCAAAAGATTGGTGATCAGTCAATTTAACGCTAAAAATATGACATTAAATATACTCCGACGTGGAGAGTAGAAAATATTTAACTATTTTCCATAGAAGAATTTTTATTACAGGGATTATAATACGTACAGGTCTATATTATCACCATAGTTAGTTATTCTACGTTTTAGTAGCCAATATATTTTTAATTCACATCTGTTAGCAATGTTAAAATTTTTATTTTAAAAAGGATTTCACATATTTGAAAATAATATACTATTTTTCAGGTCACGGTTAAAGCTACAAGATGAGCAGGACCTTCATCTGGTGATACCTGCCCTTCCCATAAGAAAATCGGCATAAATCGCCACAAATCCACTCACTACTCTTTGACATTGGATGTTACATCTCGTTTACTAAGAAATTACGCTGGGAAAGGTGCCCTCGACATCGGAGGACAGTAGTGTTAATACACTACTGTTTTGCGGCAAAATCTGCCACCGTAGAGGTACTTACCCGATCGCCCCAGGCCCCAGAGGGCCGTTGTGAAAAAAATCCCTAACTTACCTTAAATTTTATTATCATGTGTCTGTATTCATACATATGTTAAAATAAATGAAGTTGGCATAGAGGTTGTAGATGAATACACGATTTTAGTTTACGAGGCGAACTTTACACGTGGCCTATTTTAGAGACTTGCGTTATGACAAATTAAACATTCGCAAATTCCCTCGGCCTTTGAACGTTCCTTATAAGAGAATTCCACCGCATATATTTTATTATTAATTAGCTTCTTGATAACTAATACGGTGATTATAAAGAAAGGTGTGATATATAGGAATGATAATCTTTGTAACGTATTTCTTTGAAAATATAAATAGTACTAAAATTTTGACAAAAAAATATGACCGACTTCTAACACGGTATAACTATTTTACGCAATATAAACAGAAAACAACGTGCTCTCTGTATGAAATTGAGTCACGTTTTCTGCTACCGAATTTTAAATCCCTGATAACTTTAAAGGTATTCACTTCATTTAATTTCGTTCATTTAAAGTTAATTTTTAATAAATGTTTAAATTTAAATGCTTATTGTCTGTTATTCTTAAAACATAGATAGATGCCATCACACAATTTATTGTAGACCAATTTAAGTAATACAATTATGTCAAACATAATTTATGTGTACATTTTTCAGTTTTGGCAGCGTTTGTAGTTTAATCGCTCGAGGTTGTGATTTTTGGTGCAGTATTTTTTTTTATTTCTCAATTATCTATTAAACTACTTATCACAAAATTATTTTAAAAATGGGACCAATGGGAAGATCTATCATTTAAAAAAAAATAACAAAATCGGAGCTCGAGGAAGCGGAGCAACGAAGTAACGTATACAAATATTTAAAAAAAAATGCCTTTTTCATTTGGGAAGTCGGTCAAAATTAGAAAAAAAATTAAAGTTACAGTTTTTACATCAAAAGGACACACTTCCACCTAAATGTTTTCCTAAAGCAAATAAAGAATAAGAAGAAATAGTGGCTACCGGATACTAACCAGCAAGTTATGCTTACTAATTATTCAATTGTAACGAAGAATAAGTCAATCGTACGGCTAGGAAAAATTAATCGTAAAATTAACAATTTAGAAGGCCATATAATTATCATTTGAATTTCTTTCATTTTGAAATTTCTTTTTATTTTTCGATGTGTAATTTTATATGTTTTTGTGCTTTGAAAAAATCCTTCAATAAGAAATCCTTGAAGTTTGGATAGTAAATTACTATTTGCAGTTAAGTATAGTTATTTTTTATGGTATGTAGAAATATGTCAATAAATTATATTAAAACCGTTTTTGTAATAGAATATTTTTATCTACACCTTCTTTCATACATATGCTACGTTAATGACCTATATTGAAAAAGGTTTGTGACGATTTATTACGTATTCCTTTACACTAGAACGTTTACAGCAAAGAATTTACTTGGCACGGAATCATAATTAATTACCTGTCTGTATTTTAGTAAGTAATAAGAAAAATAAGGGAATATAAACTAACCTAATTTAAATTTCAGTATATATTGTATTATGCTTAAACTTTATTCGTAGTTATTTAAGTAAGGAAATAGTATACATCTGTAATATGTCTTGTGTAAATAAGGAACGTATATAATGTGTATATATAAAGTATATTAATATGCGCATGATGTACTGTATAATGGAAAAGAAAATGAATTACAAAAAAATTATTATTAATTTTTTTATCCTACAAAAAAGTCTATCCTTTTTCCACTTTTAGTCATATCTGCTCTATGCCAGCGTCTGCCATTTTTTGTTATAAGCACTTAGGTCGTCACTCCACCTTTTACCAATTAAATTTATTAAACGAAAATTTATCTCCAATTAAATTTAAGGATGTTTGTTTAACCGATATTAAAACTTTGTTCAAAGCATATTATAAATGAAGTTATCGGTCGAAAAGTATACAAAAACTAATTTATTTTATTTTATATCATTTGCATCTAAACTAATCTAAATGGACAAGACTTTTTTGCTTTATTTAAATACGTTTATTATTTTGCGATTAATTAAGCTAAAGATTTCTTAAACAAGTTATTGTAGTAGTTACTACGTATAGTTAAATAAAAGGACCTATATTTATTACAGTTGAACATTAAAACAACATCTACTACAAAATTCAAATGAAATGGTTATGTGAACAAAGCTAAAGTTAGATGAGAACAAGTCGAAATGCAGTTCGCGGAAATGAGACGAAACTTAAAACGATTCTCGTTTAATTTCGAATTCAACACAAAGTCCTTTGATCGGTCAATAAGTTTTCCATTGCAAAAACTGTATCCATCGATCATTGAGTGAAACGGGTAATTTCCATAGCTTTGTGTGATTCAGCCGCAGCTATTCAGTGTTAAGGATAAGCAAATTGTTATAACAAAGTCTAAAGGTTAATTTACGGATTACTTTTAAAAGTAACGTAAGATTATCGATTGGCGAATAAAAACTAATTGATTTGTCTGTGTATGAAATTATACTAGGCCGTTGCGAAAGTATGTAAGTGTTATTTATTTATTTTGTCATATTTTGTAAAGACCTAAAACGAACATCATTAATGAAATACTAACAGTAATATTAATATAACTTGCTTCAATAACTTATTTTTTTTTTTTAAGAAAAATTCAATACATATCTTAGCCAAGTTACTTTGGGAATTTCAGTTGTAAATTAAAAGTAAAATGTTACAGCTTCAACTAATATAGGATTTTCAAAGTATTATCAGTTATATTTAAAAAAAGGAAGAGAATGTAACTTTCTTTGGCTTAAAATTGATTTAAATTGAGTTACATACATGTTTAAGTGTCTCTAAAGAGCACTTAAGTATGTCATACAAAGTCAAAATTATTTATTTACTTTCTGTTCTACGGAGCACTAATAATTTGAAAATATCAATGGTTTTACAACGAAGTTATATGTTTTTAAACGAATATTATCATCTTCCTATTATTACGTTATGAGTTGTCAGGCAAGCAATTAATTATAAAAGATGTGCGGCGGAAGACTCTCATTACGAACATTCTCAGCCGAGGGAATTTGCAAGCACTTAATTTGTCATAACGGAAGTCTCCGACATAGTCCACGTGCAAGATAAACGTCATAAACTAGGACAGTGCTACACACTCATCATTTACTACATATTCATAATATGAAACTTTTGTGAATATGAATACGTCGTGTGAGTTTGTTAGCTACACATATTTTAACTAAAAAATCAGAAATCGAAAATAAATGCTAAAATATTTTTTTACATATAACACGTAGAAAAGGTGTCCATAGCTAGTGTGTTGTAATATAATAAAAATTTTGCCATTATTTTTATATTCCATTTTGCTAGTATTGTCATTGGCAAATAAGAAAGTCACGTCATTTTAATTAACAACATTGTAAAAATTCTTTTAGCACAAAATATACAAAGGCGGGCTAATGCCAAGTATTCTCTCACAGTCCAACTTTTGGTGTTCATTTCGTTTGTTTGGTGCATAAAATAAAAGCAAGAAGGTGGAAAAAAAAGGATATTAACAAAAAAATTGTTAGATTTTTAGTATGACAGTTTTTGTCCTTATGTAGTTAAATGCATTTAAGAAAATAACATTCTGTATGCATAAAGCAAGATAGCAGTCAAAAATAGTAAAATTTAATATTTTAACGGTGCGCAGTTCATAAATACAAAGGGCCTTTTGTTTTCTGCTAATATTTAAGAAAAATTACTTTTCCACGACTGAAAGAACGAAATAACATTTTTTTAATAAATTTCACGAATCCATAGGAAATGATAAATAAGTAAAATTTTACCGAAAACATGACCGATTTCTAACAGCGTATACCTATTTTACAGCGTATAGCAATTTTAAATATCTGATAACTTTTAAGGTATTCGTTTGATCAAAATGTCATCTATGACACGTTAATTAAATGCAATCTAATAAATTCTAATTAGATAGATAAAATCACACCTAGTATAATCTAATTGATGTAAAAGTTTGTTCAATATCTTTTCAACGCACAGTATTCATAACAACCCAAATAGTCTGATACAAGGGAAGACTGGCTATCCAGATCCAGATGATTATAATGGTTTCAAAATAGTTAGCAGTTTTTAATCGACTGCCTACTTATTAGGTATAACATTTTAATTTTTGTAATGAAAGGTAGCAATTGGTAAAAAGTTGGATCGATATGAGTTATTGCCATTTTAAGAAATGGTTGCACAAGACTCCTAGAGTTTCAGGACAACACCTGATGAATAAAAGGAACGGGAAAAATGTTTAAAAAAATGCTGTTATTTTAGCGGCTTATGTCTAGAGATCAAAAGTAGGAATTATATCTAATTAATTCTACTTCTAGTATTAGTTTGTTATGATTTTAATATTAAGTCTGTAAAAAGATACAAAAATATATTACAGCTTTGTTTGTTTCTAATTTTCTTTGCCATGATAGGGTAGCAAAATGTATGAATCATAAAATAAACACTTGTTGTAGACTTAACTACGTTTAATATATGAAGTTTGCTAGGAAATGAGACTGCGTAATTAAACATCATTTTAATTAGTTATGGTAATATTTTATCATGGTTACCGCAGCGTAGAAGATATAATTTAGCATAGGAGCAAAAGTAATAATATAATAGCTCTAGAATAACGTAATAGTCAATTCATTGTGTATTTATTTGGAATTCTACAAATTTTATTGCGTTTATTTCTATTTTAAGCACCGATTGTGGTTACTAATTCATCTATAAAATGTGTTTATTCGGTTTGACAGGCTATAATTTTGAGCAATCATACTTGGAAAAATTACATCATTTTATACTGAAGTTATCAATTTCATCTGTATCATAGGAAAAGCCAGATTGAAGTTGCAAGAAAAATGCTGCAGGTGTACTGTCTGATGTTGCCAGGGTTCGCTGTAAAAGTTCTCAAATATAAGCAAAACGATGTTATGTCGTTAGGTTCCTGATTAAGTGTGTGAAATTAGCTGCTGCTAACAGCTCTTTATCCTAATTCTACTGTCCTTCTTATCAAGGTACAAGGTATGCACTAAAAGTACTATTTTTCTTAAAAAAATGTGTAACAAAGAGGGATGAGGTGTCAATGAAAAAGTTTTAAATGTCCCTTATTATATTATGACCAACTGGAATCCCAGTTTTTTTGATAATTTGCAAAGATGGACCGAAAAGGCTTTCTACAAAACATAGTATTAGTTCTATGTAAATTTGTTTGAAAAAACGTATTTTAAATAAATTTTAGGTACGAGCTACCCAGTATTAAATTAAATTGATGAATGAGATATCATGCGGTATTTCTAATGGTTCGAAAAGTTGGACGTATTCTATAAAAATAGTATACTTAGTTTCAAACGGGGGTAAAGTAAGAAGACACATTGGAATTTGAGCTCTCTCCAACTTTTGAACCCTTACATTGCCGGAAACAGTTAACCGTTCATCCTAGTATTCATGGTAATCCATCTTAGTAAATAGAATAATACGATAATGGCAAATATAAAAAGGTTATTTGTAACCCTCTGCTAGTCATTAACTGTGTGGACATCATTTATTTGTAAACGTGGAATTTTTAATATTTACGGAAAAATTATATTAAAATGTGTTTTAAACATGAACCGGAATCTTATATCTTTTTAAAAGGGTCTGTCTGAAGTAGTATCACAACGCTTTCTATTTCTGTCGCTAATCAGCAATGTGTAAATCCATACCTCATCATCATCATTATCAGTCAGTGATAGTTCACTGCTGGACATAGGCCTTCCCTTACGCACGCCATCACTATTCTCATCCAGTCTACACCGGCCACTTTGCGAATGTCGTCACGCCATCTTGCCACTGGCGTCCCCCCCCAGTACAAACTATTAGCAGCCTTCACATACGCGTTTATATATACATACACAGATACGCCTCAGAAAACTATAATACATTTGTAATGGAATTTGGATTGTTTGTTTAGTGAACTAAAATAGGATGTAGGAAATATGTTAATATAGAGTAATGAACATAGTGTTTTTCTCGTGTCTGGGTGTTAGTATCTATATAGTATGTTTTTATTTATAAAAGAAAAGAGAGTCTATGCATTTATCAGTTATCTGGTTTCCATATTCAAGCTTTTCTTAGTTTGGGACTAGTTGATGTGTAATCGTCCGTAAAAACTAAATTTATATTAATATGATGTTATTAACTTAAAATACATAATCAATAAATAACAAAAGGGTAGAATAATGTAAAACGTATTATATATAGTATTTTACTACGATTAGTATTGTGTACAAAAGACTCGCTTTAACACTTGAGGCACTTAACAGTGCCGGAAACTATTAACTACTTTATGCTGCGTCATTTATGTAAAAATCCATCTTACTAGGGGAAAAATACAATAACGTTATAACGCTCACGATGCCATGAGTTTAACTTTTCTACACAAGTTTTAGGGAATTTAAAATTGACAAAGTGATTATTTTTAAAATAAATGGTATAAAAGTTTGTCAATTGATTTTATTATATTAAGTTACTTCTTCCGTAGACTGGTGGTATAGGATTGCGCTTTAGAATCTGGTGGCCCTAAGTCCGAATCCTGCGAGAATTCAACAAAATTCTAATATCGTTTCTTTGTTAGTTGGAGCAATGCAGGCTGATCACTCGATTGCCTTTGAAGTAAGATAATCCATGCGACGGATGGGCACGTAAAAAGTCGGTCCTATGCCTTATTTCTCTCCGGTCATGGCAGTCATAGGGACGGATAACCGGTTTATGAAAATAGGTAGGAATAGGTAAGGGACCTGTGTTTGCGCGTAATTTTGTGCACTATAACATTTTCTGCGTAGTTGGTTGATCTCTAATATAGATTGGTCACCGTAGTAGACTTGGAGGACCTTTCTATTTTTCTTATGAAAATTCAGCTTAAGTGGGCCCCATCATCATCAGTGATGATGGGGCTACCCGACCTAAATTCCCTGGCTGGTAAACCGACTAAAAACCAACGGGTTGCTCTTTTCTTATGTCGCTGTAGCCGTGGCCGCGGGTACCTACTATTGGTAGTCTTCGGCGACCCTAGCGCAACGTGGCGGTCCTATATTAAGTATTATTACATTTTAGTTACGAAGTATTTTTTCGCTAATTTTGTTGTTTTATTAAATACTTAAAGAATTTTTTGTTCTTTTACAAAGTCTACATTATCTCATATACGTTTTGATTTAGAATAGACACATAACTCGGGTACTTAGAATTTGATTACTTAAACGAAATTATCCTATTTTGATTTGCATTAAAGTTTGTAACATACCACAGTTTTCAGCACTTAACTGAACTGAATTACTCTTAGGGATTTTACATTACAACACTAGTTGCATACAACTTACATACTATTCAATAAGATATTAATGACAGTATTGTCCAATAATAATGTTAAGCAAGAGAAAAAAAAATACGGGGACATACAATTTATAAATAATTATTAATATATTTACATTATTAAAAAAAACAACAAGTAAAACACAAATTCTGTGTTTCATCATCATCATCATCACAATCAGCCCCTACCAGTTCACTGCTGGACATAGGCCTTTTTAAATGGACGCAGATGCCCGATCCACTGCTACTCACTGCCAACTTGAACCGCCTACTGCACGGAGATCGCCATCCCTGATCGGGGGTCGACCAACACTCCGTTTTCCTAAACTTGGCCCACACTTTAGAACATTATGAGCCCATCGACCATCCGTTCTTCGGACCAGGTGAACGGCCCACTGCCACTTCAACGAACTTATCATTTGCGCTAAGTCGGTAACTTTCGTTCTTTGCAGGATGAGTTCATTACGAATTTTATCCGGCGAAAAGACTCCGAGCATAGCGCATTCCAGAGCATGTTGAGCTACGGCAAATTTGTGGACCAGTACGATGTTCAGAGTCCACGTTTCTGCCCCGTAGCTTGAGCCTATTCAACAATATAAAATTTGAGTCCTCCGATAGCAATTAGGGGATGAAATTACAGCTAGCCATACCCGATGAAAATCGGAAGGTGACATATTTCCTTAGGGAAATGGAGCACTGGTATCACACATTCGCGGTCCCGATGAGCGTGAAATTAGGACAGTCGTCAAAGGACTGCTTAAGGAAATCCCTTGCTCCGAGATAGCAGCTGCTATCAAAGAATTAGATTTATCGGCCCTTTCGCTGTAACGAATGTACCACCCACGCACCAAACGCCTCCAAACAAAACTCAAACCTCCAAGGAAGGCAAGCGTATTTATGAAGTCCAATAGCTCTGTGGGATCAGTCGTCTCTTCTTTAAGCAGCCGCATTCTAACGGGGAGTCTGTTACAATGCGTGGCCAATAACCGTTGGGCGCAGTGTCGCAACTGCCAGTTATAAGATCAAACTCCGCGTAACTGTTTCACCCGCCCCCGTTGCGTTAGAATGCCTTGAGGATCACGGCACTACCGATTGCCCCAGACCCAAGGACAAAGAAGTCCTTGCCACTTACGAACCCCCAGCGTGCG
Organism: Lamproptera curius; assembly: GCA_029286875.1. Taxonomy (NCBI): domain Eukaryota; kingdom Metazoa; phylum Arthropoda; class Insecta; order Lepidoptera; family Papilionidae; genus Lamproptera; species Lamproptera curius. Next base: position 414,252 of record JAGSMT010000178.1, on the reverse strand, counting down.
CTAACTGTCGTAATCCCGTACCCAATTACCTATAGTTGTATTGTCCATGCAGTTTAAACATTACGAAGGACAAAGGTTTTAAATTTTTTAACATATAATATTTTTTTTGCCTAGTTAAAACATTTTAGAAAATGATTTATAACGTCTATTATTTCGTAGATAAAACATTTAGAAGTTAGACATATGTTTTGACTTGAAACAATTTGTAAATGACAAATAATACCATTGCAACAATATTTCAAAATCTTTGCATTGTTTAGAAATATTTGATCATAGCAGTTGTGAATAAAATCACTTTGTTTATGCCATCTGTGAAAAATTTTGATAACAAGTAACCCACAACAAAGATAAAAAGAAACGATTTAAACATGTTCATAAATCATCCAAATTAAATAATAGAACTCCGTTCATTTTTTTTAAATGATAGGTATTAGCTATCATTTGGTGCATTTTTTGTGATAAGCAATTTAATAAATATCTGATAAATTAAAAAGATTACAGCTGCCGACACCATAAAACATAGACTTAAATAATGTTAAATTATATTTACTAATTAAATGTCCTATAACAAAATCAGAAAGCGCCTACATCTATGTTCTAAAAAAAAACATTTTAATGTAAACTAATGTTGAAAATTGCAATTACGCATTTAAGCTCATTTAAAGCAATATAGTGTAAGTGTATAGGTACAAAATAATATAGTAGTCAAATCGGAGGACCAAAAAACTCAAAATTATTGGATATAAATTTAATTAAGATAAAATATGAAAATTACAATTTAACTTATGCTAAAGCTAAGCCTTTTTTTTTTTTTTTGCCGTTGGAAAATCCAGCTTACGGATTCCCGCCGCCAAAGTGAGGGACAGCGGGGATATGTGGGGCTCCCGGACCAAGATGGGCAGCCGGTATACCCACTAAAAACCAACGGTTGTTCCTTTCGCAAATCGCTGTAGCCAGGGGCCGCGGGCACTGATTACAGTCTTCGGCAGCCCCGGCGCGAGCGTACCCTCTCGGGCCTCTTCTCTCCAGGTGTGTTGGGACACCGGAACGTCCTTTAGGCGCCGTGCCGGAACAAACAGCACGGCGCCCCTCTTAAGCCCTTCTCTGGGCGGCGGGCACCCTCTTGCCGGCCGCCCAGGGGCTCAGTGTCAGGGGGGAAGGTTGCGTGCGTACGCCACTCTTCGGGGCCCTGGCCTTCTTCTGCGGATAGCCAAGGCGCTCACGGCCTCCCTGTCCCTTTCACGGCCTCCTTCCAGGCCATCACGTCCTCGCAAAAGCAAGGACGGCGCCCCGACCTTTCGCTCTCCTGGCATCCTGCGCACTACGGCAGGAAGCGAGGTCGTGCCTCGATTACTACGCAGCTCTCGGCGTTGCTCGACCAAGCTGGGCACTCTTCCAGCGCGTGTTGGGCCGTCTCTTCGGCACATACGCCACAGTGGTGGCACTCCTCTGTAGCCTCCCTACCGGCCACGCGCAGGTACCTCCGAAACAGCCATGTCCCGATAGAACCTGCGTCGCGCGGAACGTTAGGGAGCCATGTCCTCTTTCTAGCCACCACTTAAGAACGGGGCGTATGGCTTTGTTGTTCGACGGCCGGCGCTGGGTGCTCCAGCCGCAGCTCCCCTCCTGTTTGCAAGGGCGCAATTCGTCTCTCGCCCCTTATCTCTTCTGGGGCTGGCCTGAAGCCCCGAGCCTTCCCTCCTCGCGCCAGAAGAAGAGTGACGCGAGTTTCTGCATCCAGGTCCCAGGGCAGGAGCCAGCCAACAGGCACGCCGCCTCACCGGAGATGGTCCGGTAGCCCCTGCAGCCCGGATCAGCCAACACCCTCTGGGTTCTTCTCAATACTGCCTGCTCTCCTTTTGGAGGTGTCAGCCCACACAGGTGCCCCGACAGGACCATGGACCTGACGGACTCCGGCGTAAAGGCGGCGACAGGAGCTGCTGGGTCCTCCGGTGTTGGGGAGATGCTAAAGCTAAGCCTAGTCTAACTCCTTTCGATGCAGAAATGGAATGCCCGAGGTACATTGAAGATTATCGTAATGAAGTAATTCAACACGATGGAAACTTCCCAGTAAAGTGCAGCGTCGGATGGCACGACCTCCTTTGGGTTCGTCGAAACCGTTCCCGTTGATGAAGCGTATTTGCCTCGTGTCGACTCGTTGACGCAGCATATTTGTACCGTGTGAATCGATGTTGCAATGAATAGATGACGCTGCATAGTTTGCGATTTGCTAAGGAAGCTTGCCAGCATAACACCTCCCCCTGAGAACAGCGCTACTTCTGAGACTTGAGATGAGGAAGTGCTTGTATAATCAGAGTTTTTGCAGGCTGCAATAGACGCGTCCTCTCAGGCTGGCACCTCAGAGGCTCTTTAGAGCATCGCAACATCCCACAATGTCTTAGTGTTGCTACGATCAGGATGATGAGTAAACTTATGGACACAAGCACAATGGTATCGTCGTATGGTATAGAAAATTCGACGAGATTTGTTCGACTTGTAGAGACCAGTTGCCCAGGAATATGATGTTGAGTTTCCTGCAACCTCCTTGAGATCAATTGATTTCAGGTGAACTGAGAAGATGTGCTAACGTAGCTCGTTGTGATCATCTGGTATTCCCATTGATCTTCAAAGGCGTTCCTTCAACTTGTTCGTTGCTGTTGGTGATGGTAAAATTCCACTGTATGTAGGTAACAGTTAGCCGGGATGGTGACCAGGTAGGTACCGATGACGTTGTTTGCTAGTCTCACGTGAGCACTTGCAGCACGTATCTTCGTCATGAAGAGAATGATATGACGTAATGCTCTGATCGAGTTCCTCCAAAGCGATCCTTCGAATGAGAGTTACAGTGTGGTCATCTCGCAGCTTCCGCCAAAAGATTGGTTAATTATGAGCGCGTGGGTACAGTCACGCAGTGCCGAAGTTGATGGTCATCTTGATCTCACCAGAGTACCAGTTACCGTACTTCGGGCGATTCAGCCTCCATGTACACTCCATCCCTGTTTGTTGCTATCAATGGATAGGAGGGATGAGGGCCTGCCAGTATTTATTGGAGCGACGGACGGTTTATATAAGTCGAACGTGCCGCAGGAAGAAATATAGTATTTTAAAAATTATAACTATTCTGTCTCCCGAAAAATAATACACGCAATTATTTCGTAATATTCTCTTAGTTCTAAGTCTAACATATGTTGCTTTTATATAATGATTCTAATTTCTTAACCATGTAACCTAAAACCTCAATGCTTATAATAGAATGATGTGTGCTTGATGCACGAATAAACCTTAAAATATTCTCTATTCTTGTTAACTCGGCTATTATATTCATCTACATTTTCTGTAATTATACTTAGTTTTGAACAAATCTCATGTATTTATTAGTATATATTTATAAGACTTGAATCCCGTTGAGCTTGGGTATTTAGGATGAGCTGCAAGGTTACATTAATTTTGGATTGATTTTCTACTAATTTAGTTATAATTTTCGAATGCTGATGAGCCATCCATTCGGTGTTTAGACTTACCAGCGTGAATTTACTTGATCAGCAATTTTATTGTCATTATTCTGAAGAATTTTTGATAACATTGTCATATCTATCTGCATCTGAATAATCCAGGTTGCCTCGTGATATTCTTAATTAATGAGCCTAAACCATCAATGGAGACCTCTTTTTGTTCGCATTGGTTCTAATGTTTTAAATGATATGTATAAACTTTATTTTAATTTAGACGATAAATATTCTATTTGGGTTCATATAGCATGTACAGTGTGATTGTACAAGCTGACTTTTGAAATCCGATAATTGATTTGCAACATGTGAGCTTTATCGCGTATATCCTTAAGTTCAATATACTGTAAAATGCATGGTAGTGAGTAGGTGGCCTGGTTGCTCCTAGTCGAAAGAGTATCCAGGGCCATCGTCAGAGACTCTCAAGCGTTATCCCTTGAGTTGATGTCCAGAGCCGTTATCGAATGAGCAATCAGGACCAGTAGCACCTACAACAATTGGGCACTTTAGGGACTCGTTTTAATCGATTTTTCGCTACGGGCCACGTTTTTTGGATTATAAATATGTATAGGTGATTCAAAGAACTTTATCCTGACTATATCCATGGCGCTAATTTTTGACGGTTTTGCCAAAGATTGCTGATAAAGACGCGCTGATCAGGTTGGTATTCGATTTCTAGGTTCACTGGTCCTTATTTAAATTTTCTATGATATTGAGTGCAGATTATGTAACGATGACTCATTAATAGTATTTATATAATTTTTCATACTATCTCGGTGATTTTGCATGTTTGTTGCATTAAATGCTTGAACATATCAATATCAAAGGATCGCAGCGGATCAAAGTGGCCGGTTATTATATCAGACGTCTCACTTGGTAAACAGTGGATCGAACTATTGTAAGCTAAGATTCCGTATGGGACTAGATTGAAATATCTTGATCTTTGTAGAGTTAATTTTAGGATACGAAGATGTTCCAGCAATGTGGTGAAACCTCTCCTACGATCCGTTATCGTTTTGGACTATGTGGAAAGTTTTATGATGGTTTATTTTATGCAGAGTTGCAGATTCGCTAAACAACTGGTTCGTAAATTCAAGTTGCCGTTATCTGATACTATTGTTGGCGGTAAACCGTGATGCGTTACAAAATTTAAGTAAAAGGCTTACAGGGTGCTGATTGCTGTACCGTCGCGAATGTGGTATCGCTGAGCATGCTTAGAGAATACGTCGACAATGAGTTAAATATTTCTCGTTTTGAATTGAAAGCAGATCCATGTGAACAATTTCGAATGGTTTCGTAGCCAGGGAACTATGTTGAACTGTTGTCTAATGGGATTACGGTCATATTTGCTTGACCGACACGCTACAACTATTAATAAATTTTGTGATATCGTCCTTCATCTTGGGCCAATAATATCGACAGGATAACCGAGATGACATTCGTTTGATTCACGCGGTGGTTGGTTTTACCCTCATGGTAATGCTTTATTATTTCTTGTTGCCTGAGGTATTCTTTTATATTTTCACTTCAATTTTGATAACACTAAATTCAAAGCGGAGTTTTAAACTTATTTTGAATAATAGGTATGATATCGTAAAATGCAAGCGGTGGGTTAATAACAACTATAGCCGTTTTACTTTGGAGTTGACATATTCTTTAATTACATTCACTACATCTGATTCTAAGTTGGACTTGGACACCTGTACGGATGTCTAGTTATGCAGTATCGAAGGGTTTAGAAGCCGTCGAGTCGCTTTTGATATCGCCATAACAACTGTAATACCATATCTGCCCTAGAAATTTATTTAATGGTTCGGCAACGTTGGGACTTCTAAAATTGGATTTTCTAAACTGGTATGAGCCGAGGGCTGTAGACGAATTTTCCCAGAAGGTGGGACATTCTGACGGGTTTGCAACAACTAGACTGGATTTCTTCGTTATTAATTTGGATGCGAGACAAAGCGTCTGCATTACAATTACTACTACCTTTTATATACTACAGAAATCGTATTCCGAGGTTTAAGTTTCCAACGAGGTTAAACGAGTTAGGCTCCTTAGGTTCCATAACCCACTGGGTGGTTTATGGTCCGTTACGATTTTAAATTTTCGTCCAAATAAATAAGGTCGGAAATATTTAGGTCGCCTAATGCAATAGCAAAGTTCCTTTTCGATAGTACTATGAGTTAGTTTCGCTATCGTTTAAAGTACGCGACGCGTAGCATACGAAGGCTTATCCGCACCTAGAGACCGCTTGCGATAATGCCGCCTATTGCTTACGTTAGATGCGTCAGTTGTAAGGATGAAATCTTTAGAAAAATCTGGGTATTGAAGAATCGGGTCATTAATTAGGGAGCTGCTGCATTTTCAAAACAACTTATACTCGGCGTTAATTACGATTTTCTTACCTTTCTTTAAACATTGCGTTAAGGGTTTGTAACGTGTGCAGAAATCAGGAATAAATTTACTGCAATAACCTACTAAACCGAAAACTGTTTTATTTCTTTGGGTGTAGTAGAGTAGCGGATACTTTAGATTGCTGAAATCTTATCAGGTTGGTTTGATACCATCTTTACTAATTATATGCCCAAAGATAGGCCGTTTTTAAGTTTCAGAAATTCAGACTTATCCATTTGTATCTTAAAGTTTGAATCTCTTAGCTTTTGGAACACCTTCTCCAGGTTAACCATATGTTCTTGAAGAGATACTGAAAACTACAATATCATCTAAATAAACTAGACAAATAGTGTTTTGTAGGTCTTTGAGAACATTGTCCATTACGCTGAAAGGTGGACGGAAGGTTTTTAATCCCATTGGCATGCGTAAAATTCGTAGTGACCATTCTCGACATTGAATGCTGTCTTGGGTATGTCGTCAGAGTTCATCTCAACCATGATAGAACCCTGCTAAGGGTCCAAAGTCAAAAATACTGACAGTTACCAAGTTTATCTGGGACGTCGTTTATGTTGGGTATCGGATACTTATCTAAAATTCTTGCGGCGAACTATTCACCTGCGTAGCCAACATAAGGTCGTTATATAAAGCAGTCTCATCTCTCTGTTCCGAAATTATTAATTAAGTATTCTTTATACTTCTAACTCAATGCCATTTGGTTAATTATCTGTACAGCTGACCAGTTTTATTAAGTATACGTTTACAGGCAACCTTGCTAGCTCGTTGCCGGGATTTGCAGTTACATATTCCGCTCTATTTGGTCACATAAGTGGATAAATCTAGGTAATATATGCAGGGTTCCGTCAAAAATCGGTACCAGGCTGGGGCTTTAAAAATTGCGTCTACGTCGGCCATCTCGGGACTGATTTGTATCAGGTCTATCGAGAATCTACGTCTTATCTAAATCTACACTAATGTTTCTATAGCTATCAAGTTGAGCCTACGAGCAATTTGTGCATGCAGGCCCTTTAGGAGTAGTGTGCTTAGGATGAAAAATCTTGGAAACTAAAAGGACACTTATAAGGATATTGAGAGCAACACACAAGGATAATCTTAAGTGTACTCCATGAATTTCATTCTGGTTCTTCGGGATCGATTTTCGGTTTTCCTCCATGCAGGGACTCAGGTTGGATACCGGGCGCGTCAGTTCTATTCTAGATCCTAAAGCTACCCTAGGTATCCTACCGACTGCGCCAATTATGGTGTCGCCGTCGGAGGACCAAATAAACTCAAAATTATTGGATATAAATTTAATTAAGATAAATATTAAAATTACAATTTAACTTCTGCTAAAGCTAAGCCTAGTCTAACTCCTTTCGATGCGAAATGGAATGCCGGTACATTGAAATTATCGTAATGAAGTAATTCAACACGATGGAAACTTCCAGTAAAGTAGCAGCGTCGGATAGCAGCAGGCCTCCTTTGGGTTCGTCGAAACCGTTCCCGTTGATGAAGCGTATTTACACTCGTGTCGGACTCGTTGACGCAGCATATTTTACCGTGAATCGATATTTCGATGAATAGATGACGCTGCATAGTTACGCGATTTGCAAAGGGCTTGTACCATATAACAAAGTTAACGCATTTAAAAAAAATATTTATTCTATGTGCATAAAACGTACATGAAATTTTGATTCAATGAATATTTTAAAAGATATAAGAGATTTGAAATGCAGTGGCAAGAATCGAGGGGTAGTTTTTTCCAGAAAGCACGTGGTATTGTGCAAAATGGTTATATACAGTTTAAAGAGGGTCATATTTTTTAGTCAAAATTTCCCTCGTTAACTTAACATTGTTACTTGTTTTATAATCTGGATAAACAAGTACAATGGACGTGTCAGTTTGTAACGTCAAAATCACCATTTTTAATTAATGACATTGTGATACATAACCGATACATACAGCACAACCACTTTTTTTGAATTTCTTTCTGTCTGACTGTTTTGGCTTATAAATTGTACTTGCGCTGAAGATAGCTCATGTAACTAGGAATGACTGAGGTTGCTTTTATAATACAATGAATATTTATTTTTTATACCTATTACCACGCGGACAAAGTCACGTGAATCAGCAAGTTCAATTAACTAGTTAAATTAACTAGTGAAAGTCTACGCTTCTGTGAATATTTGCACTTGTTGCTTACTCTCAGTTACAAAGCTTCTACTCTGAAATTAAGACTGCATTACTTTGCATGATATTTAGTAGCATTCACCAGATTAAATTTGCTTTCATTCTCTGTTGTTTTATATTCATTTCCATTCATTCACCATAGCCTTTTTTATTCCCAAGCAGAAAAAATAAAAAGGTTATAATATTATTATAACACATGATAAATTCATAAGTTCGAAGTTAAGATTGAAAACTTTCAACATTTAGTACGTCAATATAATTGAAATAGTCTAAAATTATGCTGAACATAATTGTACCATCGCGGTACCTATTTCTGCCGTGAAGCAGTAGTGTGAAAGCACTGCTGTGTTCTGGTTCTATGTCTCACGGTAGGGAGCGCGTTGGTGATACCACTGGTATTGCAAATGTCTATGGGCGTCGGTGACCACTTTAGATCAGGTGGCCCGACTGCTCGTTTGCCTGCGTATGCCATTAAAAAAATATGTATATATTTAAATTAACGCCGATTATGGTTTCTGAAAACTTATTATAATGTCGAATGTCTCGGTTTCATTATTGTAATTAATTATAAAGAAAGCCAATAAAATTTTACGTGTTTTAAGTAACGAAATTTTTACTGGTACTTGGAATTTGGTACGAATTTAATATCATGAATATTTTGTACATGATCTATTTTATAAGAAACTTGTTTTTTTTATATGAAAGTTTGCTATTTTTGTTGAGTACAGACGTTTATATTGAAATTAGGGCTGTGTCAGTTCGATCATTTCTTGCAACCCGGGTCGATCATAACCTGTCAGCTAGACAATCGGATCACAAAATTTCGATTGTCTTGCAGGTCGTGGGTCGTGTGCGGCATTAAGTTACTTTGTGCTAGTCAACGATCGCGGGTGTCATTGTAATTCACGTGCAGGGGTTCGTGTCGCGACATATTCACTAGGACATTTTAAATCTCAAATAAGCTCCAAATAGATTTTTTATTCTGTATAATAGTTAAATATGATTTTAAAATAATTTTTGTCTTTTAAGTATTTATTAAAATATAAACAACTAATGCATAAATATTATCCAATGCATTATTCTTAATTTTACGAGTTGAACAACTCTATTATAAATACTATTATTTAAGAAATTATAGAAAAAATTACCTACCAATAATATATCATAGTGTTACTGTGGATTATTACCAACCCAGCTACGGTTAATTTATTGACCTAAAGACAAGCGCAACTCGCTGGTCTGGCCTGCGGACTTCTATACTCATCCGGCACCCGATCACACGTCTATCTCTTTCTTTCGGCATAAAGAACGAGAAAATGCGTTTTATAGTAAATAGGTAATGGACTTGAGTTCCGATTGTACGTTAACACGTAATACTTTACACTTCAAATCTTGTATCCGTGTACCACATTGCAAAAACATTAGGGTGTCCATTTAGAATGGATAATCCTTGAGCGCCCAAAGCTGACTACCCGGCCTCAAAAAAAAAAAAAAAAATTCCAACCTTACTCCAAGTTATGATTTTTTAAACGTAAATCCATTTTATGATGTTTTCCAGTTTATGTGCACGCGACGCCAAATTAATGAATTTGCTTACGTTTTTGGTGTTATATTACTCCTCACAGACTATACTATTAAAGTAATAAATAACATGAGTATCTATTTATTTTTTTCAAAAATATATCAATTTTAATTTTTAGTTGTAAATTTGATCACAAAAATAATTTTGAAAAGTTTGAAGTGTTTCATGTAAAAAAGTATTGAAACAAGTAATGAAAGTATTTAAAAAAATGCAGTTAATAGTTTACAAAATGGTATAATACATCATTTTATCTAATACTATTCCGAACTTATTTATTGAGATGCAAAAAGGTAAAATCGACTAAAAAGAAACGATAAATATATTATTAAATTTTAATAATAGAAATTGCAGGTTATAAAACAATCTTTATTTTATAACATTTCAAATTCTCTGCCACCACTCTAATACAGCTCTACATCTTCTAATAAAGGCTCTACTAAGAAAGCGTGCGTAGCGTCGTTCATTTATTTTGAAGCGGCCTCTTGAACTACTGGCTGCGTAATTCCTCAAATTTGAAATCGTTTTCAGTACCTCTTCCTTTAGGCAACCCCAGTAAAAAGTCAAGAGGTTTAAATCTGGGGATCGAGGAGGCACAAAATGGGACCCAAACGACCAATCCATTTATTTGGATATGTGGCATTTAAATAAGAACGGACGTTTGCACCATAATGTGCAGGACAGCCATCATTCTGTAGCCAATGGGATTCCCTTATCTCCTCAGGCACTTCTCCAATAAGGTTGGGAGATCATTTTGTAAAAGTTTATAACTTTGGAAGATAAATTTCCAGCAGTTCGAAAGGACCAATAACTATCCCATTTAATATACCAGTCCAATAATTTATTTTGAACTGGTATTGCGACTTCTCTTCTCGCATTAGATTTGGATTTGAGAGTTGCCAGCTGTCAGATTATGCATATTAAAGTATCCGTCTTTTTTTAATGTAGATTCGTCGCTCCATAGAATTTTTCAAAGAATTGTGGATTTTCTTCTATTTTGTCAAGCATTTGTCGACAAAAACAATCTTCATGGTAATCTCTCGTTGCAGAGCTTGGACGCGTCTAATATGGTAAGGATGATATTTATTTATTTTCAGTGCACGGTGCACGGTCGTTTTGGGATTCCGGTGCGACGTGATATTGCTCTTGTAGAGGTAGATGGGTCTTGTGAATTTCATCAAGCACAACATCTTGAGTATTAATATTCACTTGTCTTCGGATCGTACCACCAATGCCGCTGCCAGGTATTCTGCCATCCGAATAACAACTGTGGACTCTGATGAAAACAGGTAATCTGGATGACGCGCATTAAGTCCTTTCCTATAAAGGTGCGCAGCGGCGTTGCCCCTGCACTCACCATAGATGAAGTGCATATTGGCGTATTCTTGTGCCGTGTATTGAATGCGTGGCATTTTGATTCACAGAATCAGTCCAGATACAAGCCAAGGCGTCGTAAAATTACCAAACAAAGTCCAAATCAGTAAGCAAAACGGGTGTCAATAAAGTAGCCAGAAGTCGTCGTTATAACCACTGATTCAAACTCACGGAGAAATGAGAAAGGAATGACACATGCGTTACCGAACAAGTCGAGAGACACTAAGTAAATGTCTTTGCTATGTGCCTGAAACCGATCCGATGATGACCAAACCGGTCTACAGTGTAAAATGTTTGAACATAGTACTCTCCTCTCACTCACTCTACTCTACAAAATCAACCTATCCTTGTCTCGTGTAAACAAAAAATGGACGGCTTTGGGCCACGCTCAGGTAGTAAATAGTATTGTTACACCGTCCCTAGTGCAATAAAAGTGACCCTTTTGTTACTGTTTAAGACTAGGTAATTGTTTTCAATTTTGTCTTAGTTACCCTTTTGCATCTCAATAGCAATAAGTTCTAATAGTATTAGATAAAATGATGTATTATACCATTTTGTAAACTGTATTAACTGCGCTTTTTTTTAAATACTTGGCCACTTGGTTTCCATACTTTTTTTTACATGAAACACTCTCAAACTTTGTCAAAATTATTTTGTGATCAAATTTCATACTAAAAATTAAAATTGATATATTTTTGTTAAAAAAAGTACAATAGATACTCATGTTATTTATTACTTTTGTAATAGTATAGTCTGTGAGGAGTAATATAACACCAAAAACGTAAGCAAATTCATTAATTTGGCGTCGCTGTACACATAAATTGACAATAACATCATAAAAAATGGATTTTCGTTTAAAAAAATCATGACTTGAGTACCAGTTGGAATTTTTTTTTTTTTGTATTTTTTTTCGAGTGCCGGGTAGCTGTGCTTTGCGGCGCTCAAGGATTATCCATTCTAAATGGGACACCCTGTATATGTATTGGTTTTATTGTGACAGTAATATTTTAAATGTGTCTCGATACCAAACTCTGATTGCATAACTGAACTGAAAATTAAAAATTTATCAACTCTCGAAGACAATTAAACAATACCTTACACCTTTACTATTTAAACGTTTAACTGCACTTTAAAATCTTGTTTAAATATGAAACGAAATGAAAATGAGTTAGAACTCAATGTTGAAAGAGTACGAATCGAAATGCAATTCGCGGAAATGAGAAGAAACTTGCAAACATTGTCGTTCAATTCTGAATTCTTTACCGTCCTTAAGAAACAAATACCTTTCCATGGTAAGAAAAAGTACATATTTCAGTGTAGATTCTTCAATAATAATTTAAAGAAAAACTTCACATTTATTTTCAATATGAGGTCAAATACAAAATAATTATTTAAACAAATAATGTTTTTAAATGTTGTACAATCTCCTAATTTTAAGAAACGATGTTTTCGCATTACATACCTATTTCTTCGGGAAAGCTATGCTGCTTTAAAAACACTACCGTGTTCTGGTTTGACGAACATCTTCGAGCGTATTTACTGGATAAACGAGACGAAACATCTTACGTCTCTTGGTAGGCACAACGTTGCTGATATTCTTGGTATTGCTGATGTCCATGGGCGTCGGTGATTACTTTCCAATATTCCAATAAGTATGCCATAAAAAAAATAAAAATCATGCCAGTTGAGTTGTCTCGTTTGTTCATCAAACAATTTTTAATGAGAAATTTAATAAATATAAAGAAAGGCTCACGACTATGACACATAACGTTCTAAACCATAACGAGGAGGATAAATCAAAGAGTAATGTTATAATTTAAGTTCAAATTTTGTGAAAAAGGTAATAGTTTGATGCCGTTAAAGGTATAAATTTGATGATCTTTAACCCGAAATGAATAGGCAATTACTGAATATACAGAATGTTTCATTTTAGTCAAAGTTTTTTATCGATATATTTACTAACATAAAGTTTATTAATGTGTTCTTAAGTTAACTTGTCTCTAAGCACTAATACTTTGACAATTGGATTGTATTTCCAAGAAACTATAATCGTTTTTCACCTAATTATATGGATACTTAACCTGGATACTTTAAGGAGTTTACTTAGTCCTGTATGTAATACAATTGAGTGTTTGTTTAATGTTACGTACATTAACAAAATACTCAATTGTATTGTGTTTATCCGCGTTTTAACTCTAACGGAACTGTATAGAAACATAAAATATATAACTATGTAACGAATTTTCCATAATATGTTATATTAGAATCGTCAAAAAAGACCACCGTTTCTCTTAAAAACCAATAAAAAACAATTGCCTAACATCAATAGGATATGTTTACTCAAAAAATTTTCGAGGGAGAGATTCCATAATTTAGAATCATAAAACAAAAGGGTTTCACGGAGACGATTTTCAATTCTCCTAAATAAACTGCGTGGGTCGTTTTCTGGGCGCTCATATATATGGCCAAGTAATTTTAATAAAATTGTATTTTGATAGAATATTATAGATTTCGTTTACTCTATGATGTGTACTTGCAAAAAAGTTAATGAATTAATTATAACAAAACTATCTCAGAGAGTTAATTATGAAAGGTTAGAATATTAGCTAACCAAATACTTCTATATTCATAGTGTAAAGGCTACGATATTTTAACACTGTCTAAACTAGAAAAGATTGTACAAATCTTGCATAACAAATACATTCCTAAACCATTTCCGATTTTTGGGCAACCCTTAGGAACAACGTTCTAAAACCTCAATATATGCTCTTAGCACCCATCACGACCAAAAGTATTGTCATTAGTCGCATGTCAGAATATTTTAAGTGTTCCAATAAATCATCAATTGCCGGATCATAATGGAATGCAGCTCGTTCGAGAATTACAGGAGCACTGCGTCTGCGGATTCGCTCAATTTCATTATGTCGTGCTCGCTGTTGTTGAGTTTGATGTGCACGAACTCGTTGCATTCTAAGCCTATCCACTTCATTGTCACTCAATAAATAATAGCGGTTAGCAAGTGAGGTAGCTCTTCGCACATTTGATTGACTGCGACGACCTAAGTTAGGTCGTCTTCTCCTCGGCATCGTAATCAAAGTGAGAAAATTTCTCGCTCACTTAACAGTAACTTAAAGTAAAGTTTCACTATCACTAAATATCAACAAAAAGAGCACACTACTTGGAATGTCACTATCACAAAGGATCACAAAGTAAAGAAAGTTCTCGTGCACGTAGCGGTAATCGTCACTCACAAAGATAGAAGGATGCACTCATAGAATATCGTAACTGATCGAACACAATATCGTCAATCGTAATACTATTTTCCGTGTTATGATTTTTCTATTTATTTTTTGGAGTTTACCTTTAAGCTCAAAATCTCCGTGTTCTGAAGTGCGACAGGATAATTGCATATTAGTTGGTTGTCAATTGTCAAATCTAATGTCAAATATTATGGTAATATATACAGGGTGTCCCATTTAGAATGGATATCCTTGAGCGCAAAGCACAGCTACCCGGCACTCGAAAAAAATACAAAAAAAAAAATCCAACTGGTACTCAAGTCATGATTTTTAAACGAAAATCCATTTTTTATGATGTTATTGTCAATTTATGTGTACAGCGACCCAAATTAATGAATTTGCTTACGTTTTTGGTGTTATATTACTCCTCACAGACTATACTATTACAAAAGTAATAAATAACATGAGTATCTATTGTACTTTTTAACAAAATATATCAATTTTAATTTTTAGTATGAAATTTGATCACAAAATAATTTTGACAAAGTTTGAGAGTGTTTCATGTAAAAAAAGTATGGAAACCAAGTGGCCAAGTATTTAAAAAAATGCGCAGTTAATACAGTTTACAAAATGGTATAATACATCATTTTATCTAATACTATTACGAACTTATTGCTATTGAGATGCAAAAGGGTAACTAAGACAAAATTGAAAAACAATTACCTAGTCTTAAACAGTAACAAAAGGGTCACTTTTATTGCACTAGGGACGGTGTAACAATACTATTTACTACCTGAGCGTGGCCCAAGCCGTCCATTTTTGTTTACACGAGACAAGGATAGGTTGATTTTGTAGAGTATGAGTGAGTGAGAGGAGAGTACTATGTTCAAACATTTTACACTGTAGACCGGTTTGGTCATCATCGGATCGGTTTCAGGCACATAGCAAAGACATTTACTTAGTGCGTCTCTCGACTTGTTCGGTAACGCATGTGTCATTCCTTTCTCATTTCTCCGTGAGTTTGAATCAGTGTTATAACGACGACTTCTGGCTTTGACTTTGTTTGGTAATTTTACGACGCCTTGGCTTGTATCTGGACTGATTTTGTGAATCAAAATGCCACGCATTCAATACACGGCACAAGAATACGCCAATATGCACTTCATCTATGGTGAGTGGGGGCAACTAAGTGCCTGCAGCCCTTTATAGGAAAGGTACCCTAATGCGCGTCATCCAGATTACCGTGTTTTCATCAGAGTCCACAGTTGTTATTCGGATAGCAGAATACCTGGCAGCGGCATTGGTGGTATCGAGCTCCGGAAGACAAGTGAATATTAATACTCAAGATGTTGTGCTTGATGAAATTCAGCAAGACCCATCTACCTCTACAAGACAATATCACGTCGCACCGGAATCCCAAAACGACGGTGCACCGTGCACTGAAAATAAATAAATATCATCCTTACCATATTAGACGCGTCCAAGCTCTGCAACCGGAGATTACCATGCATGATTGTTTTTTGTCGACAAAGCTTGACAAAATAGAAGAAAATCCACAATTCTTTGAAAAAATTCTATGGAGCGACGAATCTACATTAAAAAAGACGGATACTTTAATATGCATAATCTGCACAGCTGGCAACTCTCAAATCCAAATCTAATGCGAGAAGAGAGTCGCAATACCAGTTCAAAATAAATTATTGGACTGGTATATTAAATGGGTAGTTATTGGTCCTTTCGAACTGCCGGGAAATTTATCTTCCCAAAGTTACTAAACTTTTACAAAATGAACTCCCAACCTTATTGGGAGAAGTGCCTGAGGAGATAAGGGAATCCCATTGGCTACAGAATGATGGCTGTCCTGACATTATGGTGCAAACGTCCGTTCTTATTTAAATGCCACATATCCAAATAAATGGATTGGTCGTTTGGGTCCCATTTTGTGGCCTTCTCGATCCCTCAGATTTAAACCCTCTTGACTTTTTTTACTGGAGGTTGCCTAAAGGAAGAGGTGTACTCGAAAACGATTTCAAATTTGGAGGAATTACCAGCCGTGTTCAAGAGGCCGCTTCAAAAATAAATGAACGACCTAGCACGCTTCCTTAGTAGAGCCTTTATTAGAAGATGTAGAGCGTGTATTAGAGTCGGTGGCAGACAATTTGAACACCTGTTATAAATAAAGATTGTTTTATGTACACCTGCAATTTCTTATTATTAAAATTTAATAATATATTTATCGTTTCTTTTTAGTCGTATTTACCCTTTTGCATCTCAATAGCAATAAGTTCGTATAGTATTAGATAAAATGATATATTATACCATTTGTAAACTGTATTAACTGCGCATTTTTTAAATACTTCCACACTTGGTTTCCATACTTTTTTTACATGAAACACTCTCAAACTTTGTCAAAATTATTTTGTGATCAAATTCATACTAAAATTAAAATAGATATATTTTTATTAAAAAGTACAATAGATACTCATGTTATTTATTACTTTTGTAATAGTATAGTCTGTGAGGAGTAATATAACACCAAAAACGTAAGCAAATTCATTAATTATGTCACAGTACATAAATTGACAAAACATCATAAAATGGATTTACGTTTAAAAATCATAACTTGAGTACCAGTTGAATTTTTTCTTTGTATTTTTTTTTCGAGTGCCGGGTAGCTGTGCTTTGCGCGCTCAGGATTATCCATTCTAAATGGGACACCTGTATAAAGCTTTTAAATTGATTAACAAACTGTATCATAACAGTGTGTATCTGTTAATAAAAATTTAAACCTTATAAATAGTCAGTATTTCAGGAAAACTCTGTTTTTTTAAGTAAGCATCATGGTGTGTCGAAAATAATAATAAAACTTCATGCTTCATTAAAATAACACACATGAATTTCGACATAACTAATGTGTTTAATATGGCATTAGAACATTTAAATTCTGAGCAATAATTTTACTGTCTTGAATTATAACGGTTTTCTTCATGATCAATTGTTAGAGAGATGACTTACGTAATGTTGTAGTGAAAGTGAAACACCTATATTTATCTTTTGACAAAGTTTGTTTCCAAAATAACATTTTTTTTTCTTATGTATATATTAACAATTAAAACACATGAAATAATTGGAAGGGTCGAAGCAAACTTTTGTGCTCAAATTAATTTAAGAAGGTTACCGACTATGAAAAATAATTATATCAGGATTGCTTTTCATAAAAAAAAATTGATTTTTTTTTAAGTTACGTTTTATTAATAAACTTTTAATCTTGTATAATGAACGAATGCGGTTATGTTTTTTAGTCGTTTTATGTTTTATTTATATAAGAGCCAATTAGCATGACACATCTGCATGTTAGGAAATTAAAAACGTAAAAAGACAATAAGAAAAGGCTTTTGTTTATTGTTTCAATTTTATTATAAGAAATGACAAAAAATCCCACTGAGTTTCATTCGCTGGTTCTTCTCAAGTCAGAAGCGTCCTTTTCCGAATTGTGGTACATTTTTTAAAAACTATATGTAAGTGTTTTGCTCCTATGTTAAATAAAAGATATTTTAATTTAAAAAATTGAATTAGGCAATACGTAAATGAAATTAGCTTGTATTTTGGTGTTTAAATTTAAACACTAGAAATTTCATCTTAAGGCACGATCTTCCAATTGTCCATTGGGGTTCTTCTAACCCAATTCCTCCCAAGCTTTTGAAAGCCTTGGCTTTAAATCCTAGGTGGAAACCTATTTTGTTTTGCAACTTTAAAATTTTAAAATTGTTACCAAGACAAGCACCTAAAACCCTTCTTTTTCCTTTTTCTTAAACCTGAAGTGAAACTTTTAGGGCCTCTTATCTATTTGACCACGAGGTATTTTTAAGACGAACATTTCCATGATAACAAAGCCCAATTTGTTTTTCATCAGCCTGTTAAATTTCTCCATAGTGTGAATTCCCAATCCTTTTTCTTATTGCAACATCAATCGGGGACCCGATATCGACGAAAAAGTGATTTTATTTCATTCTAAAGGGTAATAAAACCGTTTTCGTTTGGTCCTGGCGGCCCCAACAAACCCAATGAAGTGATAATTTAATCTACGTAATGTTCCCCTTTACATTTAGTCCCCATCAGTGAAAAAGGGGTCCCTGCTTTTTTTGAATTAATTTGGATTCCAAATTACAGCAAAGTTAGCTAAGGCGTAACATTGGACAATTCTGATTTTTTTAACTCCCGAGAGGACCGAGCTGTGATGATTCTTTTCGGTATTGTTTTCCAACCGAAGACTGCCGTGGTCGACCTTAAAAGCAAATCTTTCCCCATACTTTCTTTTGTGTCATCCTTATCCACTGTACAGGAGGTTACCAAATCAGATTTTTTCAAATTAATAGTAATCATTGAAATATATGTTTTAATTTTATAATTGGTATAAATAATAAAGCAAAAACCTTTATTTCGATTATTTAAAAGCCTTAAACAATTTTAAGACTTCAAAACTCTACACTTTAGAAGATTTGTGAAAACAGGAAACATTACCTTTTATATTCTTTAAACGTAGGATAAGAAAGTTAAATGAAAACGAAGCAAAATGAAGTTCACGAAATGAAACTTGAAACGATTCGCGGTTAACTCTGAATTCATCACAGAGTCCTTTCAACGGTCAATACGTTTTCCTTATTAAAAACTCTATCAATCGATCGTTGAGTCAAATAGGCAATTTCCATTTTGCCTTAGCCTCGCCTTACGTAAGCTACATTTCTTTTGTATTTATAATTAGCAAACATTTGTGACACAATCAGTTTTAATAAGGCAATGAACCAAATCTTAAATTGTTATATTAGATAATTTAAACAACCAATCGTTACTTAAAATAAATATTGAACATTGTAATGCCTTAAAACCAATATTAATCTAACCTTTCCACGTTTGTGCAAGGGAGATTTAAAGGCACTGATGTGTTTTACTTCAAAGGGTATTGTTGAAAACCGGCATTGACTATTCACATTCTCATTAATCGTATAATTCAACGTCATAATCATGATCATCATCGTCAGCATGAGTTAGTCCACTGCTGAACATAGGCTTACACTAATGCACGCCTTCATCAATACGGGGTTCTGGACCACTTCCCACCATGCAGGCCAAATGCGGTTCGGTGGGTGGACCGACTTTTTTACCTGTCATCGGCCCGGGGATCATTTACTTTAGTGATTGGGTGATCAAAGGTTTAAACCCTAACCAATTAGGAAACAAAAAAAATTTGTTGGTCCCCGCAAGGTTCCAAACCCACGACCTCCCATTTCTAAAGCACACGCCTTTACCACTAGGCTATGTCTACTATACCAGCGTATAAATAGGGTTTCAGGTGGAATAAACAACTTATTCAATTATAACAAAGGTTGTTTCCATTAAGTTCTCCTATGACCCGATATTAAATCTGGGTTTTTTTTTTTTTTATAGCATGCCGCGGGCAGCATTCCGCCACCTGATGGGAAAGGGTCCCGGAGCCCTAACATTAACAATACCAGTGGTCCGCCAACGCGCTTTCCTTCCGGGACGGGGATGTTAAGTCCGTTTCCCAGTAAATGCCCTGGTGCAAACCCGGGAACAGGCGGGCCACTTACCGTTTCGCGGCGGGGCCCGCGGTGGTCCCACCCAGACGGTCTCCCTGTAAACAGGGGACCTACCACCGGTAAAAAAAAAAACCCTTTTGCAAAAGCCTCGCATGGTTTCAAATCCCAATTCTTAATGGAGTGAATATTTAAAATTTTTATTATAGATAAAATTTCTTTAACCTCGGATTTTAAAATAACTTGGGTAATCAAAATAAGATTTTAAATTTGTTAAATGTTTAAGATCACTAATAAATTTTCAATTGCTTAATCTATTAAGGTAGAATGAACCTATGGATATTGGAACACTGGACCCAACTTTATTGTGCGTGTAAACATTTTAGGTTTTAGACAAAAAAAAATATCCCATTTTATTAAATTTATTTTATTTTAACTACGTATGTAGTATAACGTCCTACATATATATCATTTAAAAAAATAGTTCAATATTTATTTTAAAAATGACGTAATACATTGAGAAATAAGCAATTATTTACAATAATTAAACGATCAATATTTATAGAAAAAACCGTAACATTTGAAAACCAACATAAACCAATTTGAAAACAAAAACGATAAATGTTTACTTTTAATATTTTCCCAGGTAGGCCTTTCACAATTTGAATGAGAAATCACAACGGCTTCGCAATATCACAATCATCCTAAATAAACTAAGGGTCTGATAGATCCAGCTTATACATATGGGAATATACCATTAAAATGTTTTTATTAAACGCGAAGCAAAGAAAGAAGGAATAAATAATATTTTAATTTTTGGAATATAGTACCTTTTGCCTTTTTCTATTTGGATGATAAATTTCAATCGAAATGTATAAAATATTATCGTTCGTTTTTAATTTTAAAGTAAAAAAAGTTCTTTTTAACTCCGAAGATCCAAAAACCCAAATACTTTAGTATATTTCTTAATTATACATGTAACCTCTGAACTTATCACAAATTTTATCATCATTTTATTGTTTTGTTCCATAACTGGGCACCTAAAGCCTTTTGGCCACCCAAAGGTTCTTAGTAACCTTTGGGATAAGTTTTCCCTTTGCTTTTGATAAAGAATAAATAATGAAAATGAAGAAATTAAAATGTCTAAAAATATGGGTACAATTGGAAAATAAACTATAGCAAAAGTTTTAATGAAAATAAATTATTACAAACTTAATCGCGCGTTAACACAAACTTAATCGCACCTGAGCAATTGTTTAATTTTTAGTATTTATATTTTTAATTTTTTTTAAATTTAGATTAAAAGGTCAATTCAAACCTTTTTGGATTCTAAGTTAACTAATTCTTCTTTCTTCTTTTGTACTAATTTCCATCAAGGTAACTTGGTGATTCTGCCAATTTCAAGGTTGGTGAAAAAAGAAAGAAATTAAGTTAGTATAATATGAAATTCACCCAATTTTAAATTCATTCAAATTCTGCATATATAAATTAAAGTTCTTGAAAATAAAAATGTTAAAGGGTTACAAAATATGCATGGAAGGTAATTTAATAAAGTCAAAGTCAAATCTCTTTATTCAATATGGAAGCATTATACTCTCTTATTGATTGTCAAATGAACTGCTACCAGTTCGAAAATGGAAGCCTCTGACCTAAGAAGAACCGGCGTAAGAAACTCAGCGGGATTTTTCTTTTTTTCTTTCTTTCATTAGGTTTTAGAAAATTTTTATAGTAAACATCACATTTTAATAGTTTGGAAAAGCCTGGAGCGAACAGTTCATTACCAGGGTGTGTTATCTGTCAAGTAGTAATTACAGCAATAATATCTTTTAACACACAAACATGTTCCTTCACAACTTTTTTAAATTTATTTACAGATAATAGCTGAAAGTTTTCTGGAATTTTGTTGTAGAAGAGTAAACCATTGTACCATGAAAAATTTCATTGTTCTTCGGAGCATATTTATGCTTATTCCTAGTATTTATGTTGTGTTATTACAATGTTTTACAAATTCATTTTTGTTTTTAAGAACAACAATGAAAACAACAAAAACAGTCAATACATTGATTTATAAACATTTTGTAGCGATTCTTTGGGGCCCAGGAGAATTAGCGGCGAAAGAAAGTCAACGAGCTTTAATTTATGTTATTTTAAAATAATTTACTGCTGCAATAAATATGCTGCTTTTATGCTTAGCGTTTGTTGAATATAAGAATGCCTTTGATGTTGAAACTTGGGCCATGTAGAAGGCCTCCGGAATTGGAAAATTGACCGTCGCTATATCGAGGTGCTAAGGAGTTTATACAGTAAAGGTCTTTAAGGTCCATCCGAGTACAATCCAGTTGTAAGAAGCCAACCGCAGAAGGGTGTAAGACAGGGTAATGTTATCTCCGAAACTGTTTATCGCTGTATTAGAAGACGCATTCATATTTTTAGATTGCCAAGGACGAGGTGTATAAATCAATGGCTAGTGGATTACCCACCGTAGATTTACCGATGACTAGTCATAATAGCATAGTCGCTGGAGGGCCTTAACTCCTTGACACCTAAATTTCAAAGGAACTTCCATACATCGGCAGGAGTTGATGTAGGTATACTATTCTGAAAGTATCGGTGTTTAGCGTTGCGTCTCTTATGGTTGCTTATGGAGATGGGCCGCTAACGTTCCGTTCTGACATAGTTTTCAAGAGTGCCTCCCTATTTTGAACCAATTTATAAGACATTGTCACGTTGATAATGGTTTTTTAAATTACGAATAATTTCCACCTTCACATTTGTGTCCGTGTGTGAAAAAGTGTATTGTAATTAAAAAAAAAACTTAGTTATAAAAATAATCAAAAATAAGCAGTGTAATAATGTTTAATAAAAAACGTTCTAGCAAACATTTATGGGCTCAAAATGATTGAATTGAAAACATAAGAATTTATAATCTATCTGATTTTATATAAAACGTTTTACCTAAAAACACAATGAAACGACAACACGCACCTAAAGAACAATAAACTCACGTGTTTGGATTTAACCTCCACGCAAAATAAAACTTTGGGCCTTGTTTGCGTATTCCTCGTCGTATTAAAATCAACAAAAATAAGGTGGTATCTATTTTCGTACTAATTAAGAGACAGATGGCAATAGATATTCTACTACTCACTAGTTTAGAAAGTCAAGTCTAAGTCAATTATCTTAATTCAATATAGGAGCAATACATTTCTATTTGATTGTCAAATAAACCACACCTGGATTCGGAACTGGGAATTTCTCTTTGCAGAAAAATAGAAATGATTTTTGCAGTCGTTGTGATGCACATAACATAAATACAAAAAACTAACATAATTTAATTCTTCCAGCAACTAGACTGCGAAGAATAAATAAATCTTTTAGGGGACAATGTATACGCTTTTACAACAAAATCCCAATTAACGTTCAGAATTTAACTGTCAATAAATTTAAATAAAGTGTTAAAGGAACGTTTATGCGATAAAGGTCATTATAACATAAATTAATTTATATATAATAACACAACCTGGTAATGGAATGCCCGCTCCAGGCTCTTTCAAATTTAAAATACATATGATAGAACTGTAGGTATGTACCTCATATGAATGTATTTTTGATTATTTTAAAAGATGACGAAAAAGGCCTACTGAGTTTACCGGTTCTTCTCGCGTCGAAGGCGTTCTATTCCGAACCGGTGGTACCGTCCTTGACAATCAATAAGCGAGTGCTACACTTCTATATTGAATAAAGATATTTGAATTTTCTCTGACCTAAGAAAAGAACCACAGCAAGACTTTTATTACTTTCCTTTTTTTACTAAATTTCACAAAATAATAAATATAACATCATAATTTAATTGTTTGAACTAACCTGAAACGAACAGTTAATTACCAGAGTATGTTATCGGTCAAGTAGTCAATACAGTAATATCTTTTGTCACACAAACGTTCCGTACGTTCTTGAATTTGTTCACAGATAATAGCTGATAAATTTCTAGAATATTTTTGTAGAAAAGTATAAAGTGTCCCATGAAAGTTTTCATTGTTCTTTGGAGTCATGTTGGAGTATTCTATTATTTGGAAGAACTAAATTATACTTATTAGTATTTATATTATGTGTACCACAATGTTTTACAAATTCATTTTTAGTTTATGAACATACATTTTATTTTATATTTAGAAAAAAGTCCAGGGCCACAATTACAATTCTACTTAGATAATGTAAAGGATAAAAATAAATTTTTTTTCGTATTAGCCATGTTATATTCGATCTGATTATAGACAATTTTTTTATTAATTATATACGAAAGGAATTTTTGTAACAATACTTATATTATATTTATATTTAATACTGTTGTTTATTTTATAATGTTAGTTGAATCACTAACATTGAGGTTTCGAGATGAGTCAGTCAGGATTGTATCCTTATAAAGACCGTCAAACAAAACAAAGTTCCACTTCTTAGTCAAGTATATCAGCAAGACAGGCAAACATTTCTGTATCTCATATGATGGAAAAAGAGTCAGAAAAATATGACGCGGGCGGAGAATAAAGTTTATGTTCCGGAACAATTATAAATGTAATGGAATTACGAGCACTAGACGAGGGTAGACCATTCCACAGAAGAATTAATCAGTTATAAAAACCTAATTTTTTGGCAAGTTCTTAAGACAATACTTTCCTCGAAATTTATTCATTACATATTCATTATAAACTAAACTTTTAAATATGTTGAAAAAAAACACACACATCATGCTATAGATATGGTTTTTATTACTAAAATCATTACTTTATAATTTTATTGTTTTGTAAAGAACATTAGGTATATTTGTTTTTTGACATGATATTTATTTCCTATATTTGAAATGTACGATAACAAGTGAGCTATTATTTTGTTTAATAATAAATATGATAATTTAACAAAAAATATCGTTAAAGACCAATATTAAAACAAAAACGGTAAATGTTTACCTTTATAACTTCTTTCGTGTAGAGATTGTTCATGATTTGAATGAGAAAACATAATGGTTTAAGAAACAATATTCAATCATCCTAAACAAACTTAGGGGATAACACATTTAGCGTGTACGGGAATATATCATTTCAATGTCTAATATATTTTTATATCGTAGATTCTTTCCATGATTTGTACTTTTCGTAGCGAAAAGAGGGATATGAGATTTTAACTTCTTTTAGGTTGTTTTTTATGTTTTTAAATTCAAATATTTTTATTCAATGTAGAGGCATAACAGTTTCTCTTCAACTGTCAAATAATCAAACCGACGTTTTCTCGTTAACGCGTATATATAGTTTCATAAGAGTTCTTTGTTCTTCGAAGTCTTTTTGTGGAAAAACTATTTTTGGTTCATTCCTAGTAATAACATTCACAATGTTAAACTAATTCATTACTATTTTCTGGATGTATTAAGTAGTCTGTCATAGTTTTTTTTCATAAAGACATCTTTAGAGAATTCTTTGAAACAAGGGAGCGGTTCAGACAATTTATAAATTTGTTTTGTAAATAGTTTTTCCGAACTATTCGTCGTTTGGCAATGGAAATTGCTTATACAAATTAGCAGTCATTAATTTTGTTTACTAAAATAGTAACCCCGAATTCAATAAAAATTATACCGTTATATCCGATGGAGCACTTTTTTTCATGTACTGCATAAAGCCTCCGTACAACCTAAAACTAAACGTAAGGTTGATCCAAAACAATCTCAGATTATTTCGAATAATATCAGAAAAGGCTACATAGTTCTCCTAGCCATTTTCCCTAGTTATCATAGGGTCGGCTTCAAATCCATCCAGATTTACCTGGAGAATAGTTTTTACGCAAAGTGTCTTGCACCTGACCTCTACAACCCAAAGGGTAAACTCCATTCTGATTCATTAGTTGTTAGTCAATTTAAAGGCAAAGACTCTATAACGACTCCCAAAGATGGTCTTAGCATCCAGGACCGACATTTGACATGCCTATTCTATAGGAATCATATTAGTTTTCAGACGATTGGGTGATCGACCTCTGTTGCCTAGGCTTATTAAACTGGAGGTCGTGGGTTCGAAACACGCGGCAAAACAACATTAAAATTTTTGAATTATATAATAATTATCCAATATAACTGCTAAATAATAATAAATGTTTTCTGGTTGGTTTCGACAATACGGGCCGATATTATTAGTTTAAAGTCGGTCACAATTTTTGACAGACAGAAGGAGGTATTTCATTTGAAGAGTAGTTTTTGTTTGGTTATGTTCCCATATTGCTCAGCTCTTATTGCTCCTGATTTTGCTCATTCTTGTTTTAAATTATAGATATCAGCTTGCAGCATGTTATTTAATATTTTGTATAAGTAGTTTAATATATATAATAGAGAAATAAAAAAAGACGGCACCAAAATCACAACCTCATGTGATTAAATTGGAAACATTGCCGTAAAAGATAGACTTAAATGATGTTCTCCATAATTGTATCGCTGTAATAAAATCCATAAACGCATATGATTATCTATGTTTTAATAGTAATCGACAATAACATGTCTCTTCCTACCGCAAACAACTGCGGTGGTTACCAATTCGCCAAAGACGTTCTTTAAGAGCACATACATCACTTTTTCTTTTCTAGATTCCCCTATTACTTCTTCCTTCGCACTTTTAATATCTTTGTGAAGTCCAAAACAAAAATCTTCGTTCAACGCTAAAGTCGTCTTCACCGTTCTGACTTTACGCATTCTTCTTTTCCAATCCAATAGATTCACCTATAGAACGAACTCCCGGAAACAGGATGGCTAAAACCCGGGCTAAGTTTAAATGTGAAGTGTTCAAAAGGAATTAGGCAGAAGAAACACCAATTTTCATTATTTATAAGTAAATGTGTAGTGTATGTATGTACATACAATACACATACATACATATGTTTGTCTATATTTAAATATACATTATTTCATGTGTATATTTGCGTGTTTATGTATATAGATATATAATGTATATGAATATAGCTATATAATATAAGAATACGTAATATTATTTTTATTACTACCTAAAACTAAAATACAATAAATTTTACTTTGCCTCGATTGGTATAGTTAAAATTGAAAAAATTCATTGTTCTGTCAATAAGTTTAATAAAATTATTACACTGTTGTAAAATCGTCTGCAGCATCGGATATAGATTCAGCTGTTTTTTGGAGTCTCGTTGCAGAAAGGATTACATACATTATCAGCCTGTGTTATACCACTGCTGGACAAAGGCCTTCCCTAACGCACGCCCCCTCCATTGCGGGGTTCTTGAACCCTATCTCACCACGCTTTTCCAATGCGGGTTGGCGGGTGGACTGATTTTTACATGCCCATCCAACGCATGGATTATCTTACTTTTAAGAAACTTGAGTAATCGGCCCAAATTGCCTTAACCAACTAGAAAACAACAATGAAAATTTGTTGAATCCTCCGGCAGGATTCAACCCACTACCCCGGTTTCTACACACGCCCTTGCCACAAGGCTACGGAGGAGGCATTAAAAGATTTTAAAACGCATTGTTATGCTTTTAGATATACAGTATATTTTTATAAATAACAATTTTATTCTTTGAAGTGAAGAGCCGCTTTCCTCTAAAGTAAAATAAAGTCAAATAACCGTTAAATGAAAAAGCCATTACTCTGTATAGCATTTAAGAACCCTAGTTTTCATAAAATGCATAATATTAGACTGAAAAAGAATTTATTACTGGTAAAATTTACCTTAAGTTACTTGAAAGAGTAAGGAAAACGACAGAATATTTTATATATACATGCCTAACGTAAGCAAAAACTTGGTTCGTAGAGCGTTTTCTGAAGTACAAGACAGTTAAATGGGTACCCACCTCCCGACCTTTTATAGTTAAGTTACCGCAAAGCTAACTTAGAGGTTTTTCAAATACTTAATAAAGGTTTCGTCTGAAGTATAATCTGATATCAAGAAGTATAAGTAAGTATGTAAAAATTGTACCCAAAATTATTAAGTATCAATATTTTATAAACCAGAAATATTATGGTATTCAGATAAAGTGACAAATAAATGATAATAAGTATGAGTAAATAATAATAAGCAGATATCACATCCTAAATTTTAACTCATGTAAAAAGTACACTTTTGTAACATTTTTAAGACAACAATTTACGGCATATTTTTGTTAAATTTTGCTTTATCTTCATAACCTTGCTAGATATACATATTTATATAGACGTATCTCATTAATACAATGAGTAGTAGTTACCAATCTAGCAAATTGTATACTTTCATACTTTTGCAATAATCCACAGTATCTTTTTAATGTCAACATAAAATGCAATAAGTATTAATTTTATGTAGTTTAAATTCGCAATTTATAGCATTGTATTAATATCTAAGATATATAAATAGTCAGTTTCGAGGAAAAACGAGACAGGACTTACATCAGTAAGTAGGTCAGCAGATATATGGACATTTGCTCTATTTATAACTCAAACAAATTTTTACTTAAGGTTTAATGTCAGTACATCTGAGCATCCTTAATTTTTTAATTAACCTTAATAAATTTAGAAAATCATCGTTTATAATTAAGTAGTAAAATACCTGAATGCAGTTCACCCATAGCATTTAAATAGTATAAACATTGCAGGCGATGTATTATTTTATGTATTCAGTAGCTTCAGACCTGTGTCTGTGTGAAGCCATCTTTACTGAGTTCGGAGGATTGTAGATCCTCGAACTTGTATAAAACTTTAGAAAATGGCCATGTATTTAACATGCGTGGGGATTTTTAAGAAGTCGCTTAGGATCATCGACGCTCGGTGTACGGACCGGGGCCGACGTTCAGTCGACTGTTTAATCGGTTCGAGGGCGGTGAAACCGCCTGGAACCGGTGTATCCGTGTACGCGGTGTGTTGGACTCGCCGTGCTCTCGAGCGAGGTGAACCTAAAAGTGTGTGTGTTTATCCCTACTTGTTTTGTAGTATCGTGTGGCGGACCCTTGAAGGTCCAAATTCCAACCCCTTCTTCATCTGGGTCAAGAATATATAAAGGGGACTAGTTTCTACTAGAGGCATCAGGGTCTGCGTGATGGTTGCAGGCCTATCAGAGGTTATTTCGTTTCTATTCTTTCATAGATTTTTGATAATGTTTTAAAATAGGCTAATGTCGGCATCTTGCAATCCTTGCAAGTCGACATTTCTTTGATAGACTCGGCTCAGTGGCACGTCGTGAAAATTTATTTTGTACCACTGTGAGTTGATTTAAGTGGTAGGAGGATATATGGGCAAATTGTGCAGCATATCGATTATCGCCGTATGCAAGCTTTATATAATAAAAATTTGTAGTTAGAGGCATTTTGCTATTTGTGTTGGTAAGATGAGTAGAGACGATGCGAGACATAAGCGGCTTTTCTCCTAATCTCTTTGCTTTTGAAACTCATGTTACTGTCAAGTAACACCTAAATATTTAGCTTTCTTCTCCCAGGATCAGTTTACCGTAGAGTTCAATTGCCCGAGTGTTTGTCTACATCGAGCATTATGTGCAGTTTTTGGAACGGACGTGTGGTAGGACAGTGAGGTCAGCTCTGACAGAAGACCGATTAAAGTATATTGCTCCACTTTCAGGATTCATCAATCCTCCATTGCAAACCAATCGCCTAGGCTAACTGTGATTGCATTGGAGTTGCGGGTGATAATGCATGGTGAGGAAGAGGAGTAATAGAGGGCGGTGTCGTCTGCGAAAGCGCAAAGGTTAACATTAGAGCTTTTAGGAATATCGCTAGTGTATGGCGTGAATAACAGAGGAGAAGAACGGAGCCTTGTGGCACGCCCGATGGCAGGAAGCGTCTGGTTGAGAGGGACCTCTACTCGATATCGAAAAGAGCGATTAGAAGGTGGCTGTATGAGTGTGTGCACAAGCTTGTCAGGCACATTGAAAGAGTATAACTTGTAGAGTATGCCGTTGTGCCAGACTTTATCAGAATGCCTTTGGACATCGAATAGGACGGCCCCGTGTAATGGGATCTAAGGCCTGACTTTGTTTGTTAGGCCCGTCAGAATGTATTCTGTGAGGCGATAAACCTGGTCGAACAGGAGTGTTCGGACGGAACCGAATTGTTCGTCTGGTGAAGGCCATTGGCGAAAACGTAATCCTTAACCTCGACAAGATTGTGCGCTCACTACAATTTCCCATGCAGTTGAGGAGACTGGTTTGACGATAACTTGTCGGTTGGTTTAGTGGTTACGCGGCTTTGGTATGCCGGTAACAATGGCCTCCTTCCATTCGTCAGGAAGGAACAAGTGGCTAAGTACATTGAAAATGCTCGCTAGTAGACAAATAATCGGGCCTGGTAAAGTTTTAATGCCTTTACTAATACGGTCTAGGCCAGGTGCCGATCAGGTTTAAGACCCATAATAATATCTTTGACCTCCTCGGGTCACCAGTTTTAAGCGTTTGCCCTCTGGTGGTAAGACCCCTACGGCCGATTTCACGGTCCACCTCCGCAGGTTAAGACGTGTCGGTGTGAACGCGAGATGGCGTGCATTGTAACTCTAGTGTGTCCGCTAAGCATTCGGCATTTCCAAAAACATCGAAGGTAATAAGCACCGTTAGGACGGGATAACGCGGAATCGAATCGCGTGAACCTAACTTTAGATTTCGGGTCAGTGCCAGTAGGCAACATGCGATGCTCTAGTTCTTCCGTTAGGTTTGCCACGAGTTTTGCGTAAGTCTTTATGCGTTCTCGAACCTGAAATTGTAAATACCTAAATAATGCTCGGTTTATTTCGGACCGATATCGATCGTACGCTCGTAGCGCGGCGTTTTGTCTGTTATTAGACATCAATGTCGGAAGGCAGGCCAAAGTTCCGATCGGCCGTGACTTTCACCGTTCTTTCGGACTCTTCAATGGCCGATAAGATGACTTTATGTTATTAATGGCATCGTTTGCTGATCTGATTACAAACTATATCTGGGTTGTTTCAAATTCTGAGGGTTCATCGCCTTGAGTTTAACCTCAGGCGATGCAATCCACTACGGTTTTAGTCATAGGGACCGAACCGGCGTCTAGGCTAATTTACATAAAACCGGCCTGTGGTCAGAATCTAATTCGTGTAGTGTCTCTATAGATACGACATCGGTGGAGCATCACTTAGAATAAATAGATCTAGGGTGCTGGGTGACCCTCTACTATCAATAGATATCTAGTTGGGGTCTCGAGGGCTTTAGTAATGTTGAGTACCTCCTCGAGACCCTGCAATATTGTGCCATTTCAGTTGTTTCTGCTGTCGTTTCCAGTCGCGGTATTTGCATTAAAATCGCCAGCGAGTATGATGGACCTAGGCGAGAAGCAGGTCAGGTCTGATTTGTTATAGTTTTAGCGGCGTGAGATACACTCGAGGCAAGTACAAGCGGCTTATAGCGGTAAGTGCGATCATGCACGTAAAGCTTCTAAATTTGTGAGTAATGCCTTACTTCTTACAAACCGTTTGCGTTATAGCAAGAAACGACTAGTGAATGCAGTTTGGCCTCCTACGCGAGAATTGCCATCTTTATTGACGAAACCTACGGCCTTGTGTCTGTTGCGTTTATTTAATTTTTAGATTACCCATGGCCTGTAAGAGGCGGACATGATGTGATAGTGCGTTTATTCTTTGGATGCTTCTTTGGCGGCGCGGAGCTTGTCGCAAAATACGCTTATTCTACGATATCTATTTGTTGCAATGCTAATTATTTTATAAGTTTAATATTATCCCAATTGAGTGCCATTACGGAACCGCATGTGGGACAAAAGGCGTCGTTGTTGGGAGCGCCATTGTTTAGCAGGTGCAACGATTTGCTCGCTACCTGCCTGTGCTTCAGGTAATTTGTTTGCAGAATGCGGCCGCACCTGTTTGAGGTTCGATTATTGGTTTTAATTACGGGGCTTAACCAGGCATTTTTGGTCGGCACCAGTGCCGAAACAAAAGCAATGTTTTTGCACTCGTTTTGTATTTACTAAGACGATTCTCGGAATGGGAATTTACTTTTAGAGGTTTTGGGGCTTTTTCGCAGCCCCTGTAACTTGCCGGTGATCTTCTTTTCGTAATTAACGCATGACGGAGGGTCTGTTGTATCTTTGCTGCTGGGCACTCGGAGTGCTATTTTACAAAACATTTAACGCAACGCGGTTTACATGGCAATTACGCGTGGTATGGCCGAAGTTTTGGCAGTTGAACACTGCGCAACGATGCCTGTCTTGTAGGGAGGTTCTATCTTGATCCCGGATAGACTACAAAAAGATTGAATATTGAAAAGCCTTACCCTCGGGAGTAAGGTCTAATTCTAACATAAGAAGGTCCATGACGACCTTGGAAGCCTCGGCCTTTACGGACTCGATAATCCACCTCTTTAGGGAAGCGATGTATTATAAATATGTTTTTGTGCATATAGCAGTAGTTCTCCGAGCGGCAATACACCACAGATAAGTGTAACGGAACGGCTTCGAATTAGAGTGATATACATATTTGTTTTAAGAGCACTAAAAATGACGCAGGTATAATAGTAAAACAAACATTTTTATGCCTTTTCTATATAAAAGAGTCGTTAATTAAAAGCTTTTATAATTCGAATGTTTCAAAACGAAGAAATTTACCATAAAGCAAGCGTGTAATATCGTTTTATTTCATAGAAAACGTATAACGTACAATTTTAGGAACCTAACTTCTTTTTGTTTTACTGTCTATAAGATCGGTTAGTCGGTATTTAAAAAATGTATCTGTTTATATTTTTTGTGCAAAATTTATACAAATAAAGCTTAGTGGCCAATAGAAGTTACATTTTTAAGATATTATGGTATTCTGATATCCAAATAAGCTATCGTATAAATATCTTAATAACAAATCGCTGCAAATGTTCTAATACGTAAATGACAAATATTTCTACTTTATATTTACGCATCAAATGCAACACTGTTTCGGCGAAATTTCAGCAAGTTTTAATGAGAACTATTAAAAATACTTAAACAGTACGCATCAGACGAGCTAGAGCTAACATAAACCGTTTATAACAAATCTTTTATTACTGATTGGTTTATAACAACGACATTTGTTTAAAACTTTGCAATATATTACGAAGTATTTCCTTTCGAAATTAGATTATTCGACTTAAATAGGGTTAGAGTAAAATTGAATTGAATTTTTACTTTTTTTTCTCGGTAAAAGTATGACCACTCAAAGGATTTCTAAAACAACTCGAATTCGAATGAGAATCGTATCAAATGCCGTTGCAATTTCAGAGTACTCCATTTTCATTTCATCTTATTGGACTTAAGTTTGTCCTCGTTTCAATTTTTTTTTCATATTGTTTAACGAGTTCATACACTTAAGAAGCAATGTTTTTATATCTTTATACATTAAAAGGCACTAATTTTATTATAATTAAGTATTAGCAGTTAAAAAAAGCATGGGAACTGAATGACTGCGAAACGTTTGGCATTGCTGTGTAGTTCTAATAAAATATTTGATCTGACTTGGGTTTGATCTGTCAATATTCCGGTGGGATATCTAACCGGTGGTAGGTCCCCTTTTAACAGGGGACCGTCTGGGTGGGTACCACCGCGGTGCCTATTTCTGCCGCAAAGTAGTAGTGTGTGTTTCGGTTTGAAGGGCACCGTAGCCAGCGTATTTACTGAGTAAACGAGACTTAACATCCTATGTCTCATGTTAGGCAGAGCGTTGGTGATACCAGTATTACCAATGTCTATTGGTGTCGGTGACCACCTTCCATTAGGTGGCCCGAGTGCTTGTCTGCCATGCTTAGGCAACAAAAAAAAATACATTTCAACTCTTTTACTTTTATTGTGTGTGTTAATACTTAAGGTAGCTTTAGACACATTAACATATATTTTGCCCCTAGCATGATCGAGCGGTATTTCATCCGTGAGCTAAATGAATGGAAGTAAATTTTATAAACATAAATATATAAAACTTTCTTGTTTTTACGCGAATACTACATACGATTTAATAAAACACTTTACGGATTTTTTCGCATTTAATTTTCACAGACAAACAACACCTTAGTCTGCCCGTGACTATAGATCCTGTAGTGTTTGAAACGTCGGGAAAATTGTTAACCAAATTAGACGTGATAAAATTCGTGAAGTTTTTTATTAAATCATACATATATGATTGCCTGCCTGCCTCCGTAGCCTAGTGGTATAGGCGTGTGCTTAAGAAACCGGAGGTCACGGGTTCGAATCCTGCGGGGACTCAACAAATTTTCAGTGTCCTAGTTGGTTAAGGCAATTTGGGCTGATCACCCAACTGTCTGAAAAGTAAGATGATCCATGCGTTGGATGGACATGTAAAAAGTCGGTCCACCCACCAACCCGCATTGGACCAGCGTGCTGGGATATGGTCCAAAACCCCCTAATGGATAGGGGTGTATCAGGGGAGGCCTATGTTCAGAAGTGGAATAGCACAGGCTGATGATGTATGTATGTATGTATGTACATATATAATTTTATAGTAGAACAAGACTCCTCTAGTGATGAAGCTTACCAAAGACAAGAGTCTGAAAGCATAACAACAGTTTCAAAAGAAAAGTCCGCGATAATGTAAACAGTGTGGAGCGCTCAGAGGTATAACAAAAGAAAGATTAGTTTGGCATTGTTGTTTTTCTATGATTTAAAACCATGTCTAATTCCTTTATGAGCATTAAATATGTGGACTTGAATATATAATTTTGGTAAAATTAGTGTATCCCTAATATTTCCCAAACAATTTTACGAGCTCGTTTATTAATAAGGTAGGCTAGGTTATTAAACCCATGACTGAACTGCATAAAAAAATAATAAAAATTGCTAAACGTTCTTTGTAAATAATTAAATTATGCCAAAAAATTAAGCTAGAACGAATGTTGGTCAGAGTTCACGGTATTTTCGTTAATATAGGAGACATTTTAGTTGTACATAAACTATTTAAGCCACGAATTAACTTCTTTTCTCAATTCATATATACTCCTTACATCATGATTTATACTGTATTAAATTAGCTTAGAATGCATAACATATTGGTAACTTTTTTAAAAAATACAGTTTTAAGGTATCGTGTACAACTTTCCAAAAGGAGGTATTTATTTCAGAGCATGGTTTTTTTTGTATTTGATACCTACCTACCGCTCCTAGTGCTGTGATTTTGATATAATTTTTTAAATGGTAGGTAGAAGCTGTCATGTGGTCCCATAGATTAAAAAAAAATTGTTATTATTAGATACGTACTTTACTAGGAAATTTAAAGAATTACGGCCTAAAAATCGTAACCTTAAACTATTGATGCTGTAATTTTACTAAAACTGATTATAAAGAAAATATTTGAAAAAAAAAGGCTGCCACAGACAGTTGGTAGCTATTCTCCACCGAGTAAAACAATAATGATCAAAATCGAAGCAACACAAACGGAGTAAAGAGGTAACGTATTAAAAATATGCATTTAACCTGAAAATAAAATGCATTATAAACATACTTACCCTCTTAGAAGCGTATATATTGAGATAGGCAGTTATGTTTCCCGTTGTATTTTCTGTCCTTTTCCCTTATTTGCCGTCTTTTTCGCACATCCCTACCTTTTTACCAGGAAGACGGTCTGGTAAAAATATATCGACCAGACCGCCGTTGCTTGATCATTATGTCGAAATATACTCTAGGAAGAGATAGAAATTAAGCTTTTAATAAGGTAAGTATGTTTTATACGCATTTAATTTTTAGGTAAAATGCTGATATTAAACAACTTGACCGTTATTAGAAGCTTATATATTGAGACCTGTTTGTTATCTCCTGGTGCAAAAAAAACGTCACTGTGATTATACATAATGTTGAATGCATCGTAAAATATCGATTTTCAGGATAAAAAACCGACAGGCTCAAGGTTCCATACTTCCATACTCCATCACTGGAGCTCCAGTCTTCGTAAATATTTTTTTTATTATTATCCGATGCCGTATGACAGGGAACCAACGAGCTTTTTTTCGAAGTGGCAATGGCGTTTGATAAAGTGTGGTCTGAAGGGCTTACTTACATGTTATATAAGCTCGACATGCCCAATCGTCTCGTACTCATCATACGATATTTCCTCCAGGATTTAACATTCTGATACCGCGTTGAGGGAACCAAATCACAACCTGGTCCGGTCCGTGCCAGCGGACCCCAAGATTTGGTATTAAATCCTGATATATTTACATTGTACACCAATGATAAACCTCAAAACCGAAAGTAAGCACCGCCTTATTCGCAGATGATACTTGTATCTTCATATATCCGGTAGAAGTCCTGTCAAACCAAGACCTTAGGGGATTGGTTTTGATATTGGAGAATTTAAAGCAATCCTAAAAGGGGCCATTCTGTTCTCACAATGAATGCCGATGTTTCCTTCTATGATATATCCTCTGCGATTCCTCAATTCCATAGGTTAAACAGACCATGTACTTCAGAGTAATCCTTGATAGATATCCTTCCCTTTGGCCCACACATTTTGCTAGTCGAAAACTGAACAGCCTTCGTTCTAGGTCGCCTGTTTCTCTTAACCAATCCTAAACGCAAGTTGTCGCTATGTAATAAGATGTTGCTATACAAAACGGTCATCCACCCCATCGTACTCTAGTCCCGTCTTTGCACATGCAAAGCCCTGCTATATTTATAAGCTCCGAGTCATGTAGAAAAGAATTATGTGCAGGACACCACGGTTGCGCCATGGTACATACACAACCTGGACCTGCACTTGGATCTGAATTTTCCCACCATTCAGCAATATTTTAAGCAAGAATCAAACCGATATTTTGACTCCGCTTTGCAACATCCGAATGAATTGGTACGTTACGCTATCGCTTACGAACCAAACGTATGCGTCCGTTATCGTGATAAATTCAAGCAAGCACGCCACTTACTTGCCAGACATTGAGACGAACACCTTAGCACCTTCAATTCAGCTCGCTAATGGGCTAAAAATCAGTGGCATCCCGAGCCGACAAATAAAGAGGTGAAGTCGTTGAGTTGTAGCGGATCACCCACCAACGTGAAATATAAAAAAAAAAACATTAAAGTCACATATTTTATGAAAAAACTAAAAAAAAACCCTTTCTCGGTTATTTTAATATTTAAATTATCTCATTACTTATAATGTGAGACCTCTGGCATTATCTTCTTTACATACAGGTAGCATGTGGTTTCTCTGGTAAAAAGATAAAAACCTTAAAAAAGATTACACTTGAACACGTAAATTAAACTCTGACCTGCTAAATAAAATTCAAAGTGCTTTAGCGATGAACGTTTACTCTATGCAAACTAAATTAAAGTGTATGTAGTTTCAGTAGCAATAAAGACGGCAATAGCGATGCGAGTTGAATTGTCACGCAACGTTTTTTGCAACTTAATCCATGCGCTTTATTATGTGTTGCAATTTGCCCTTACTTAAAATATAACAACAAAATCTAACCTACTATTAAGTTAAGTTATATGTGAGTCATTTTTACCCTAATATACTTTACCGTAATATGGTATTTTTTATTTCTATAGTGATTATCTCTGTAATTATTGTCAGTAATTTAAGTGATACTATTAACTTGGTAAACAAGTTTTATAACTTGTGCATAATAAAAATATATGTTTTCACTAAATATAACACTTTATAAAAGCTCTGAAGTTTTTTGTTTTTAATGCTTAAATGAACATATATTCAAAGTTTTTATTAATTATCAAAGAATTTATGTCAACGGTTACTTGCCTTTTGAGCATGAAGTTGGGCATAAGGGTATATAAGGAAGTGACATTCATTTGTCATGAAGAAAAGGGTGGCTTTGAAAAGGCTTTGTTGCATTTCTTGCTATAGTGTTAGAAACAATGATACTTGAAATGTTAAGCAAATTAAGTGTATCCTCCCCATTATCTATGTCGCCGCTTTCCACGTCCCTTTGTTTGTAAATAATTGGGCGAATCTACGCACGCGAGCTTAAGTAAATTTATTGCCCCGAGTATTTACTCTACAATGGAACGAACAGTACTTAAGTCTACACACGCGCTAAAGAATAAGTGTGTACGTGATTCATTAAAGTTAATAAATCTCCAAAACTTATATTTTAATGATTTAGTTCTGGTCTAATTTTCTCGACCTATTGAATTTATTAAGGTAATTTATGGCGATTAAATTATGGCATTGCATTTAAAAAAAATTCTTTTCTTCTATTTCTTCTTTCTAAATTTACTATAAAAAAAGGTTGAAATATGAAATTTTGTTTGACTTACCGAACTTAAAAGTAAATATGGATTTACTGATAATATAACAATATGTTTTAATTGTTGATATGCTAATAATAACATCTCAGTTTTCTTTATAAAATTATTTGAGTGCGTAAATGAATAAAAGATACGCAACATAATACGATTTACTGTAGTTGAATACTCTTACGCACTGGTCATACGATAAGGTTTGTATAGTTAAAAGGTAACAACAATAAAAATAATGAGGATAATCAGCCATTGCGGCTACTGTAATCAAATTAGGAAGGCATAAGCTAGAATGAACCCTCAGGTTTTGGCCGCCTGAAGCATACTAGAGTCGGGTCGTTACCTAATTAACTCTTAGCCACTTCAGGGAACGGCCCTGAACATATGTAGTACAGTAAAAGTAAATCGTATCAAAGCCTATTTCTGGACAATACATTTTTGAGAACTGTTTGAACAAAATTTAAGTAACTTTTTTTAGATGATATTTCATATTTCGGCACTTAATAAGACAAACGATATTTTTACTGTTATTCTTTTGTTTATTGTACCAAGGTATGTTTAAAAGTCCGTCGTCAACAAAAAGAAGTGGTTAGTAAAATGGACTAACTCCGAAGGTTGACACATTGCGCATCAATATCAACAGAAGTAAGTTAAACCAGTAGAGAGGTCCGAGATATGACACTTTTTTTCGTAATCGCAAACATAAGTATATTGTCCCATCGGCATTCAATTACTTTGATTATATATATTATGTTGGTAACTTACTTAGTTTTCTTTGCATTTATTAATGGAAGGAGACGGATGAAATGTGGGGGATGTGTCGCCAGCTCTGTTGTCAACAACTAACGTATAGACGTTAGTAAAATATAGGGATTCCGTAAGGGAATCCACTGTCCTCTGTGACTTGTAGGTTCCGCCCTGTGCAGTCTTTGGGCCATTGGAGATAAAAAGATTTGGTATGGATTGTTAAATCTGATTTCCGTTGCAGGATGGTCGTTAGAAAACAGGGAGATTATTGTTTGCAAGGGTTTTAATACTTTGGAACCCAAGAACTTATATATTATACCCTCCTGGGTATAATACTCGGAGAGGTTGATACCCAAATATAGGGGCGTAGCTAATTGTGCTACTTTAATGTGTCTTGTCGTGAAGAGATCGTCCAGAGAAAACCAAGTTGTTAGATAGGGCTACTTCAAACCACATACGTAATCAACGTGTTAAATATGTAATATGTACTAACATTGCCTGAAGAAAATTCAGTGAAAATTAATTCCCGAGATGTGGTTTCTATAATTAGTTGTAGTTGAAATCGAAACTTCAGAGTAAACATTTATAACAAGCCTAAACGTTGTTATAGAAACTCAGAAAGTCAACAAAATACATGCATGTGCTAAGTTTACACTTTAATTAGATCTAAATACTAGTATGATTAATTAAACCAGCATATAACAGTTTAGTCGTGTAACTGATGTTGGCAATACAATTGTTAAATTTATTCACAAAGCTATGCAGCACAATTATTTTCTGTACGAACGGATATAATATATGAACAAATTTCAATTCATACCATTCCTATTGTACAGTCACAGTGTAGCAAAAACATTTCCTTAATGACATATTCAATCGTCCAGTGCCATTATTTGTTAAAAGTATACCATGAAAGTGTAATATTAGACGAAGTACTGTGTATTTTACATAAAGCTTTATGTTGAATTTTACTTCTACATGTTAAAATTTGGTATATGAAACGTGTGAATTCTCAGAACCTAGGACTTATATTTTAATTACCGATATACAAGCGCATCCACTTTCTGAAGTATCAAAGCGTTATTAAAATGGTCTAACAGTATTGGACACTGAAAAGCGTAGAATATAATGTGCGTCTATGTACAAAGTATATAAAAAATTATTTTTATTATCCTTAGTAATAATATAAAAACGAAAGAAACTCTGTCCGTCTTTACTGACTAAACCAAAAAAGTTTTTTTTAATCGATTTCAATAAAACTTGTCATACACTCATAATAAATTTCAAAATAGAAGATTAATAATTATGTCCCTGTTGAACATAAAACGAGGATATTTTGTGTCTTAATACTCGAAATGGGTCAATGGGTGTTTTATAGCAATTTTGTAGCATATCTATAGTTTAATACTGTACGGGAATAAACTAGGTGTTGAAATGGTGAAGAAATTCAATATGGAAATTCATCATCGTTGCAGTAAAAGCCTTAAAACTTTGTGGATAATGATAGGCGCATAAAATAAAAACACCTTGTAAAATATTAAACTATACAGTAAAGTCCCATTTAAATCGGTCACTTCTCCTATACCACGCGGACGAAGTCGCGGGTAACAGCTAGTATTCAATAAAGTTCCCCTTATTCAAATATAGTATTACTGGCTAAAATCTAGGACTATGTCGGCGTGGATTAAAAGAAATGTTCATGAAATGTATTCAAATATACTGTATAATAATGGAAATGAGCTGATATTGTATATTTCTTTAATAGGATATTAAGTTTCTTCTGGGCATAGGCCACTTCTAATGCACACTTCTGCGTAAGGGGGTTTTTGGACCATACCCCACCACGCTGGCGAATGGGTGGTGGGTGGAACGACTTTTTATATGCCCATCCGACACATGGATCATCTTACTTTACAGACAATTAGGTGATCGGCCTAAATTGTCCCAACGTATAATACTATACCAATATTTGTTTGCAATAAATAAGCTTTGCTTTTCACTACGCTGAAACGCTCACTGAGAGTAAACACTTCGCCTTTAAACGTAACTGAGCGGCCTCGATTTAAAGTGTTGTACGTATTTATTTTTAGAGCATTAGTAACAAGAATGATACGTGAGAAAAATATTGATTTTTCGTATTTTAATGAAAAAGACTTATGAACGTTATTAAAGGTTTGAAATTTATATTTGAGTTATCATTTTATAATTTATTTTTTAATAGAAATCAAAGGCAGACGAACAGCCAGGCCACATGATGGAATGTTCACCGACGCTTGTAAGCATCGGCAAAACCAACGCGCTGCTTACCGTGAGACATAAGATGTTACCTCTCGTTTACGCAGTAAATACACACAACATATACATATACATACAAGAGTGCCCTGTATACTGTTACACGATTTTGTTTCATGCATATTTTATTACTGAATTTACATATTTTCTTTTAAATCTGGAGGAAAATTAAATACTAACAAAGTTCTTGGTAATTTTTTTTTCTTATTGAACTACAAATACTTTAGTTGTGTTACTTCGTCAGCCTGTGTCAGTCCACTTTTTAAGACATAGGCCCTAATGAACGCTACTGCTTTCTACCTTTGACTATTCTAGTCCAGCCCACACCATTTACATTGCGAATGTCGTCACTCATTCGTGCTATAAGGCGGCTCACACTATGTTTACCGAACCTCGGTCTCTCTCAAGGAACTTGCTCACTGCAGTGGTTGTCAGTTCTGGGGCTCATGTACCAAGCCCATTGTTACTTCTGTCTTCCAACTTGGTGGGCTATGTCGGTCACTTTGAATCTCGGATGGATCACATCATTTCTGATGCGGCCCTTCAGAGATACACCGAGTATACCTCTTTCCATAGTTCACTGAGTGACTTTGAATTTGTGAACCAGTAGAACCGTAACTGTCAAATTCTTGTATTGTAATTCATGACGGGTACGGGGACGTACTGATCGAAGACTTTTAATTTGGGGCACTGTGGGATGGGTGACGAAAACTCGACAAAGGTCATGAGAAGCTGCTGAACCCAGCCGAATTCTCTTGTTGGCCTCTCAATTAAGTAATTATTCTTAAGTTCCTGTTTGAATGGCAGCATAGCCAGCGTCTCCTTTTGCCCAGTAATTAGGAAATTATCGAGAGGTTATATGATTATTATTAAACTGATTTTGACTAAAATTAACATGATTACATCCTTTTTCTACTTTAGGAAGACAATTGCAAAGTTTACTTACAAATATGTAAAACAATTCTAAAGTTTCAAAATGTGCGGCGATAATATAGTAAAAATGCCCCTTAATAAGCCTTTATTGCAATTTGTTCTCAAAGTTTTTAACTAAACTACTAATGATCGATGTTTTTAAAAGAAAACTTACATTAATTGTTATGTATTATAATCTATTTTCATTATTATCACATTTAAAGTAGTAATAAAACAGTTAAATTCACACCATTCACCTTATCTTCCAAGCTTCCAAGTTATTAAATTAAACACAATATCAACAACAAGTGCTTTTATGTTTAACTTCTCTAAGACACATAACATTAAATTGTAAGTAGTTTGTGTAGGCGTCTATTATTAGGTGTCTATTATTGAGGCTTAAACAAAGTGAGTTATCACGTCACGCGATCTTTGTAATAGTCTTGTAATTTCGCCGTCTTGTATAAACTACATGTTTAAATATTTGCTAAAATAGCTTGCGGCAAATTACCACTTTAAATTAGTTTTTATTATCTAATAAGATAAATGTCGAAATAAAATTTAATTAAAAAAATAACATCGGAAATATGTAGTCCCATTGCGATAAATTTCAATAAAATCAGACATAATGTAAATTTTAATAATTTTTTTACAGTTTTGTGCTCGCCGAACGTATATTTTGGCTATTAATGAAGCAATTTCGACGGAAATTTATTCCTGGGCTTCAGTTGTAACACAACTTTGCTGTTATTTGAGAACATAAGTTCATTGAAACTTTTATCTTAGTCAGATGCTGTAGTAATAATAAAGCCCCACTTCATATATATTTATATGTAACGTAAAAACTTTACGATTGGTCCTGTAATATTTTGTATTTCCATTACTTTATTCGGTTCTTTCTTTGATGATGAATTAATTTTTTTTGCTTATGTTATTACCAGTCTCAAAACTCTTACTTATCTATCTGTATCTATAGACTTTATGCATATCTGCAGAGGTGTTTACACAGTTAAATGGATCATGCTGTCAATTATGTAAAGGCATTGTACGAACAAAAAAGTATGTATTTTTTGTCTTTTATTACACTTTTTCTTATTTCTAGTTTATATATTAAAAAATAAATTATATGCTTGCAGATTTGTATCGCACTCTTAAAATAAACTTAACTAAAGAGTAGACCTGGCATTCCTATTCTAATAATTCTATTCCTATTCTAATAATAGTTTGTTTTAACCTAGCTACCTCAAGCATTTATTTGAAATTCCATTTGGTTTCTTCACATTATTCAAAAGTTTTAGAACAACCTTGGTTTTGGATATACATGCCCTGCCTAATAATTAAATGGATGCCTTATAAACATTTAAAAATTAAAGGATTACTACATCTGACTAAATCTGAAGGTTAAATATATTGGTCCTATAACTATATATTTTCTGAGCACTTGTCATGTCAGAATTCACTATTGTCTACTATGGAAAGATATCATGTGCGAGACTTTTATTTAATTTTCGTGCACAGTTTTACAACAATCAGTGTAAAGTCTTATTTGATTTAACTTTTCAAGATTCAAAGTCAGCTGTTTTGAAAGGCTTCAGTGGTCTCAATTACTTTGCTTTTACCTTACACTTTAATGCTTCAACGAAATGCATGCAACGAGTTTGAGTAACTATTATAATTAGTTTCATTAGATTAATTCAAATTCAAAGAACTTTATTAGAATGAATGTTGTTCAATCGCTTTAAATTCATTTTCTTAATTGTAGTGATATTTTATCACAAACATATTCAATTGTAATTATATTTATAATGATTATTGTTATATTGCTATCAATATAACATAAAAAAGTATTTTGACACCTAAGAGGTACTCATTCATCCTACTGTACAAAGAGAAGGATTTATTAGCATAAACGTTTATTAGTATTCGACTGTAATTTTGTCTTATATACATATTCAAATTCAAATATCTTTATTCAATATAGAAGTTTACACTTGCTTATTAATTGTCAAACACACTACCACCGGTTCGGAAAAGGACGCCTCAGACCTGAGAAGAACCGCCAAAAGAAACTCAACGGGCTATTTTTATGTCATCTTTTAAAAATAACAAACAACTTGATAATTCGCCATTACATATTATGCAATTTTGAAACAGGGCCTGGAGCGAGCATTCTATTACCAGGCTGTGTTATCATTTAAAACTTCATTAATATCGTTTTAACCTTTAACAATAAATGTTCCTTGACTACCTTTTAAAATTTATTAATAGTTAAATTCTGAACGTTTACTGGGATTTTGTTGTAAAAACGTATACATTGTCCCATAAGACTTACTTATTCTTCAGCAGTCTAATTGCTGGAAGAATTAAATTATGTTTGTTCCTTGTATCTATGTTATGTGCATCTAAATGTCTTAGGAAATCATCTCTATTTTTGCACATACATTAAATTTTCAAATATGTATTGAGAAGTAACGGTCATTATTTTTATTTCCGTGAACAACTTTCTTAATGATTTTTTGGGGCCCAGGTTATAGACTGCACGAATTGCGCGTTTTGGAGGACAAAGATTGTATTAGTATCTGCCGCATTTCCCACAGTAGAATGCCATAAGACATAATACTATGAAATTGCTAAAATATACTAAACGAGCTGTTCTCCACATCGGTTAATAATCAAATTCTTTTCACTGCGTAAGCTGCAGAGCTTAGTTTACTTC
Source organism: Lamproptera curius (assembly GCA_029286875.1). Classification (NCBI taxonomy): domain Eukaryota; kingdom Metazoa; phylum Arthropoda; class Insecta; order Lepidoptera; family Papilionidae; genus Lamproptera; species Lamproptera curius. Next base: position 369,513 of record JAGSMT010000178.1, on the reverse strand, counting down.
ATAGCCTATTAAGATGGGAGCCCGATGAGTTTTGCATCTACAGTTATTCCTAGAAGTACAGTTGATTCAACTACATCTAACGCCTCCCATCTATAACCACTTCAAATTTACCATGCTTCACATTATGAGTCATGAATCTAATACATCTTGTTTTCGCTTGGTTTAATAGCAAGTTATTAACACTAAACCAATTCGCTACTCTAGAGATAGTATTATTTACATCGTCATTTATTGAGGTATATCGTTTAATTTTAAAATCAATGAGGTATCATCTGCAAAAAATACTATCTCTTCGCTATTATTTATCACACATGGTAAGTCGTTTATATAAATGAGGAAGAGAAAAGGCCCAAGTATGGATCCTTGTGGACCCCCATATTTATGCGGACCACGGGAGATCTTTTACCATTCACGTCAACCCTCTGAATTCGATGGCTCAGGTACGAGGACAGAAGGTTGAGTGCGATATTTCTTATACCATAGTGACCTAATTTCCTGACCAGAGTCTCATGGTGTACACAATCAAAAGCCTTTTTGAGACCACAGAAAATGCCTAAAGCATCTTGTAATGCTTTCTAAGCCTTAAAATACCTTTTAACTTGCCTGATGCCTGCGACAATCGTTTAGCGACCCCTAGTGAATCCATACTGCTTGTTATTTAAAAGGCAATTATGATTGAAATGTTTAACTAATTGATTTAGTAAGAGTTTTTCAAATAATTTGCTAAGAGTAGGCAGTATAGATATTGGTCTGAAGTTATGAGGGTCCGTATTACATCCTGATTTAAACATCGGAAAAATTTTGCTATGCTTCATTAGGTCAATAAATTCGCCCCTTCTGATACTTACATTGAATATTGCTGCTAGGTGAGGTGATATTACATCGATAATAGAACTTATCACCTTAACAGAGATCCCCCATAGGTCTGTAGTATTTTTTATATTTAAAGTTTTAAATGTACTTACAATATCTCCGGTATTTACGTCCGTAAAATTAAAATTCTCTGTACATTCATTGGTATTATCTTTTAATAGTGACTCGGCAACTGTTGGAGAAGATAAAAGTGACTTGGTAGTAGAAACCGGAATGTCCGAGAAGAATTTTTCGAAATAAGTAGCAACATCTTCGTCAGCTTCTATAGATCGGTCACCAATTTATAGAGTTAAATTAGAGTTGCTCTTAGTACCCCTTCCAGTTTCACTGTTGATAATACTCCAAGTCATTTTTATTTTGTCCGATGAATTTTTAATTTTTTTTTTTATTTATATAGGGATTTCGCGGCAGTACAAACTTTTTTTAATATTTTTGAATAAGCATACCTACATGTGCAACAAAGGTTTTATTATGATTATATGTTTTTTCGCAGTAAAGCTCATATAATCTTTGCCTGCTTTTGTGAATTCCAACTGTTGCCCATTCACTAAAAGCTACAGAACCCTTTGATTTAACCGTTTTAGAAGTAAATATTGATCTAAATTCTTTCCTTATAAAAGAGAATAACGTATTATACAGTACATGTGGGTTATCATCATACTGTAAATAGTTAATTTTTTGTAATATATTACTTCTAAACTTCTCAATACGTTTTTTATACATGGGAACAAACATATTTTTTTTTGGATTTTTGTCCGATATTTTATTTAATCAAAAAGAAGCACACAATGCTTCCTTTGTTGTTAAAATAAAATCTTTTCACTAAGTTTTTCTTTTATTTTCAGAGAAAATGAAAATTGTAGGGCGCCTCCGCAGTTTTACATCTAACGACCCCAAAGATTCTATCGTTCGTCTGACGGAGTGCGTTGTCGTGGTGAAGGAAGATCCTGATGAGAGTTTGTTTCTCTCAACCTTTTTAAGGTCCAGTTGTCTGAATCTCAAATTCATCTTTTTTCCTACACTTGAACCTCTCTTTAATTGGCCATGGAAGGAAACACGTACTGAGCAGATTGTTTTATAAACTAGCTTTTGTTACCCGTAAGTATGTCGGTAACAACTTTTTCATCTTCATCAGCCTGTGTTATCCAATACTGGAAATAGGCCTCTCCTACTGCATGCGTTCTCTATTAGGAGGTTTTCTGGATTGTATCCCACCACGATAGTCTAATGCATGTTCAAAGATGAACTTTTTATATGCCCATCCGACCCACGGATCATCTTACATTTCAGACGATTGGGTAATCGGCCCGAATTGCCCTAACCAACTAGGAAATAACAATGAAAATTTGTTGAGTCCCCGCAAGATGCGAACCCACGACCTCCAGTTTCTAAATCACACGCCCTTACCACTAGGCTAAGCAGGCAGTTACTTTTAAGTCAGCTCAGGTAAATATTTATATCATTTAACTGCACAATCAACGCGACGGAGTTTTTGGAAGTTTAGTAATAAGGTATTTTCAAAATTAAACATTTTTTAAATTATATTCTTTAGAAGTAGCCGCTTTTACAAAATATCATTATCACCCTCGTATATACATTTAACATGTATATATTGTATTATAGTAATTGCAATTAAATATATTTTAATAAAATATCAATAAAATGTAGTTATTTTAATATTTTGCCTTGCGGTTCACCCACATAAAACAAAACAAATATTGGCGGTTGCGTAGTTAATCAGCACAGCGGGTAGTTCTCGTGTTACCCGCTGCTAGATTGATTTACGATTGACGGCGGCGCGAGTTATGGTACGATATGTGAGATTACATACTGACTCCGATTTTCATAATGTTACAGCTAATTTCAAAGGATTAGTATTGATTTTTTCATGTTTAACATGAATCACAACTTGATAGTAATAAATTGTTTGAATCTCGTTGTTCATTATACATAAAATATGTGCATGTATGCGAAACAATAAGATGTTTTACTGTTATTATTAACAATTAAATGAGAACGAGACGGACAGGAACTCGAACAATACGGGTGATGATGCTACGGGTAATTACAATACTTAGTACCAGTATTCCTTTAATGTTTGTTAGGCTATGTTTTATCCGATCATTATTTCCTTATTTATAAAAAATGCCCTTTTAGTTCTTCTTCTTCTTCTTCTTTTTGGTGAAATGGCTCCACAAAGTTAACCCTTTTAGTTAAAAATAGAAAAAAAATTATATGTAAATGAATGAGACCTCGAAAATTGCCAGTACACCACGATTATATATATATTTACAACATACATATTTATTAATTCTTAATGTTCATAAGATAACTATTATCATTATTTTTACTTCAATTTGTTACTATATTTTTGAAGTGAAACTTTTTTATCGGGATTCGGTTTTTTGGAAAAAAATTTAGTGTAACATTTTTTCGTTAAGCGTCACATTTTTCTGTTACGCGCCATCTTTTTCTTATCCCTACCACGCGTGATTTGAAGTATACCATCCATGATGTATTTATTATTATTACGACATCAATGATAGTAATAATTCTATTACAATTAATGAAATTCAATAATAATCTTTGTAGTAATAAGCTAAAATGAAATAATTGTAGAATTTGTATTTATGTCTATGATAATAAAAGCCTTTTATTAAACTTTATCTAATTTAACTTTATTTATCCAATTTCTGTAAAGTTGCATATAGTATTTTTTTTTAAAATAACGTCATAAAGAAGTTTCACTTCTTACGAGTGTACACTAGTACACGCACACATTTTTTTTAATGTTAACCGAGCGAAAATCTCTCTTTCCAAAAAATCCCAAAAGAGAAATAGATTGGGTAATTAAAAAAAAAAACAGGGGTTAAACGTAGAACGATTTTTTAAGCGGGTCGAGAAAGTGACGTTAATGTGGACCAAATCAATTTTTTACGCTTAATTTCGTATAGTTCCCACACACATGAATTTATTCAGGGTTTTACGTATTTAATTTGGACATAGAAAAAATATAAAACGAAACTGTTAAATCAACGCTTTCGAATAATTTAACTTCAGGGATATTTGTCGTAATCAGAATTTGACATGTAAAAATTATTTGACAGTGACGGTGTTTTTCTAGTTTATCTGAGTTGTACAATATTTAATTAGCGAATATATTATCAATTAAAATTAATCAGTATCACAGAAACTAAATTTCGTATATGTCGTCTATTTCTTAGAATTATAAAGTGTTTCCCGCCAAAATGATGCAATACATAGTAATTTGTTACCCAAGAATCTGAAATTGATTATTTCAGGCATTGCATATGTACAAAATTTAAACTTAAAGATAAGGGTTTCACTCACAAATCTCTAGGTTTACGTCCTCTATGTCAAAGTAAAGTTTAATATGGATTTAATGAAGTGAAAATCTAATGCCCGAAACTAATCAGAGCAAATTTTTTTGCGTCAAAAAGTTTATAAATCACCTTCTATCTTCACGTGGCAAAGTACATAAAGTTAACAATTTAATATTAATCATTTAGAAGCACAATAATTAAAGAATTCCAATTAAATTTTTCTGAACGTAAATCAACTATGACGTCACTGCCTCCGTAGCTTAGTGGTAAGGGCGTGTGCTTTAGAACCGGAAATCGAGGGTTCTAATCCTGCGGGGACTCAACAAATTCTCATTGCTGTTTCCTAGTTGTTTAGGGCAATGTGGGCCGATCACTCAATGGTCTCAAAAGGACTATACATGCGTCGGATGGGCATGTAAAAAGTCGGTTCACCCACCAAACTTGCATTGGACTGGCGTGGCGGAATACGGTCTAAAAACCCCCTAATGGAGGAGGCGTTTGTAAGGGGAGGCCTATGTCCAGCAGTGGACTAAAACAGGCTGATGATGAAAATCGAATGGTGGAGATTTAATAATGTCTTACAAGTATCTTTGATAAACTTTGTAAATTTTTAGCGGTGCACAAGATATTGAGCGCCAGATTGATTTTAAATGTTCGATCTTGCGCTTAATCGATATGTAATAAATGTGTAAAAGTTTAACAAATTTCTCAATGTATTCAAGTTCATCATCCAATCATCCAATCAATAGCCCATGTCAATCAACTGCTGGATATCGGCTTTCTTTAATGCACACTTCGTTGGGGGGCTTTGGACCGTATCCCACTACGCTGTTATAATGTGGGTTGGTTGGTGGTTTGCCAGACCCTAGTTTGTTATTCAGCAGGGTGCACCACGAGTAGGTGACGTTGGATGGGGTTCCGAAGGTGTTGTTAGGAGCCCCTTGCAACCCCATGTTTTTAAGTTAACAATTTATAATTAACGTGAAATAAAAAACAATAACAAACATTACCGGTTTGTTTCTGCAAGTAAAATTAATCTAGAATTTGAGGATGGACTTTAAAAGCTTTTTCGCTTTAACAAAGAAAAAAAACGTAAATAGCATTGAGCTTAAAGTTAAATTAGATGGTAAGCGAAACAAAACATACCTCACGAAAGTGAAGAGAAACTTAAACATTTTTCGATTAATTACAAATCCAATTCCAATTCTTGATCGTGGCCAATAAGCATTCTGTGTTAAAAGAAATGTACATATGATAAAAAAATCTTTATCAAGTACATGAAGTACTCAGTAGAATATATAATTTTACTATAGTAAAAATAGTACTACGTTTAATAGTAATGCGGCTTGCGCTTTAGAAACAGGACGTTGTGGATTAAAATCCTGCGGACTACGAAATATCAAGTTATTTTTTGCTATTTGTATTCAAAAAGTCACTTTATCTCTCTCCGGCCGGATCAGCTATCCGTCCCATCTGACTTTAAAAGTATGAAGGAGCAAGGAGAGCTCCTGATTTTCGGCTATCTTCATCTTTTTTACACTTTGCAAACGTCGTCGCTACATCTTGTTGCAGGGCGTCTAACGTTCCCCCCGAACAGGTTCTCGTTTTGTCGTAGCGCTATGGCTCAGTACCTGCGGCTTGACCAGCCGTGGGGAAGCTATGAGAAACCTGAGGCTGCTCCAAGCGGGCTTAAAAAGCCCGCTTTGAATGCGCCTAGGTCGGTGCGAGGGACGGTTTCCCGGGGGTAGGTGAGCCGCCTTTCCTGTCCTTTGCAACCAAGGTGGAGTCGCGGGGAAAGAGGAGTACCTGTACTCCATAGGCCGCTCTCCCTATCCTCCGCGACTCGGCAGGTCGAGGGGCCGTGGGACGATGGGACTTTCGGCATGGTGTCGCCGATCTCTCCTTCTTCTGCGGCCGAAATGGAGCCAATGGCGGAGCTTAATATCGGGGCCGCCGCTGGGGGCTGGGAGTCTCGTCCCTGTGTGGGCTGGGAACTCCTGGCTCCCATGGCCCCTGAGTAGCATACTCAGGGGAGTCTGTTATTTAACTATAGGAGCCGAGACGAAGGGTGCGTAAGGTCCGATGCGCCTAGAGGGAGGCAGATGGCCGTAGGGCCGCGATGGGGACAGCTGCTTTGGCGGCCAGCGCTGGTAGGGTCCCAGAAGACTGCGAAAGAGAACAACGTGGTGGTTTTAGTCGGTGTAATTCCGTTATAACCCGTCTTTGTCCCCGCGAGAACGGGTGTGCGTAGGCATAACCCCCACGGTAAAAAAGGGCGTCTCATACTACGTTTGCTGAGCCTCGCACCTGGAACTTTCCGGTTCCTGTAGTCGTCAATTCTGCATCTAACCACCACCATGACACCATTAGTTTTACATTTATTCGAAATTGATAATAATTCACATAGGCAACTATTTGTTTACTTCAGGACAATAATAAGTATTATACTATATGGTTTGATAGCCGCCTTTGTGGCGTAGTGGTATTGGCCCTTGCTTTATTAATTGGAGATCGTGGGTTGGACATACATTTTAAATACATATTTTTTTTAGTATTAATGAATTTAAAAAAAGAAGCTGGGTCATAACTTAGATGTAAGTTTATAGTTTGCGCGTGTACCACTTGGGAGCTGATTGCATAAATTGATCATAAGAAAACCTAAACATTGCCATAAGTTTTGTAGCAATTATAAATCCTATTAACTTTAACTCCACCTGTCAAGTAATCCGGATAAAGCATACCCCACAAATTAAATTAAGCTTGGAAGCTTTAATAACCAAGTTTCTTTGATTAAAAAGCATGCTTTTATACAGTTACGAAGTCAGTTTAAACCAAACCAATTGCTAATTTATTTGCAAAATTCAAAAAGTGTGTATTCCATGATAACAACTTGCTATTTTTTAAATACTCTTAATTATAGACATAAAATAAGTGAAAATAATGATCGTAACAATTAAACGTTATATCTACACTAAAAATATTATACAAATTATTTAATTAGGACACACACATAGATTACACTCGGTAGTTATTTAAATAAAGACATATGGATAATTGAATTTGACTGCTTCGACAATTGGATGATCAGCCCGCATTGGCCAAACCAACTAGGAAACAACAACGAAACAGTTTTGTGTTATCGGATTGGCATATCAAAAGTCGGTCCACCCACAAACCAGCATTGATCCAACGTGGTAAAATACGGTCCAAAAACCCCCTAACGGAGAAGGTGTGTATTAGGGGAGGCCATTGGACTAACACGGGCTGATGATGATATTGATAACCTCGGCTTTCATAAAGCGCAAGCTCGTACCACTAGGCTACGGACATTACCACATATAATCTTACGCGTTTCAAACGTGGTTATCTGCCTCCGTAGCCTAGTGGTAAGTGCGCTTTAGAAGTCGGAGGTCGTGGGTTCGAATCCTGCGGGGAAAAAAATCGGTCCTGCGCTTTATCTCTCACTGGTCGTGTCAGTTATCCATCCTATCGAGCTTTGAGGGTATAAAGGAATAGGGAGTGCACCTGTGTTTGCGTTCACTTCTGCACTATAATATCTCAAGCGAATTTAGCTGATCTCTATTATAGATCGGCCGCCGCAGTCGGAGTCGCCTAGAAGGACATTATTAATATTACGCATAAAACATACTGGTTGTAAAATAATTTTTTGATCAATAGATATATTTCGACTCTATTTAAGATTTAGAATCAACACCTATGCGCTACTAAAAACGTATTCAATAAATATTTATTGTATCAATTAATATCGAAGATCCGCTTCACTACAGGCATAAATAAAATATGCATAAACTTTAAAGCCAATACGCGAAATTGATGGTTCTACTGCACTAGGGCGATAGGAATTAATAGTCGACCGCATATATCATATTGAAATAATGTTGCATATCAATTCGTAAACATTTATTTATTATTATTTTATATATAAGGTTACTTGGACTGTAGTTTTGAGTTACAGACGAGAAAATGTTTGTGGATGCGTGGTTTTATTAATTATTTTAAGTTAATATTTCGGTCCGGTAGCTTAACAGTTTCTAGTCTCAAGCCATGCAAAACGGCACCGTTATTTTGGAAGATTGCAAATTTTTATTTATACATATCGTATTTTTATATATAAATAGTAAAACTTTAAATACATGATATAAAACTATACCTTTATTCTCAAACAACTTTTATAAATTAAACTGGAAGTACATTTGTGACACACGACTATATGAATTAAAGAATATGTGTGGCACATATTTTTATAACTGATAATAAATAAAAATTGTTTACTTTTATCAACAAAACTAAGAACAATGACAGATAAGAGAATATTTACAATGTAAGAAATCCTTCATGAATAACTAAACTCTGTAACCGGCTTAACTAAACTTTGTAGATTAAATAAAGTTTTAAGGCAATAGTTGCTGAAAATCTTGGGTCAGAAGGCATATTCTAAGGTACCGAGTTAATTGGGTACGACCCGGGGCATATTCACTTCGCTGAACATAATCCTAGGGGCTTGCTTCAGTTTGCTATTCTTACTTCATAATATTGAGTTCTATAACTAACTTTTATTTACAACTATAATTTGTCAACTTATCATTTTCAAACGGTATTTTTATAACCCTATTATAATAATATTAAAATAGTCTGTTCGTTTGAGGATATTTCAGTCTGTGGCACAATAACTTCCGAAAATGTGTATAAAAATACATAAAATTTGAATAACGTGTTTTATTTTATATTCAAGACGATTTAAGTCAGTTCTTAGATATGTTTGATGAAAATTGGTCAAGCCGTTTGTAAGTAATGAGGGTAAAAGTTGGAAACGTGAGAGTGTTTTGTATCATTTTTAAATTTTTTAATTTAATATTATTTATATATAGGTATCTTTAAAATGCATAATTCTTATTTGTATTTACGAAAATACTACACGTTATTCAATAAAGGGTATTACGGATTTTATCGCGTTATTTTGGTTTACAATTTACCCTGACCTTTCGGACACTTTGTAGCATCCATGGTCAAGGGCAGACTGAGGTGTTGTTCGTCTATCAAACCTTTTGACTCAGCCACCGTCATTTTAGTATTTAATTTATTTGTGCGTTTATACGCGTATCGACCTTGTGATAACATATAGCAGAGTCTAATCGAAAAACTTGACGTTGGCGAAATCTATAAGGAAATGCCATCAGGCCAAAGAACTGACCTTGTGGTATCTTGTGGTCTAGCAATAATTTTATACTTTGGTTTATTTTTGTGAATAAATGGATCCCAAGCAATTGTAAACATCCAAACCATCTTGTCTATTCAAATTTGGTTGTTTTTAATTTCAATAGCCTCTAGTCATCTTGTGTAGGAATCAGTGCTCTGTAGAAATGAAATACAAAAATGACGATGGGCAGGGAAAAAACTTGCCAAATTTGTAATGGCATCCAGATGCGTAAGTAAAGCTAACAATTTGGAATTAGAATAAATTTATTTAGCGAGAGCACTATAAAATTTTTATAAAGGAAATCGAAGCATTATTTTAAATAGTAATTTTAAGTAGCAAAGAAATTATTCTGGCATTCCGAAATTTGTGCGAAGGCACTTGTTGCTTAATAATTTGAAACGCTTCAATGGACAAAGCCCTGTCATCTTAGTTCTGTTTAACATTGCAGATAATAATTTATTGTTTTAGTCATTTATTTCCTAAAAGGTTTTTTGATTTCTTAATAAATATTTTTTTGTTTGTATGATTTAGCGTAGAATTATTTTATGTTAATATTTACATTAATATTACCATCTTCTATCGGTGTCCTCCATATCCATCGCGGGCCTCTTCTCTCCGGGTGTGTTGTTAAACCAGGACCATCACTTTAGGTGCTGTGCCGGAGCAAATAGCACAGCACCCCCTCTTGAGCCCTTCTCTTGGCGGTGGACACCCCTTGTCAGCTCAGTGTCAGAGGCTTGCGTGCGTACGCCACTCTTTGGCAACCTGGCCTTCTTCTGCGGATAGCCAGGGCGCTGTAAGGTTCCCTGTCCCTTTTCGCGGCTTCCTTCCTTGCAATCACAGAACACAAGGACGGCGCCACACGACCTTTCGCTCTCTAACATCCCGCGTATGACGGCAGGAAGCGAAAGGTAGCGACCCACGACACTACGCAGCTCTCAGCGTTGCTCAACCCTAGCTAGGCACTCCTCCAGTGCATGCTGGGCCGTCTCCTCCGCACATACGCCACAGAGGTGGCACTCCACAGTAGGCTATCTACCAGCCACGCGCTACAAGTACGCAGCTGTGTCCCGAGAGAACCCGCGTCGTGCGGAATGTTAGGAAGCCGTGTCCTCTTTCTAGCCACCACTTTAATACGGGGCGTATGGCCTCCACTGTGCGACGGCTGGGCTCCGAGACCTCGTCTCTTCGCGCCAAAAGGAGAGTGACACGAGGATTTCTGCATCTAGGTGCCTGGGCAAGGAGCCAGCCAACAGGCACGCCACCTCGCCGGAGATAGTCCGGTACCCGTACGGCCTGGATCGCGAACACCCACTGGGTTCTTCTCAGTACCGAAGCACTCTCCTTTAGGGTGTCAGCCCACATAGGTGCCCCGTACAGGACCATGGACTTGAAGACTCCGGCGTAAAGGCGGTGACAGGAGCTGCTGGGTCCTCCAATATTGAGGAGCAGTCTGCCGAGAAGCGTGAGGCGCTCAAAATGGCCGCAAAACTTCCATCGGTGGTCTAGGACTAGGTTCAGATATTTTTTCGTCGGCTTGACGTCGATGCGGACGCCGCGAACGATAATGCGTCCGCAGGTGGCGCGTTCCGAGGCCCATAAAAGTACGAGCGCCACCTTTAGTCCTAGCCGCCGGACGCGCTCAATTACTTGAGCGACCCCGGCAGTGACGAGAATCGCAGCCTGCAAAAATTAGTGCCACGGGCAATGACGAGGGTGTCGTCCGCGTAACAAGTGACGTTGACAGCCTCGATATTGCCGCCACATAGCACCCAATCAAAACAACGTTCCACAGACGCGGTCCCAACATCGACCCCTGTGGAATTCCACATGAAACCTCGATGGTCCGTAGCCCATCTCGGCAGGGGAACTCGACACGTCAATGCGACAAGTAGGCCCCAATTACTTTTTGCAAGTAAGGAAGCACCCCGTGGAATAAGAGCGCCTCCTTTATACAGGCCCAGGGCTGAGTGTTGAAAGCATTGGCGATATCGAGTGACACTGCCACTCTTCTCACTGTATAAAACTTGTTCAGTTTCTTGTCATTAAATATCGAGCTTCCGTTTCAATGCATGTATCCATTGAATAAACTTTTTATTCAATCATGCAGGGTACACAATTCGTCTGCAGCGGAGCAATATAAATAAATAATAAGTGTGATTTAAACAAAATAAAAAAGCTGGTATTGTGATATCGCTATGAAAGTAAAACTCTTTTTAAACCAGTTTACGTTCCGATAATACATAATTTTTTAGACATATATTACTACAAAAGCCAAAAATGATAAACGACTTACATTGATTTAGGCCTTCTTCGGTGGTTGGTCTTTTAAGTATAATAATGCGGTAAAAAAACATTTCTCCTTTTTTTTTGCGACATTAGGGTCATAGGGACATAGGGGTCATATCTACATTTAGATGACGCTTAAATTAAAGCATAGTGATTAAATTATTCTTGACGGTATGCTCCGCCAAATAAATTTATTTTTATACCTAAATTTTTAGAATAATATAATGTAGAATAGTATTGTATATACTCCGATAATAAGTATTAAAACTGGGTAGAACTAATGATCAATTTAGGTGCTTGATAAAAAATAAAATTTAGGAATTCTATGCATAATTTTACTGGTGGTAAACAGAACGCGCCCATCCGACGCGTTGACTGCATCCCATGCAGACAGTTAGTCCACCCAGCAAGCCGCATTGGACCAGCGTGGTGGGATACGGTCCAAATACCCTAATAGAAAAGAGTTGCATTAGGGGAGGCCTAAGCTGGATTTTTCCAAAGGCAAAAAAAAAAGGGGAGGCCTACTTAGTCTGTTACCTGTGTATAGGGGCCGAGGCGATAGTTCCGACGCACCCAGTAGCAGGCAGTTGGCCGTAAGGCCGAGAAGGAGGTGCTCCGGCGGCTAGCGCTGGTGGGGTCGCAGAAGACTGCCAAGCGTTCCTGTGACCCCATCTATAAAGCGCCAAGTAGGAGCAACGTGGTGATTTTAGTCGGTGCGAGTACGTTATAACCCGTCTTTGCCCCCGCAAGGACGGGTATGCGTAGGCATTTCCCCACGGTAAAAAAGGGGGATGTCTACTTCTTGCAGTGGACTAACACAGGTTGATGATGAAACAAAATATCCGTTTAAGATTTAGGCATAACACTTAATTTTGCTGGCTTCTTAAGGTACAAAAGATGTTTCTTTTCGTTCACTTACAAATCCTATAAATTTTCCTGTTCTTTCATAATACTTACTTGTAGTGACGCAAATATATCATGTATAAAAATTAAAAATCATGTTCATTACGTTTAAAACCAGTAATACGGTTGTACTGATCAACTTAGGTGTTTGGTAAAATTTGTGTCTTAAACTTCGAACTAACGCGATATTTAAGATTGATGTTCAGAACATATTTATCGCTTATATTTATGAAACATTAGCTTAAGAACTTTCATAATACTTTATACTTCCTTTGGTCAGATCTTATATTTAAAATCATTGGTAATAGTTTTGATCTAAATTCAGTTAACCGATAATGTTTTTATTATTACGAATTTAAGAGACAGAGATCGGTGGGACTTAGATGGATAGGGGCAAACGTGAAAAGTTTCTGCCATGCGATCCGTGTAAAAGCCTACAGCGACCCTAATAATTTCTAAAGGAGCTCATCAAATAAGACGATAACAACCAATATCGTGACCGTCCCTTATGTTGAGGCTGAAACGAGTGCATAAATATGATAACTAATAAAATTTTATAGCTAACTTTTTGTTATTGAATTAATATTTATAAATAGTTCGAAATATTCTTTTCAACAGAATTTTTAATAAACTTCTTTAATATTGAGATCAAACATTGGCACTACATAAAAATATAAATTGAAGTTCATAACGAGCTACTATTATGGATCGGACACAAATAAATAAAATTGTCTGTTTCTAACATAAAAATAACCGTTTCCAAAGGAGTGGGCACATTAAGATATCTGACCGGTCGGTCAATATCAAAGGAAAAAAATTATTACTTCACAAAATATACCAAGGATATAAAACCAATAATTCTTAAATTGATAACAAAGTCCGTTCTTATATTGATAAGAAAAATATAGAGAGTCTAAACAATCTGGTTTAAAAACTAACTTGGTCAGAACTAGCAGCTTTTAATTTTAGATTTATTAAATTGCATAAAAAATCTTGTTTAAATTTTTTTATTGAAACTTCTACGACATTTTCAGTTGTCTCACTTCAAATTTAAAATTTTCAGCGTATAAAAATGACCCATTTAATTGAGCTTTCAGTGCGATTGACGTGAATTTCATTTTGTTTGTGTATTTTTTATGCTTTAAAAAACGTAATCATCAATGTCAAACGGAAGTACGTTCTAAATCTACAATCATTACGGTCTAACGTTATATATGCGAACAAAGCTTGTTGTGTCGTTTAATTTCAAATGGATCAGTAACTATTATCCAATCAACGAAAAAATAAAAAAACAACCACAAATGCTTAGTATATATGATAAAGAAAGACTTCTCTAATAAATTTTGATTTTTATATGACTGTTAAATAAAAATATTAATAATAATATACCTCCTTTTCATATTAAAACATTTTTTTTCAATACTTATAGTACGGTCGGCCACGACTATTATCTGGTAACAAATAAAAAATAGATAATATCATCATTGATGAAATATTCATTATGTTGTTATAATAAAGATTGTGTGAAAGTAAAAGTTTCGAATAATATTATGAGCCTAGGTGGCTGTTAAATCTTGCACCAAACTGGAACTTTGGAATTAGTTTCCGTTGAATTTACCTAATTAATAAGCAAAATATCCTTTCAGCGAGACCTGAAATAGTAGCAATATCCTTCGAGACTGTAAGATCGATACTGTATACTTAGTTCATTAAAATTTAAGGTGTTGTATAAATTGAATTTTAACTTGAACATCTTTAGGGCGGATCTTCTCCAAAGTGTCTAGGTAAGTTTTTCTACCTAAAAAAATCTCTATTCTATTTAGACATTAGGGCCATCAGACCTTGCATTCTGTAATGACGTAGTTGCCTAGACGGCTGTCGTCGAGACGGACAAAACCAAGACGCCGACTATTGCCCACGAGCGCAATCTTACCTACTGATACTGAGCCCCTAGACAAGCGGCAATACATAATAACTTATTTCTCTTTCGTAAACATTAGTCCCAGAAATATATTTACTCAAGCCGAACTTACCCAGTAACTTCGCTGCCTACGGTGCCCTTCGAACTGGAGCATAGTAGTGTTTCCACACTACTGCTTTGTGGCATAAATAGGCACCGCGGTGCTATCACCCCTGACAGCCCCATTTCAACACCATTTTAAGGTCAACATATATAAAGGTAAGCAGTATTAATTTTATTGGTGTTTAAATCGCAATTTATAGCATTGTATCAATATCTATGTTATATAAATAGTCTGTTTTGAGGAAAACCGAGACAGGTCTGACATCAGTAAGTAGGTCATCAGATATATATTGACATTTGCTATATTTATAAGTTAATGAAACTTTTACTTCTAGTTTAATTTTGTTAGTACATCTGGCATCTTTAACCTTTAAATTGAACTAAATAAATTTAGAAAATCATCTTTGATAATTAAGTAATAAAATAAAGCTGGGCTGCGTTCTATTTAAACTACGATGCAGTTCACACATAGCATTTAGAACAGTTTAAGCATTTGGAACCGATGTATTAAAAATATGTTTTTATGCATGAAGCAATAGTTCTCTGAGGCAATACATCTCTCGTTAAGAACTCGAATTCGAGTTTTATACATATTTCTTTTAAGCGCAATAAAAACAACACAGTATAAATGTAAAACAAACATTATTATTACTTTACTGTATGAAAGAGCCAATTGAAAGCAAATTTTTAAATCTCGAATGATGCCAACAAACATACAAACCATAGGTATAAAACAAGTATTTACACATTTCATAGTTAGTCATTTTTAAGATGGCTATAAAACCACATGAAAAACCGTATGCAAAAGAAAATTTTCATTTGCAGAAAAATTAAAAAAAAAAAAAAATTATAAAAGCGACAAGTGCCAATAATAAATCTTCAAAATTTTGTAATGAAATATGTATTAATACAAAGATTCCTGTTAAATATATCTTGGAACTACTATAAAGACGGAGCTAATCTATTTGAGTGTAACGTCAAAAATAAATTAATTTTTTTAATCGACTGAGATACTTTAGATATTTCCCTCCGAAACTATCCTATCCGACTGAAATGACCTTTCTGGATAGACAGATCACAGGGTCTGGAGTGAAATTGAATAGCACTTTAGCTTTTTTTCTACTCAGTAAATGTATGACCGCTCAAAGAATTCTTAGATCAACTCGAATTTAAACGAGAATCGCATCAAGTGCCGTTGCAATTTCAGCGTACTTCATTTTCATTCCTTCTTATGTGAATTAAGTTTATCCTCGTTTTTATTTCACTTCTATTTTGTTAAACGAGTTGTTTGTAATTTTTTTTACGAAAAATACTTAGAAGCAATTTTTTTATTCGTTTTAACATTGAAGAGCACTTATATTATTATAACATCAAGTTTTTGCAGTTAAAAAAGCAGGTGAAAGATGCAAGTATGTAAAAGAGAAAGAAGTCAATTAATTAGAACCGAAATAACTGAATGACTGCGAATTGACATCTTATTTTATCGACAATTGCGTTTGACATTACTGTGTTGTTATAATGCAATATTCGATATAGTTCTCTACGGCCTAGATTTGGTGGTATATTTCTCATCCCCTTTTATTAAATATGTATATTTATTAATATCAAAACAATATAGAAATAGGAATTTTCGAGGATTAATTCGAAATATTTCTTGTAAATTTCTGTTATCTATCACGCTATCATAAATAATGGTATTAAATCATCATTAGTGTGTATTCATCCACTGCTTAAAACGCCTTTACCACTAGGCTACGGAGGCAGTTGTATATATATATAATTTTGCTTTCTAATAATACAAAATTCTTATGCTGCGTTAGGACTTTATTCAGAAATTCCCAAGTCCAGTAATGTAGTACTTCGGGCAAAATTGAGTATCCGCCATATTTTCAAACCAATTGAACAATCTTTAACGAGCTCTGTTAAATGTACCAATGATTTGTGATGTCTGCAGGTAATTAAAACTATAACGGAACAGTACAAAAACGAAAGGAATTTAATATTCCAAACATTCTTTGTAATTAAAAATACCGAAAAAAACCTATTACGAATTGGCGCCGGAGTAAAAATATAAAAAGGAGATATATTAGTTACATAAAGTCATTATTGCATAAATGAATTTAATTTTTTAAATCAACTTTATATAATATTTAAATCATTATATCTTTAATATTACTTTGTTATTCTTTTATCTGTTTTTGTGTCATCACCGCATTGTTTAGAACATTTGAACTTAACGACACAACTTTTATAATGCTGGAGCTATTTTTAAATAAATGAAAAATACCTTAATAAGTTTTATTTCAGCACTTTTTTCCATATGCCTGATTATGATTTACGACGTACGTTTATCTTAAAAAATATTCTCAATATTATTCTTTTCATAAACTTTACTTTATTATTTCACGAAACTTAAAGTTTGACCTGCTAAATAAAATTCAAAGTGCTTTAGCTCTGAACCTTTACTCTAAACAAACTAATTTATTTTATGTGTATGTAGTTTCAGTAGCAATAAAGACAGCAATCGCGAAGAGAGTTGACTTGTCACACAACGTTTTTTGCAACTTAATGCATTCGCTTTGTTATGCGTAACAATTTGCCGTTATAAAATATAACAACAAGTTGTAACTAAGTATTAACGTAAGTTATATGTTAGTTATTTTGAAACTAATATACTTTAACTCAATATGGTTTATTTTAATATTTTTATAGTGGTTTTTATTATTTATTGTAATAAATTTTTACATATAATAATAAAATAGTTATTTATTAAAATTAGTTTCAGTAATTTAAGTGATACTATCAACTTGGTAAACAAGTCTTATAAGTTGTGTATCATAAAAATTTATGTTTTTACGAAACTATAATCCTCTGAGCATAATACATAGGAAGTGACATTCATTTGTCATGAAGAAAAGGGTGACTTTGAAAAGGCTTTGTTGCATTTCTTGCTATAGTGTTAGAAACAATGACACTTGAAATGTTAAGCAAATTAAGTGTATCCTCCCCATTATCTATGTCGCCGCTTTCCACGTCCCTTTGTTCGTAAATAATTGGGCGAATCTATGCCTGCAAGCTAAATTAAATTTATTGCCCCGAGTATTTACTTTACAATGGAAACGAACAGTACTTAACTTTAAATAATAAGTGTGTACGTAATACATTTAATTTTAGCTTAAAATAAAACATCACAAATCTTTATGAATATAGACTTGGGCTATTTTCACATACTTGTGGAAATCTCTTACAATTAATCGTAAGAGATTACTACAAGTATAATTAATGATTTCTGTTCAAATAATAACAAACTAATAAATTTATTAAGGTAATTTCTAGCGGTTAAATAGAATGCACTGCATGACACATATTTTGTTTTCTTTTATTTTTTTCTCTCTAAATTAACTAGAAATAATAGTAATATGAAATTTTGTTTTAACCTACCGAACTTAAAGGTAAATATGGATTTACTCAAATTCTTACGATTTATTTTAATTGTTGATATCCTAACAAACATCTCACGTTTTTCTTTATAATGTAATGTTTTTCATTAAACATACATGACATAATACGATTCACTTTAGTTGAATACTCTCACTCACTGGTAATACGATTAGGTTTGTAAAGTAAAAAGGTAACAACAATAAAATAATTAAGATAATTAGCAATTGCGACTATTGTAATTAAATTAGGCAGGTATAAGCTAGAATGAGCCCTCAGGATTTTGCCGCCTGAAGTACACAAGGGTTGGGTCGTTACCTAATTAAATCTTAGCCACTTCAGGGAACGGCCCTCAAGATAAGTTTTATGGTAAAAGTAAATCTTATCAAACCTTATTTATGGACGGAAAATTTTTGAGAACTGTTGGGTACCAAAATTTAAGTAAATTTTTTTAGATGATATTTAATTTTTCGGCACTTAATAAGACAAACGATATTTTTATTGTTATTCTTTTGTTTATTGTACCAAGGTATGCTTAAAAGTCCATCGTCAACAAAAAGAAGTAGTTAGTAAAATGGACTAACTCCGAATGTTGACACATTGCGCAACAATCAATATCAACAGAAGTAAGTTAAACCAGTAAAGGTGCTTGATATATGACACATTTTTTCGTAATCGCGAACATAAGTATATTGTCCCATAGGCAATCCATTACCTTGATTATATGACCGACTGAGCTACTATAACGAGTTAATCCTTTGTATTATGTTGGTAACTTACTTAGTTTTTTTGGCATTCATTAATGAAAGGAGACGGATGGAAAGTGGGGGACGTGTCGCCAGCTCTGTCAACAACTAACATCTATATAATAGTCCATGACTGTTCGTGGGTAAAATGTATTATCGAGATTCTGTAAGGGGCTACCACTATCCTCTGTGACTTGTAGGTGCCGCCCCGGGCAGTCTTTGGGCCACTGGAGATAAAAAGGCTTGGTATGTATTGATAAATCTCTTTTCCGTTTCAGGATGTAGATGGCCGTTAGAAGACAGGGAGATTTTTGTCTGCCAGGTTTTTAATACTTTGGCTTCCATGACCCCTGGGTTTAAGACTCGGGAGAGTTTGTAACCCAAATATAGAGGACGTATCTAGAATTGTGCTACTTTAACGTTCCTCATCGTCCAGAGAAAATCAAATTGTTAGGTAGGGCTACTTCAAACCACATAATGTAATCAACGTGTAAATATGATATATGTCATTGCCTGAAGAAAATTCAGTGAATATTAATTCCCGACATGTGGTTTCTAATATATGTTTAGTTGTAGTCGAAATCGAAACTTCACAGAAAACATTTATAACAAGCCTAAACGTTGTTATGGGAAACTCGTCAACACACATGCATGTGCTACGCTTACACTTTAATTACATCTATATACTAGTATGTTTAATCAAATCTGTATATTACAATTTAGTTGTGTAATTGTACCTGATGTTGGCAATACAAGTGTTAAATTTATTCAAAAAGCTATGCAGCACAATTATTTCCTGTACGAACGGATATGATATATGAACAAATTTTGATTTATACCATCCTTAATGTGTGGCTATACATTAATAAACATATTTTCTAAAGGACATATTTAATCGTCTAGTGCCATTATTTGTTAAAAGTATACCGTGAAAGTCTCCGAAGCCTAGTGGTATAAGTGTGTGCTTTAGAAACTGGAGGTCGCGGGTTCGAATCTTGCGGGGACTCAACAAATTTTCATTGTTGTTTCCGTGTTGGTTAGGGCTCTTTAGGCTGATTACCCAATTGTTTGAAAAGTAAGATGATCCATGCGTAGATTGGGCATGTTAAAAAGTCGGTCCACCCACCAACCTGCCTTGGACCAGCGTGGTGGGATACGGTTCAAAAACCCTCTAATGGATATGGGAGTATTACGGGAGGCCTATATCCAGCAGTGGACTATCACATTCTTCTAATGTAAATACAATGTAAGTCTAATATAAGACAAAGTACTGTGTATATTACATAAAGCTTTTTGATTGAATTTTACTTCTATATGTTAAAATTTTGTATATAAAACGTCTGAATTCTCTGAACCTAAGACTTAAATTTTAATTACCAATATACAAGTGCGTCCACTTTCTGAAGTATTAAAGTGTTATTGAAATATCCTGTAAGTATTGGACACTGAAAGGCGTAGAATATAATGTGCGTCTATGTAAAAAGTGTTTAAAATTATTTTTATTATCCTTAGTAATAATATAAAAACGAAAGTAACCCTGTCCGTCTTTACTGACTAAGCCACTGAGCCGATTTCAATAAAACTTGGCACACACTCATAATAAATTCCAAAAAAAGATTAATAATTATGTGGACATCGTCCACTTGTGTCTTTATACTCGAAACGAGATATTTTCTAGCAATTTTCTAGCATATTTATAGTTTCATACTGTACGGGAATGAACTAAGTGTTGAAATGGTGATGAAAGTTAATTTGGAAATTCATCATCGTTGAAGTAAAATCCTTAAAACTCAGTGTATAATGATAGGCACACAAAATAAAAACACCTTATTCATATTAAACTATACAGTAAACTCCCATTAACATCGCGGACTCTTTTCCTATTCCACGCTGACGAAGTAGCGGGTAAAAGCTAGTATTCAACCTGGGACTTTGTCTGCTTGGATTAAAAGAAATGTTCACGAGGTGTATTCAAGTATACTGTATTATAATATATAAATGACCTAAAATTATGTATTTTTGTAATAGTACACTAAGTTTTTGCAGGACATAGGTCTCCTTCTAATGCTTGACTTCTGAAATTAGAGGGTTTTTGGACCGTATCCCGCAATGCCGGTCCAATGCGGGTTGGTGGGTGGTCCAACTTTATACATGCTTATCTAACGCATGGTTCATTTTACTTTTCATAGAATTATGTAAACGGCCCAAATTGTCAAAACCGACCAGAAACGATAACACGTGTTTCCCCGTGGGATTCGAATCCACGACCTACGGTTTATAGAGCAAGGGCCAATACCGCTAGGCCATGGTGGCGGTAATATGTTATTGATTTTGTCTTAGTCCAAACCCTCTTTTTTTTTGCGACCAATAACACAATTGATTTCATTTTTAAATGAAAATTACGTCACTTTAAATTTAAGTGAGTAACATTAGCTTTCCAAATCCAATATATATTACTATACCAATGTTTGTTTGCAATAAATAAACTTTTCTTTTCACTACGCTGAATTGCTCGCTCAGAGAGAGTAAACACTTTGCCTTTAAACGTAACTGAGCGGCCTCAATTTAAAGTGTTATACATATTTATTTTTAGATCATTGGAAACAAAAATGGTTCGTAAGAAATATATTGATTTTTTGTATTTTCATGAAAAAGTTTTGAACTTTAATAAAGGTTCAACATTGATATTGGAGTCATCATTTTATCATTTATTAAGTTTAATAAAAAAGGAACAGCCAGGCCACATGAAGGAAAGTATTCCTAACGCCTATAGACAACGGCAATATCAGGGGTACTAGCAGCGCGCTGGCTACCGTGATACATAGGATGTTACGTCTTGTTTATCCAGTAAATACGATACCCACGGTGCCCTTCAAATTTGTTTAAAATGTAATTTGTTATTGAATTTACATATTTTTTTTTAAATCTGTAGGGAAATGAAATGCTACAAAATTTTTTGTATTTTTTTTTCTTTTTTCCCATTGAACTACCAATATTGTAGTTAAGTTTCATCGTTAACCTGTTACAGTTCACTGCTGGACATAGGCCTCCTCTAACGCACGCTACTGCTTCCGACCTTTGGCTATTCGAGTCCAGCCCACATGAGCTAGTTTGCGAATGTTGTCACTTATTCGTGCCATACGGCGGCCCACACTATATTTGGCAAGCCTCGGTCTCTCTCCAAAACTTTCTCACTGCAGTGGTCGTCAGTTCTGCAGCTAATGTGCCAAGCCCACTACTACTTCTGTTTTCCAATTCGGTGGGCTATGTCAGTCACTTCGGATCTCGGTCGGATCATATCATTTGTGATGCGGTTCTTCAGAGATACACCGAACCTACCTCTGTCCATAGTTCATTGAGCGACTTTGAATTTGTTAACGAGTCGAAACGTAAGTGACAAATTCTTGTACCATAGGTCATGACGGGTAGGACTCACTAATTAAAGACTTACGATTTGGGGCATTGTGGGAGGGGTGACGAAAAATTATGAGAAGCTGCCAACCCAGCCGAATTCTGCTGTTGGCCTCTCAAAGAAGTAATTATTTCTCCGTTCCTGTTGGAATGGCAGCGTAGCCAGCTTCTCCTTTTGCCAAGTAACTGAAAAACTATCGTGAGATTATTTGATTATTATATATGTTTGATTAAAATTAACATGATGATATTATTCCTCTTTGTAAGGACGACTATTGTAAAGTTTACTTACATATATATAAATCGACTCAAAAGTTTCAAGATGTGCAGCAATAGAACAGTTAAAATGCCCCATAACAAGCTTTTATCGCTATATATTTTTTAAAGTTTTCTACTAAACTACTACTGATCGTTTTTTTAACAAGAAAAGTTTCAATGAATTGTTAATTGTGATAATTTATTTTCATTATTTTCACATTTAAAGTAATGAAACAGTTCAATTCACATAGACCTCAATCTTATCTAGTAAGCTTCAAAAATAACAACGATAAGTGCTTTTATCTAAAACTTCTCTAAGACACACAACATTCAATTGTAAATAGTTTGTGTAGCAATAATAAAGGCTAAAACATAGTGAGTTGTCTCGTCACGCGATCTTTGTAATAGTCTTGTACTTTCGCTGTCTGGTATAAATACGTACATGTTTAAATATTTGCTAAACAGCTTGCTACAAATGACCTATTTAGTACGAAAAAACATTTAAGAATGGGATAGATATAAATATCGATTGCTTTAAAAATACTTTCAATTAAACCAAAATGCAAAATATATTCGTATATCAAATAGAATTCCAAAGGCTAAAAAAGTGGTATAGGTACTTTATACATTACAGTAAATGCTGCTTGTTACAATGGACGTATTTTTTATTGAAAATATAATGTATTATTACTGAATTAAGGAAAAACTTGTTACCGCAACGCGCGCGATGTGAATACTAGAAATAAACATGTACATGCAACAAGAGGACTCCTTAGAATATTAAAATCTTTTTTACACAATTATAAATACGCTTTTATATCGATGTTAAGTCTCGCTTACCCAAGTAAATACGCTGGCTACAATGCCCTTAAAAACCGGAACACAGCAGAGTTTTCACACTACTGCTTCGTGGCAGAAATAGGCACCGTCGTGGTACCCACCCAGACGGTCTCCCGTAAAAAGGGGACCTACCACCGGTGAATTGGTGGTGATTGATGCTTTCTTCTTTTAAATGGCTTCTGTTTTAGGAATTTATTAAAATCTCCACGTGAAGGGTGCCCTTGATACAATATTCTCGTGAGATGGTTTATTATTATTACAAAACAACTAATCGTGCCAAATTCCGTGCGCATAAAAGGGCACAAAAACATGATTCTTTTAATAAATTTAATTTTTGTTACAAGAATAATATTAAGTGTTCAAACACAATAAAAAAAAATAATATCTAAAATATATAGCTTATTTGCGATAAATTTCATTTAAAGCAGTCATAATGAAAATTTTAATAATTCTATTACAGTTTAGTGCTCGCCGAAAGTATATTTTGCCTATTAATGAAGCAATCTCGACGGAAATTTATTCCTGGGCTTCAGTTGTAACACAACTTTGCTGTTATTTGAGAACATAATTCCATTAAAAACTTTTATCTTACTCAGATGCGGTCGTAATAATAAAGAGTGCGATTTTCGGTTCTTCCTTTCATGATTACTTACATCCTTTTTAAAATTCTTTACGGTCTCAAAACTATTATACATAATACCTATCTATGTCTTAGGAGTTTATGCATATCAGCAGAGGCGTTTACGCAATCAAATGAATCAAGCTGGTAATTTTGTCAAGGTATTATACAATTGCTGCTGCTACCAACAAAAAAGCAAAATGAAAATATATGTTCTTTTTTTTATTTTGAGTTAAGCGTATTCTGGTCTTTATAGTACACAATATATTTTTTTTAAATATTCATTTGCTTAAACCTCTTTAAATTTGTACTAATTAAAATTAATGTAGCTAGATCAGGCATTTATATAAATTACATTTGGTTTCTACACATTATTCAGAAGCTTCAAAAAAATCTTGATTTTTGATGTACATGCCCGGCCTTACAATTGAATGGATGCCCTAAAAAAATCAAAAAGGATAGGACTCACTACATCTGACTAAATCTAAGAGTTAAATATGTTGACCGTAATATATTGACTAAGCGCTCGTTGTGTCATAATTGACTACTATCTACTACGGATACATATCATGATACATATGTGTGAGACTTTTAGATAGTGCAGTTTCACAATAATCAACGTTAAATCTTATTTGATTTAACTTTTCTAGGTTCCAAGTTAGTTGTTTTGAAACAATTAGAGAGGCTTCAGTGTTCACAATTACGTTGCTTTGGCTAAACATTTCACTTTAATGCTGCAACGAAATGCGTGCAACGAGGTTGAGTAACTATTATAATTAATTATAAATTTTTGTTTACGGTTTCACTAGACTAATTCAAATTAAAAGAACTTCATTAGAATGGATATTGTTCAAAGGCTTTAAATTAACATTCTTAATTGTAGTGATATTGTATCATAAACATATTCACTTTTTTAAATTAAATTATATTCATAATGATCAGGATTTATTACTTTCTCCGACTGGGATTTTGTCTCATAAAAACAATCATACGATCTGTTACAAAAACAAACTTATACTTACAAGGCTACGACTGGCAGTTACTTTTAAGTCACATCCGGCGCGAGTTATAGTGTTGTACGATATGTGAGATTACATACTAACTCCGATTTTCATAATCTTACAGCTAATTTCAAAGGAATAGTATTTTTTAAATGTATAATACAATATGCTGGTAACAAATTGTCCATTTTACATAAAATATGTGCAGGTATACGAAACACTAAGATGTATTGCTATTATTTTTCGCAAGTGAATGAGAACAATACAGACGGGAACTTAAATAACGCGAGTGATGGTGTCACGGGTAATTACAATACAGCACCAGTATTTCTTTATTAAAGTGTAATAAAGTAAAAAGATTGTCCCTTTTAGTTCAAAAATAAAATAAAATCAATATGTCAACGAAAGAAACTTTAAAAATTGCCGGTACATAAAATAACGAATATTAATACATTTATTTATAACCTGTTTATTTATTAATTTTAAGCTTTTATAAGATAACTATTATCATTATTTTTTACTTCTATTTGTTTTTATATATTATTTATGTTAACCGAGCAAAAGTATCTTTCGAAATCCCAAAAGAGTAATAGATCGGGTAATTTAAAAGAACAGGGGTCAAACGTAAAAGGATTTTGTTAAGCGGGCCGAGAAAAGGACGTTAATGCGGACCCAATTAATTTTTCACGCTTAATTTCGTATATTTCCTACACATAAGAATTTATTAAGGGTTTTAAGTATTTGATGTGAACATAGAAAACATATATAACGAAATTGTTAAATCAAAACTTTCTGAAAGTTTATCTTAAGAGATATTTGACGCAATCAAACCTCGACATATCAAATGATTTTTTCTAAATAATCTTATATGTTAAATTTTTTTTATTAAATATACTATTCATTATAATTAAATAGTGTCACAGCAACTTATGTACATCTAAGCCGTTTATTGCTTAAAACAATAAAGCCAAAATATAAAACATTGTAAAAATAAAGTATCAAAGTTTAAACTTAAAGGGTAAGGGTTTTATTAACGTCTCTCGTGGTTTATGTCCTTTAACAATATCTAAGTATTTTTGATCTAGATTTACAATTTTATAAACGCAAATACTGGTCTTTACTGTAACTTCAAAAAGTTTATTTTTCGCTATCACAACATTAGGCACCCACTTTAAATCTATCTATCTTACGAAACGGTTGACTGGGAGACAATGCCTTTGGCATTAAGTCCGCAATTTACAAAAAGAGTAAAATAAAAAAAAACGTATTGCTTTCACAGAAGAAACATTCCTACATATTGGCATTTAGCGAAGAAAGCTAGAAAATTTCTTTACATTTCGTTTTAACATATATTTTAGTTTCGAAGACTAACACTTTTTAAAGTTCACATAGTAAATTCCTAAAATATGTCTTACTTAGAAAAGGTTGTCGATGGTCTATGTGGCCAAAATTTGTTACGTATTTTAAGAACAGTGGCCTAGGGTATACCATCACTCCTCTTCCTACGTGACTCCTTCTTGGCTGCTGCGGATAGGGATAGCAGCAAGCCTGCCGCCTCGTAGGCGCATTCAAAGCAGGTTTTTCCATCTCGCTTGGAGTAGCCTCCTCCACGGCCAGCCTCATATGACAGGCTGACGAGGTTTTTCTCAGCTTTTTGCGGCGGACCAAGCTGCACATACTGAGCCCCATCGCTACGACACAGCGAGAACATGTTTGGGGGGACGGATCTCCACTTGGGTAAAAAATTCAGGTATGTCTGTTCCCCTAATACAGGTGCTGAGACAAAGAAAGGACTAGTTTCAACGCACGCAGGAAGTAAAAACTTATTGGTTTTAGTCAACGTGAGTCCTATTACTCTAATTTTGGTTGATGGGTTGATTTGGTCTAATTGATGGTACTTCTTCTCTTAAACTCGTTACTAATATCTTACCAATAATGACTCTATGTGGTGCCTTAGGATCATATTGCCTTTAGGATCAAATTTAAATTAACTGAACATAAATCGACTGGTGGTGATTAATTAATGTCATACAACAATCTTTTCAAGATTTTGTGTTGCACAAGATATAAAGCGCGAGATCGTACTTAAAACTTTCGATCTCGCGCTTCATCAGAGTGTAATAAATGTGTGTAAGTTTGACAAATTTCACATTTTTATCAATTAATTATTTACTAACGATAATAAAAATAACAAACCCGGTTTGTTTCTGCAAATGCAAATAGATGTATTATAATAGGATGAACTTTAATAATATTTTCGTACTAACAAAAAATAAAAAACGTATATAGCATTGAGCTTAAAGTTAAATAAGATGGTAAGCGAAGCAAAACATTCCTCACGGAAATGAAGAGAAACTTAAACATTTCTCGTTTAATTTTGAATCGAATTCCAATTCTCTTTTGCTGCCGTAAGGCTTTTTGTGCTAAAAGAAATATAAAAAAGATTAAAAAATCTGTACCAACTACATTAAAGACTTATTAAAATGCATATAATAAACATATATAAAATATTTAATTTAAATATAGTAAAAGTAGGACTTCGTAGCTCAGTGGCTTGCGCTTAAAAGCCGGAGATAGTGGTTTCGAGTCCAGCGGGTACTCGACGAATTTTCATGTTGTCTTTTTTTTGTTGCATCTAAAAAGTCAGTCCTGTGCCTTATCTCTCTAGTTGGATCGGCTAACCATCTTATCTGACTATGAAATTATAAAGAAATAGTAAATGCTCCAGTGTTAGAGCTTTATAATATCTCCCGCATAGTAGGCTGATCTCCAGTATAGATTGGCCACCGTAGACAAAATCTACTTGGAGGACATCATTATTATATGAAAAAGAAAAAAATAGCTATCAGTATAAGGGGAGGTCTATGTCAAGCAGTGGACTAACACAGGCTGATGATGATGGTCTGATAATTAAAATTTCTTGTTAGATGAATAATAATTCAGAGGTCCTTAGAAATATCGGCTTTGTATTTGTTAATAACGTTTGGTGGCGATTACAGGACATCAGTGTCTTTCTATAAGAAAGTATTTAAAATGTCGTTATCGTATGATGACACATTTTTCTTAAAAACTCAGATAAACTGCTTTATCTTTTCCACTAATGATCAGTCTAGATGATCATGCAATATATTCGAAAAAAAATGATGCATTTGAAATGAAATGTTAAAAAACTATTTACAAAAAATATTAACTTTCCCTGACCTGTAAAATATTAAATTAAGACTTTTTTAGTTATTTGTAGCTAAAACTCTAACTGGGAAACAGAATGACGATTCGAATTATTTTCATTGTCTCTGATTTGTTTCATTAGATTTTTCAAGTGTCAATTGTAAACGCTTCCTTCGTTTCCATATACAAATTTCTTTACCACTAAAGGTGGGTTTTAATACTACTAGCTTGTAAAATCAGTTAGCATATGTATGTCATGCATAGCTTATTTATCGTACATTGCAACATAACAAAAGTATATGATTTATATAATATGTTTAATTAATAATTAAATATTTAAGTACATATAAAGATACCACATCACTATTTATTTTTTACTATTAATGAATTTAACATAAGAAACTTGGTCGTAACTTGAATGTAACTTTTTAGCTTGCGTATGTACCACTGACTGCATAAGTCGATTATAAGTAAAACTAAATATTGTCATGGTTTGTAGCAATTATAAATCCTATTAAGATTAACTTCACCTGTCAATTAATCCGGATAAGGCATACCCCACAAATTAAATTAAGTTTGGAAGCTTTTGTAACCGAGAGTCTGAGATTAAAGGGCATACTTTAATACAGTTACGAAGTAAGTAAACCAAACCATTCCCTATTGTATTTGCAAAATTCAAATAGTATACGTTTTGTCATAACTACTTGATTTATTAATTGTAGACATAGAATGACTATAAATAATGAGCGTAACATTAAAACGTTGTTGTTGCACTAAAATTATTGTACAAGTTATTTAATCGAGATACAGCCCATAGTTATTTAAAAAAAGACATATGGATAATTGAATTCAATGCATCGTTTTTAAGAATAGCATCAATGGTTGATATTCAATAGTCGTCTCAGAAATTAAGTGTTGCGAAGATAATAACAACTCTCATAACTAATTAAAACGATCCTCATAAAACCAATAGTTAAACCTTATTTAAAATAACTGTACAATTTTAATCGGATCCGGGTAGGAATGTGTTAAAATACATGTTTTTACTTGTATGTTCCAAATTCAGCATCACAACAAAATAAATGTATGTAGAAATAATTTAAATATCGTCAGCATACTAGACTGCTGCCTGTTCGATTGGGTTTTTAAATATCAGTTTAAAGTTCAATAAATATCTTTAAAAATATCATTTAAACAGACTAAAGTTACTCGGCCATCTGCCATCGTTTATCGGCAGTATAATTAAAGTTGTTGTTTTGATTTCTGTGTAAAAATGTAGATAACGGAGTCCCCGCCCCATTTATGAGGTAATTTAATGATGTAAGTAGAGTTTATATTGTCATTTTTAAGACTTTTTACACCTGTTTCTTATTTCATTATCATTATTTACTCTTGAACCATCAGGTAAATATTACACCCTAGCTTGTGTTTCCGTCTAGATATCTAGGCAAGGCCAGTGTACTCATTATAAAGCGTCGATTGATCTTTTCTCAAGTCGCTATCACCTGAGTTGCGGACTCATGATGACAGTATTTGGTGACCCCAAGGTGATTTTGCCAAAACGTTTTGGGCCTTCCAAAACAAACTTTCCGGGACTTATACGCCTGCCTATACGACACATCGATTTGCTTTTCAACATAAGGGTGATCGGCCCATTTTATTCTTAACTACTAGAAAAGAACAATAACACAAAGTTATTTTCTGGCAGAATTTGAAATGAAAATCAGAAAACGAATATCATTTCTAGATAAAGCAGAAAAACTGACATAAAAGTGAGTGTGCTTTGAATTTCAAATTAGACAATATATATATGACATAATAGAAAGTGTAAATCATTGTGTGTTTATTATAATCAAAAACATTAATATGGTCCTTCAAGTCGATTTCAACTTCGGCGGCCGATCTGTATTAGAGATCAACCAAATACGTAAGAGATTTTATATTACACCAGTTCTAACACTCTTCCTTTTACTCTTATAGCCCAATGGGATGGATCACTAACACCGACTTTTTATCAATGGTTGGTTAGGATAATTTTGGCCAATCACCCAATTATCAAAAATGTAAGATGATCCATGCGTCGGATATGCATGTAAAAAGTCGGTCTGCCCACCAACCCGCATTAGACCAACGTGCGGTTCTAAAACCCCCTAATGGAGAAGGCATTCATCAGGGGAGGCCTATGTCCAGCAGTGGACTAATACAGGCTGATAATGATGATGATGATCTCCGCTATCATAAAACGCAAGCTCGTACCACTAGGCTACGGACATTACCACATATAATCTTACACATTCAACATACATATTGTGAAATAATTTGTTAATCAATAGATATATTTCGACTCTATTTAAGTGTGAGCAATAAAGTGCCTCTAAAACACAACGCCTATGCACTACCGAAAATGCATTCAATAAATTTTGATTGTATCAATGAATATCGAAGTCCCGTTTCACCACAGGCTTCCGTATGCATAAACTTTAAAGCCAATACGCCAAATTGACGGGTCGACTGCACTAAGGCGATAGGAATTAATAGTCGACCGCACGTATCATATTAAAACAATGTTGCATATCGATTCGTAAACGTTTATTCATATGTACATTACTATTATTATTTTATAAAAGTTTACTAGTAGTGTGAGGTGGAGCTATAGAACAAAAATAAAACATTTCAGTTTAATAATTTTTTTAGTCATTTCTTTCTGAAAGCTTTTTTCATTCTTAGTAAATATTTCTTCTGTTTGTATCAATCAATCAATCATTTATTCGCTTAAACATGGTACATAAATAGATATACATACAATCTAGAGTCTCACATGTTTGCCTAATTAGGCATGCGAAAATTAATAGAATAATTTAAGTTAAAACATTTTAAATAATTAGAACAGTGTATTAATACAATAATGGAATCATAAACATAATTACTCGTTAAACAATTAATTTTTTTATAATTGAATACAAGTAACTGAAGTAATTAAATGACAAAACAAATTGTTACAATGATCATTAAATAATGAAATAAAAATAACATATTCATTCTTCAGCATCAAAACAATAATAATAAAAATGCAATAATGAAATGAACAGTGCAGATTAAATTGTGAAGCGCATCTCATTTAATTAAGCTAATATTTCATTCGAGTAGAGTAACAGTTTCTAGTCTCAAACCAAGCAAAGCATGTTTTACAACCCCATTCCTGATACATTTATTGGCTGACTTACTGATTGAGTGATGTTAATAAATAGTATATACTACTATTTTAGTATGACATAAATCAAAACACTATGTTTTCTTGTCGTAGCAATTGAACCGACATTATTTGGTACAATAATCAAATTATCTTCGAAATCTATTGCCTGCCAAACTCAAGAAGTTCAAAACATATTTTAGTTTTTTTTAAATGTACAGTTATTTTGGAAGATATGAAATTTACATTTCAATTTATTGATTTGTTGTTTCGCATAAACGAAAGTTATACGATGTACTATCGGAACATCATGTTAAAGCATTGTAAAACTAAAACATGATATAAAAACTACATCTTTGTTCTCAAATAACTTTTTCAATTAATATAGTTCATAAAAATGTTACATTGTTAACTAATTGATGGAATAAAGAATATATGTGTCACATATTTTTATAAATGTCTACACAAAAAAATTATAATAGTTTACTTTTAACATCAAAACTGAGAACACCTAAAGATAAGAGTATGTTTTTAATGTAAGAAAATCCTTCATTAATAACTAAACTCAGTAACCGGCTTAACTAAATTTTGTAGATTAAATTAAGTTTTAAGGCTATAGTTACTGAAAATCTTGGGTCAGAAGGCATATTCTAAGGCGCTCGAAGAGTTAATTGGGTACGACCCGGGGCATATTCACTTCGCTGAACATAATGGTGGGTGCTTGCTTCTGTTGGCTATTTTTACTTTATAATATTGAGTTCTAAATCAATCTATTATTTAAACCTTTATTTTGTCAGTTTATCATTTAATAAATAGAAAACTGCATAGGGTTTGAAGAAGTCGCAGTGAGGTCAAATATATTCGCCGACTTTATTATTGGCATTCAGATGAGCAAATAAAGCTAACAATTTCGACAAATTTAATTTAGCGAGAGCACTATAAAATTTTTGTACAGAGAAGCAAGGAACTGTTTGAAATAGTAATTTTCCCTAACATTGTAATTTGCAGCTTTATTTCAGTTCAACATTGAAGAAGCTAAGAAATTATTATTGCGTTCCAAAAATTGTTAGAAGGCACTTGTTGCTTAATAATTTGAAACGCTTCAGTGGACAAAGCACTGTCATCTTAGTTCTAGTAAACATTTCAGTTTAATAATTTATTGTTTTAGTCATTTCTTTTCTGAAAACTTTTTTCATTTCTTAGTAAATATTTCTTCTGTTTGTATGATTTAGCGTATAGAATTATTTTATGTTAATATTTATATTATTATCACCATCTTCTAAGATTGTACAAATATATCTTTTATATATAATATATAGATAAAAAAATATTTATATCATAAGATGTATATTATATTACTTAAAACTATAGTATAGGTAATACATGGAAAATTTATTGAAATTAGGCTAATACTTTCAGGGGATTTTTCATAGCATTAAGACCATTTGAATATGGTAGGTATCCTTTTACAGGGACTGTCCATAAGTGCTGTGCAATGTAAGTGCCTATTTCTGCGGAAGGTCAGTAGGGTATTATATGTATAAGCACACAAAACTTCCGTTTTGAATAGCACAGTCTCAGGTCGGTTAGTGGTTTAGTGACGTGTTACGTTGTGTTTCTTATGAGCTTAAAGAACTTACGATCAAATGGTTTTTTTTATAACAATTATTAGAAAAAGTCAACCGGTTCTAGGAAAAGGTGATTCTATGACACAAACGGAAAGCAGCTGAGATGGTTGATCTAGGTCATTCAAGAACATCGAAGCGAGTTTGAAAAAATATTTAAATTGTACCTCAGTCAACAGAGCACTCTAAAATTAGCTAACGCGTACTGATTCTTTGCGTAATTTTTTTATTTCTCGTTTTGCAACCTGATTGAATTTTTTATCCAGCCTTTGTACGTACACTACTGGACACAGGCCATTTTTAATAAACGCCAAAAAGGCCGACCCCTACTCGCTGCCATCTTGAACCGGCTACTGCACGGAGATCGGCATCCCACTCGGTCGGGGGTCGACCAACCTCCGACTCTCCGAGTATAGCGCATTCCAAAGCGCGTTGGCAACGGCAATCTTACAATCAAAGGTCAAGTTTCGGCCCCGACGTGAGAACATGACTTTCGTCTTGTCCAAGTTCATCGTGAGGATTCATTAATGCTGGGCAGCATATCTTGTAAACACTTCAGCTATTCGCCCAATATTACGATATCGTCGACAAAACAGAAGTGTAAAATATACTCGTTGTTGATGTTTATGCCACATCAGGTCCAGTCTAAGGTCTTGAAGACGTCCTCCAAAGCATTTGTGAATAGTTTCTGGGAAATTATATCCCCCTGTCGCATTTCACAATACAATTGGATTGGTCTCGTATGACTCCCCGAAATTAAAATGGACATAAAAGCAGCACTTTTTCAAATTCAAATAACTTTATTCAAAATAGAAGTTTACAATTGCTTATTGATTGTCAAACACAACCACCGGTTCGGTAAAGGACGCCACAGACCTGAGAAGAACCGGCGAAAGAAACTCAGCGGGCTGTTTTTTATGTCATCTTTTAAAAATAACAAACAATTTGAAGCCTTAACAAATTACGCAATTTTGAAACAAGACCTCGAGCAAGCATTCCGTTACCAGGAATTGTTATAATTTAAAAATTCATTAGTATCGTAATAACTTTTAAAACATAAACGTTCCTTGACTACCATTTTTAAATTTATTAATAGTTAAACTCTGAACGTTTACAGGGATTTTGTTGTAAATACGGATACATTGTCCCATAAAAGACTTCTTATTCTTCGCAGTCAAGTTCCTCGAAGAGTTAAATTATGTTTGTTCCTTGTATCTACGTCATGTGCACAATGTCTTAGGAAATCATACCTACTTTTTGCACATACATTAAATCTTCTAATATGTATTGAGAACTAACGGACATTATTTTTATTTCTGTAAACTACTTTCTTAATGATTCTTTGGAGTCCGTTATTCCACAGGTGACTGCACGAATTACGTGTTTTTGAAGTACAAACATAGTATTAGTGTCTGCCGCATTACCCCACAGTAGAATGCCATAAGACATAATACTATGAAAATAGCTGAAATATACTAAACGAGCTTTCTCCACATCAATTAATAATCTAATTCTCTTCACTGGTAAGCTGCAGAGCTAGTTGCTCTAGCCTATTAATAAGGGGCCCCATTGTAGTTTTGTATCTGCAGTTATTCCTAGAAATCAGTTAATTCAACTACGTCTAACGCCTCCCATTTATAACCACTTAAAATTTACCATCTTCATTAGGAGTCATGAGCTATACATTTGTTTTCCTTTGGTTTAATAGCAAGTTATTAACACTAAACCAATTCACTTACTCTAGAGAGATATTGTTACATCGTCATTTGATGACGTATGTCGTTTAATTCTGAAAAATCAGGAGGTATCGTCTGCAAAATAATACTATCTCTTCGCTATTATTTAGCACATGTGTAAGTCGTTTATATAAATGAGGAAGAAAAGGCCCAAGAATGGATCCTTGGAGAGCCATATTTATACGGAACACGGGAGATCTTTTACCATTCACGTCAACCTCTGAAATCTATGCAGGGATGAAGACAGAGGTTGAGTGCGATATTCTTACCATAGTGACGTAATTTCCTGACCAGAGTCTCATGGTGTACACAATCAAAAACCTTTTGAGACCGAAAATCCTAAAAGCATCTTGTAATGCTTCCCAAGCCTTAAAATCCTTTTAACTACCCTTATGCCGACAATCGTTGGCGACCCTATGAATCCATACTGCTTGTTATTTAAAGACAATTACGTTTAAATTTACAATTGGTTTTAGTGAGTTTTCAAATAATTTACTCAATGGCAGTAAGATATTGGTCTAAAGTTATTGGTCCGTATTACATCCATTTAAATATCTGAATAATTTTGCTATGCTTCATTAGATCAGTAATTTCGCTCCTTCTGATACTAACATTGAATATTGCTGCTAGGTGAGGTGATATTACATAAGTTTTAAATGTACTTACATCGTCTCCGGACTTTTGTCCGTAAAATTAAAATTATCTGTACATTCAATGGTATTTTCTTTAGTAGTGACTCAGCAAATGTTGGAGTTTAAATTGATAATTTTTTGTGATGTATTCCTTCTAAACTTCTCAATACATTTTTATGCATAGGAACAAACATAATTTTTTTCATTGTATTTTTGTCTTATGTTTTATTTAATTTGAAAGAAGCTGTCCACAGTGGTCAGAACTTAATTTTTTAATGATTGACTTGTTTAAAGGTTGACAATTTATAAATATGTTATCTATACAGGTAACAGAAGTCTCAGTTATTCTAGTAGGTTCAAGAAAAAAATTGATACGGTTATATGAACTCAATTAACAATGATCTGAATCTAATTGTGGTTGTAGAATTATCTAATAAATTTATGTTAAAGTCACCACTAATCATAATATACTTATTAGATTCAGATAGCTTTAATAATATTATTACACTATAATATTGCAATAATATTATTGCACTATGCAGAACTCTCAACACCTCGACGTATTGACAATCAACTTGAAATCGTTGAAGAACTTCCAGAATAGCCCAGGTTTCCACATTATCAAAAGCTTTCTCATAGTCCACAAAGGCAAAGCACAAAGTCAGATTGTACTCGTGAGACTTTCGTACAACTTGCTTTATGGTTTGATGTGGTCTATGGTTCTAAATCATCTGCAAAACCCTGCCGGCTTCGGTGGATGGAATTCAGCGAGCTTGTTACTGAGGCGATTCGTTATGACTATACAATAGTTTGAATATGTGTTTGAATTCAGTCAACCGGGTCTAGACTGCAGCGGCACATGTAAATAACAACGTAAATAAAATTTTAAATGATAACACAAACTAGTAATGAAATATTCGGTTCAGGTTTTTTCAAATTTAAAATACGTATGATAGAAATGTATATAGCTAATATGTATGTATATTTGATTACTTTAAAAGATGACTAAACAGGGCCTGCTGAGTTTATTTTGCTTGTTCTCTTCAGGTCTAAAGCGGCATATTCCAAACGGGTGGAAGTGTCCTAGACTTGACTTACTATCAATCAGCGAGTGGTACATTTCTATATTAAATAAGAATATTTAAATAAAAAAAGAATGTATAGTTTTTACCTTTATATAATTACCTATATATACTGTTTGATCCAAAACCAAATTTATTCCTATTTACAACTATTTTATGCGAAAAAAAGATACTTAAGAGAAATTAATACTATCACTATCACAATACTTATAAATTACTTTTAAGCTAATTGTGATAGCATAAAAATATTTCAGTCTCGATCCTTGATAATTGTAATTTAAAACTGAACCGACATAAATTTAACTGTGTCATTGCATATCGAGCTTCCGTTTCATTGCATGTATCCATTGAATAAACTTTTACCGTGCAGGAAGTAGACAGTTCATCTGCAGCGGAGCAATGTAAATAAATAGTACGTTTGATTTAAACAAAATAAAAAAAAAACGGTATTGTGACATCGTTATGAAAGTAAAACATTTTTTTTCACTGTACGTACTGTTTCTATATATTTTTTAGACCTTGC
Source organism: Lamproptera curius (assembly GCA_029286875.1). Taxonomy (NCBI): domain Eukaryota; kingdom Metazoa; phylum Arthropoda; class Insecta; order Lepidoptera; family Papilionidae; genus Lamproptera; species Lamproptera curius. The sequence continues at coordinate 332,594 of JAGSMT010000178.1, read as the reverse complement.
ATATAATAATTCAAAAGCCAGATATGCAAAATGACTTCAATTAAAAAAAAATAAGAATACTATGTAAAATTTTCGGTTTATAAGGATCAGGCCAATTTTGCTGGCAAATTAAGGTACATAAGATATTTATTTTCGTTAACTTATTGTAAAGAAGTCCTTCAAATTTCTTATGTTCTTTACATGAGACTTCCTTGTATTGACGCGAATATATCATGTATAAAAGATCATAATCTTTACATTTAAAACTAGTAATACGGTTGTACTAATCAACTTAGGTATTTGTAAAAACATTGTGTCTTAAACTTCAAACTAACGCACACTTTTTAAGATTGATGTTCAGAACATATTGTGTATACTAAAACTGCCTATATTTATGAAACAATAGATTAAGAGTTTTTACATTACTTTTCACTTGCTTTGGTCAGATCTTATGTTTAAAATCATTAATAATAGTTTTTATTCTAAATTCAGTTAACCGATAATGCTTTTTATTTAAACAAATATAAAAAAAAAAACAGAGATCCGGTGGACTCAAACGGACAGGGGCTTACGTGAAAAGGTTCTGCTAGGCGATCCGTGTAAACGTCCAAAGTGACCCTAATTATTTTCTGAACCAGTTCATCAAATAGGACGATAACAACCAATATGGCGTCCGTCCCTTATATCACCGCTAAAACGAGTGCTTAAATATGATCATTTATAAAGTTTAATAACTAACTCAAAAAGTAGCAAATTTTAATTTTAGATTTATTAAATTAAATAAAAAATATCACTTGTTTAAAATTGTACGATATTTTACTTGTCTCGTTTTAAATTTAAAATTTTCAGCGCATAAAAATGTGTTATTTAATTGAATTTTTAGTGCGCTTGACGTGAATTTCATTTCGTTTGTGTATTTTGATTCGATGATTAAAAAACCAAAGTAAAGCGGAAGTACGCTCAAAATGGTATGACAATCGTTACGGTTTCATATCCGCGTACAAAGCTAGTTATCATTTAATTTCAAATTCATCAGTTACTATTATCCAATCAATAAAACAATAAAAAAACTACCACAAATGCTTAGTATATATGATAAAAAAAGACTTTTCTTATACATTTTGATTTGTATATGACTCATAAAGAAAAATATTAATAATGTTATACCTTTTCATATTAAAATACGGTATAAGTGGACCAAGAATATTTTCTTGTAACAAATAAAAGATATTAAAATCATCATTGATTAAATATACATTATGTTGTAATATTAAAGATTGTGTGAAGGTAAAATTTTCAAATAAAATTAAAAGCCCTAGTAGCTGCTAAGTTTTGCACCAAACTGGAACTTTGGAATATATTTCCGTTGAATTTACCTTGTTAATAAGCAAATTATCCTTTCAGCGAGACCTGAAATTATACCAAAATCTTTCGTGTCTATAACTTCTTTAAAATTTAAGGTTTTATGTTTTTTAAATTGAACTCAAATTGTTTTACAGAATATCTTTAATGCGGATTTACTCCTTGTGTGTATGCAGATTTTTCTACGTATAAAATCTTTATTCTATTCAGACTTTAAGGCCATCCGTCCACGCATTCTATAATGAAGTGGTGACCTGGACGGCCGACGCTGCGAGGGACAAAGTCAAGGCGCCAATGATTGCCTACGAGCGCAACCTTACATACATGATACTGCCGGCAATATATAATAACCTAATTCTATTTCAAAAACATTACTTCCATAAATATATTATAACTTACCCTTTGAGCTCGAACACAGTAGTGTTTTCACACTACTGCTTTGCCCTGAAAATAAGATCGAGATGCTATCACCCAAACGAAACCGTTCTGATACCGTTTTAATGTCAACATATATAAATTCATAGAGTATTCATTTTTCTTGGGGTTTAAAGCCGCAATTTATAGCATTGTATTAATGTATAAAATATATAAATAGTCCGTTACAAGAAAAAACGAGACAGGACTAACATCAGTAAGTAGGTCAGTATATATATTTACATTTTTTACTTAAACTTAAGTATTTTTAGTACGTGTGAGCATCCTTAACTTCGTTGATCCTAATAAATTAAAACATTCATCTTCGATAATTAAGTCATGAAATAAAGCAGGCCTTCGTTCGATTAAAACGTAGATGCAGTTCACACATAGCATTTAAAATAGTTCAAACATTTGGTAGCGATATATTGAAAATATTTTTTGAACATATAGCAGTAGTTCTCTGAGTGGCAATACGCCACTCGTAAATGTAACGGAACGGCCTCGAATTCGAGTGTTATACATATTTGTTTTAAGAGCACTGAAAATAACGCAGGTATAAAAATAAAAAAAGCATTTTAAAACCTTTTTTAATTAAAGAGCCGTCAATTGAAAGCATTTAAAACTCGAATGTTTCGAAACGAAGAAATTTGCCACTAAGCAAGCGTGTAATATCGGGGAAGTAATGTTTCCTTTGTTTTAAGTTTCGTAGAAAACGTATATCTATTTTAAGTGACTAACTTGTCTTTCTTTCACTTTCGATAAGATCGGCTGCACGGTATTTAATAAAATGTATCTGTATATAATTATTTCTATTGCTTGCGCGAATATTATACATTATGAAATAAAATTACTTTTACGGATTTTATCGCGTATATTTTACATTTTAAATTCCGACGTTTCGAACACTTTGCAGTGGCCTGTGGTCACGGGTAGACTGAGATTTCATGCGTCTTCTTGCCAGTGCTGAAGCGGGTTTCAGACTTAATTTTATTAATTATTTTTAAATCTGTACTCCGACCTATGCAAAATTGTGGTAATTTATTGTGGAAAGATGAGTTCTACATGCAGATGGATGGTGTAGCGATGGGTTGCCTGGTGTCTCCTATTGTTGCTGTCATTTTATGGAAGACTTTGAGGAGAAGGCCCTACCACTGTCCCATTCATCCAAGATTTTTATAAGCGCTATGTAGGATGACATTTACCATCTTACCATATGATAAAATAAATGCATTTTAAACCACCTTAACTCCATAAATTCAAAAATACAGTTTACTGTGGAGTTAGAAAATAATAATCTTTAGCTTTTCTGATGTTTTAATTATTCGCAATCCGGATAACACCTTGAGCCATACTGTGTATAGGAAACCAACCCTACAAATAAATATTTAAATGGCAATTCACACCACCATCCATCCCAGTTAGCTACCGTGGGCAAACTTTGTTTCAGAGAGCACGAGGATCTGTGATGATGAACACCTGGCGGCTGAGCACACCATGTTAAGCAAGTACTGCGAGACAACAAACTCAGCGCTAGCACGGCAGCGTCACAGTGACCGAGTGAAGGCAGCCACAGTGGCGCGAGTACCGCTGTTCTACCTTTGTGAGAGGCGTAACTGACAAGATTGGCTACATTTTGAGGCGGCTTCAATCAAAACTTATTTCAAGCCGCTGAAGAAGATTGGTCAATTCCTACCACCTGTCAGTGCAATATTCCTCTACAAGACCCAGGAGTGTACAAGCTAGATTGTGACTGTGGCCTCTTATATTGGACAAACGAAGCGAGCAATAAGAACCCACGTGAAGGAACATATAGCTGACATTAAACATAGAAGACCCAATCAAGTCGGCAGTGTGACCATACATTAAATCACCCAAAACCATTACATCAGATTTGATCGACCACAACCTCGCTAAAGAACACCGATTCCTACCAAGGATGATCCGTGAGGCTATTGAGATTAAAAACATCCAAATTTCAATAGAGAAGATGGTTGGGTTCTACCACCTGCTTGGGATCCCATAATTAATAAATTAAAATTTAAACCCAAGCATAATACCACTGCTCGGCTGTACAGATAAAATCAGTTCATTTTGCATAGGTCTGGAGTACAAATTAAAAATAATTAATAAAATTAAGATCTGGAACCCCTGCTTCAGCACTGGCAAGAAGACGCATGACATCTCAGTCTACCCGGTGACACGGCCGCTGGAAAGTGTTCGAAACGTCGGAATTTAAAATGTAAAATAAACGCGATAAAATCCGTAAAGTAATTTTATTTAATAATGTATCTGTATAATTTTTATACAAAGTTTAAACAAATAAAAGTTAGCCTAAAAGTTAAGTTAAAAGAATTAAAATTTTAAAGGTATTCTGCAAAAATTTAATTTTGCGATTTTAAACTTGAATAATACTATCCAAACGTTGAAGTACAATATTAAAATCAATTATGAACTATTTTATTATTCATTCTAGTCAAATGAGTAGCTCTCTAAAGGAATAAATGTATATCATATATTTGAAATTATAAAAAGAAACATAAATGGAGCCAAACAAGCCATTGATATTAAAACAGGTATTTTCCCATTTCGTCATTAATCTTTTTGTTATGGCTATTTAAAAAAAAGTAAAAAATTATTCAGGAAAATATTCATGTGGAGAAAATTAAATAATTTTAAAATGTTGTAGAACAAGGGTCTCCAAAACTCAATCAATATGAAAACGTTGATGGTTGCGGTGATTGAGAAAGATCGACTTGACAAATTGAAATTCAGGCCTTTGAACAGCACGATCAAATACAAATAATCTTGGAAAACTAGGTTAAAAAAATTGTTTCGATGGATACCGATTCGCCTTTTGAAGAGCAAAAGGCCTCGCATTACTGTTTGCCGGGTCGTTTCTGAATTCCAAAGAAACTGCAACCACCCATCATCCACCACACGACAATGCAAGTTCTCACACCGACATAAAAAAGTTTTAGACCAAAACCCGCAGTCCGACCTGAGCCCTGATGATTTCTCTTCTAAAATGAAGATTAAATTGGTGGTCAGAGATTTTACCACCAAGAAGCTGGACCCAAAAAAATTTTGAGACCGAAACTTTAATGGAATGGTTGTTCAATGGTTAGTATCATTCTATAAAAAAAATTTCCCTAATTTCGGGAAAACTTAAAAAGAATAAATACATTTTTAAATAATAATGTTTGGTCACTTTCTTAATTCCCAAAATTTTAGTATTTTCCCCCATATTATATTTTTTAAATAAAATTTTAAGATATAAATAAAGAGACATAATCCCAGTATTTTAACCAGAGGAAATGGAAGGTATAATTCAAAACATACATATATTAGTTTATATTAGTCCACGATACTAAAAACAGCGTTGAGCGTTTAACAAACAAAGATTGGTCGAAATTTTTCCTTATTCTAAGAAATGTCAATTCCTATTCCTATTACTCCAGGTTTTTGAACCATTCTCACCGCTGGACAATGCGGGTGGGTGGAAAAACTTTTTGGCCTTTCGACGAGAATAACTTTCAGACTGGGAAACTAAAACAGCGAAAATTCGGATATCCGGAGTTCAGCCTCGACCTCTGGGTTCTAAATCACTGCTTTTACCACTCAGGAACAGTTTTAAAATAAAATGTTTTTAATAATAAAAATTCTTATTGCGTCAAAATTTATTTTGGAATTTAAAAAATTTTCTTCCTTATCCCGATTAGATCCTTTAATAAAATAAAATTTTCTCAAAATATTCTTTTTAATAAGACACTTTATTTTAATTAAAAGTTAATTCTGCTGAATAAAATTAAGGTGCTTTAGGATGAACGTTCTTAAAACAAAAAAGTGTAGAAACTATGTTAAAAAGCAATTTAGTGAAATTGACTTCCCATTACTTTTTTCAATTTAATGGGTTCCCATTTAGCAATTAGCCATTCCAAATTTAACAAACAACAAGTTCCTATTTTTCTGGTATTCTTTAAATTTTTTGAAACTAATATTTTAACTTGGTATTTTTTTTGGTGATTAACGTTACTTAATTAATTAATTATTTTCAGTAATTTAAGTGATACTATCAACTTGGTAAACAAGTGTTATAACTTGTGCTTAGTTAAAATATGTTTTTACTAAATATAAGTCTTAATAATAGGTCTGAAGTATTCTGTTTTTAATGGTTAAATTCCATTCATAATTTATATTAATAATAAAGAAAATACATAAACGGTTACTTGCCTCTTAAGCGTTAAATTGAGCATAATATACGGGTATATATGGTAGTGATATGCATGTGTCATGAAAAAGAGGGTAGCAATGAAAAGGCTTTGTTGCAATTCTTGCTATAGTGTTAGAAACAATGACACAAAAATGTTAAGCAAATTAAGTGTATCCTCCCCATTATCTATGTCGCCGCTTTCCACATCCCTTTGTTCAGGCTTGTGCTTTTTTACGTACTTGTAGTAAAAAAAGACAATAATTCTTCAGAATTGATTTATTATTCTATCTGTGGTCAAATTTATGGCGGTTGAATATAATGCATTGCAACACAATTTTTTTTTTCATATATTTTTTGCCTCTAAATTAACTACAAAAAAAGGTAGAAATATGAAATTTTTTCTCACCTTCCAAACTTAAAGATAAATATGGATGTACTAATACTGTAACAATAAATTTTTCATTGTTGCTATTCTAACAAAAACATCTCATGTTTTTCTTTATAAAATCATTTCAGTGCTTAGAAAACATGCATGACCTAATACGATTGACTTTATTTGAATACTCTTATTCGCTAGTAATACGATTAGGTTAGTTAAAGTTAAAAGGTAACAACAATATAAATAATGAAGATAATTAGAAATTGCAACTATTATAATCAAAATAGGCAGGCATAAGTTAGAATGTGTCCTTAGGATTTTGCCGCCTGAAGTATACAATGGTCGGGTAGTTACCTAATTAACTCTTAGCCACTTCAGGAATGGTCCCTTAACATAAGTATTTCGGTAAAAATCGTATCAAACCTTATCGAACAGATTTACCTAAATTTAAGTAACTTTTTTAAGTGATATTAAATTTTCATACCCTTAATATGACAATCGATATTTACTGTTATTCTCTTTCTTATTGTACCCTGGTATGTTTAAAAGTCAGCCGTCAACAAAATAAAGTGATGAGTAAAATCGACTAACTCCATAGATTGAAACATTGAGCATCAATATCAACAAAAGCAAGTTAAATCAGTAGTGGCGCCCGAGATATGAGACATTTTTTCGTAGCCACCAACATAAGTATATTGTTTCATCGGCAATCTGTTATTCAGAATATATGACGGACTGAGCTACTATAACGAGCTAATTCTTTGTACTATGTTAGGAAAGGTGAAAAGTGGTGGACGTTTCGCTAGCTCTGTTCTCAACAGCTAACGTAAAGTCGTGAGTAAAATGAAATATCGGGATTCTGTAAGGGGTTACCACTATCCTTCGTGACTTGAAGGTGCCGCTGGAGAAAAAAGGCCTTGTATCGTGTCATCAATCTCTTTTTCATAGCAGGAGGCAGATGACAGCTAGGAGACTGCAGATTTTTGTCTGCAAGGTTTTTTAATATTCTGTCTCCCATGAGCCCTGGGTATAAGACTCGGGAAAGTTTCTTACCCAAATATAGGGGACGTAGCTAGAGTTGGGCTACTTTGACCTGCCGTGTAGTAAAAAGACATCATCGTCTAGATTATCGTATAGATCTAGTCTAAATTGAGTTTAATTATTTCTTTTATTTACGCGATTATTATACGTATCAAATCCACAAATTTACGGATTTTTCGCGTTACTTAAATATATTTATTCCGACGTTTCGGATTCTTTTCAGCATCTATTATCACGGGTAGACTAAGTTGGTATATGTCTGTATCTCTATGTTTTCGAAAACTGTCAGTTTTATTAAAATTGACATATCTTTCGATTTCTTACCTTTTAATGTTGGTTTGACAAAAAGTATTTATGTTGTCCTTCAGTTATGTAGTTTTTTATGCTCTGCGTTTAATTTTTGAAATTATTGGATCCCAGGAAGGTGGCAAAACCAACCATCTTTTCTATTAAAATTTGGATATTTTTAATTTCTATTGCTTCCGAATCATCCTTGGTATAAATCGATGTTCATTAGACAGTATTTTGGTTCATCAAATCTAATATAATGATTGGGCTTGTCTAGAAAATGGTCGCAAATTGCAGATTTCTTATAGCGCCGGTGCTTAACATCAGCTATATGTTCTTTTACTCTGGTTTTACTGGTCTCTTTGTTTGTCCAATGTAAAGAGACCACAATCACATCTAGTTTGTACACACCCGATACCTGTAGAGGAATTTTACATTTGACCGATGGTAATAATTGGCTAATCTTCTTCGGCGGCTTATAATATGTTTTAATAGAAGCTCGCTTTAAAATATAACCGATTTAATTAAATATTATTACTTAATGTATATTAATAGAATACTTTAAATAGAAAGCTTCATATTCTATTGTATTCTTTATATTAAAATTTGGTAAAATATTATGTTATAAAGGAAACGTGTGAACTCAGGAATAACCTAGGGCTTAAATTTTAATATATTATACAAGAAGGGCCTAACAAGCATATCCCTAACCATTTACTCAAGTGTCAGAGCGTTATTAAAATATTCAAACAGTATTGGACACCGAAAGATGTAAAATATAATGTGTTTATATTAATTTTGTTATCCATAGTGATATTATAAAATTATATGCATGGAATTCAAGGAATGTCGATGAAGTGTAATCAAAAAGACTGTATAATAATATAAATCAGGTGTTAAAATTGTATATATCTATAATAGGACACTAAGTTTTATGATTTAGCTTAAGCAATGACGTATTTTAACAGTGACTTTTACTCCTAATTCTATCCCTAGGGCATCCCCGTACAATTTGAATATATAAAATTCTAGAAAAAAAATATGCTTCGGATACGCATGTAAAAAGGTAGCATTGGTTGTAAAGACCGTCTTTGCCAGTCAATATATCGTTTGCCTTCAAATTTATAGACATCAAATCTTTCGGATGCAGTTTATTATTTAATTTGTCAGTAGATTAGATGCCGACCCTATGGTAGCCCGAGAAAACGGCTGAGAGGAAACTTAGAAATTAAATTGTAGCACGAGTACACTATTGTTGATAAATATATATCAATTAGCAAATATAGAGTTAAAATATTAAGTTATGAAATTAAATAATCAACTGATATAAGCAGCCGGGCTAGTAAATCCAGGCCAACTTTGGATTAGTTCACCACCCTATTAAAATATTTCTAACATTATTAGAATTTAAAATATCACAGTAATATTATAGATGCGAAAATTTATAAAAGTTCTTGGATGTGTTTTTGTGACTGTTTTAAGAACTGCTATAGTTCCTAAAATAAAATAAAAATTGTTAATCATCCGTAATGTTAATGTTAAAATAAAAAATGTACCATCTGCGAGCTATTCCAATTAGCGCGGTAAAAGCCGTGAGTCTTACAAGTATGTTATTTATTTTTAGCTTGGATAGTTTTTGCCTATATTTCAAATATTTATCCTGAAGAGTCCGACTGTATAGGGGACTGGAAGCAGACCGTGTTCTCGAATATAAACTTTTATGTCACCATCGATTTATTTTGTTTTTCTATTACCATTTGGGTATAGCCGCAGAGCGCAGGTAGTTTAGCATGCTACACATGCATCAATGCGGATTCAATTTTAAGGCTATGTGTGATTATTTTACTTTTTACGTTGTTAATTTTCGACAATATGTGACGTAAATATAATTAAACTATAAATAAATTGAGCACTATGTAATACTTACATTATTTACAATGTTTTTAGAATCATTGATCTTTTAGGAGATTGTTCAGAGCCAAGAGTTATTTCTTATCTTTTAGGCACGTTTATCATAAGTTTTCAAAGCATATAAAAGGGGTAATCAAGTTAATTACTTCTGTATAGTGTACATTTTCTAGTATGTAAAATAATGATAAAGTTAAAGAACAGTATTAATAAATAATTAGTCCAACAAAAAACTTGTATAGATTATATACGGTTTTCTAGGTTAAAGATATACAATTTATAAAAAAAAATTCTTATTACCTATGTATGCTTACTTACGATGCATACAGTTTGTGTAAATACAGACTGATTTAGTAAAGAAATGTTAAAATTATCCCAAAATTAAAGTTTCTTATTAGATTTACCTTAAACAAACTCTATTCTATTTGCATCCAATTATAAAATACTGATTTAATAATTTTACTAAACTGCTATATTAAAGTGAGTAACATAAGCTTGCCATATCCAACATATAGTATTATATCAATGCTATTTGCAATAAATAAGCTTTGCTTTTCACTACGTGGAAATGCTTGCTCACTGAGAGTAAACAATTCGCTTATAAACGTAACTGAGCGGCCTCGATTTAAAGTGTTATACATATTTATTTTTAGAGCATTGGAAACAAAATTGATACGTGGGAAAAATATAATAATTTTTCGTATTTTAATGAAAGAGATTTCTGAACGTAATTAAAGGTTCAACATTGATATTAGAGTTATAATTTTATCATTTATTTGGTCTTTTTTTAAAATAGGAATCAAAGGCAGACGAACAACCAGGCCAAATGATGGAAAGTTTTTACCGACGCGCTGCCTACCGTGAGACATAGGACTCCATTATTCCGTCTCATTTATCCAGAAAATACGATAGCTACGGTGCCCTGTAAACTGTTACCCGATTTTGTTATATGTATATTTTATTAATGAATTCACATATTTTCTTTTATTTATTTATTTATTACACACACCAACAGCATACATTTATGCATGATCATAAAAAAAGGTAAAAAAGGCTTAGAACTAATATGACGCAAAGTGTATTACAGCGTCATATAACAAAACTGAAATTAAAGATTATTACAAAAGAACAAAACTGTCAAGAGTTTCAATATTTATTTAAAAGATAGAGGACACATTAATAACTAGAACAAAAGATTTCAAAATTTCTAATGAAAAGATTTTAATAATTTTGATTGAAACGTTCATAGAATGCAATAGATATCGTCCAATTGTCAAGACGAGCATTAACATGTTGAAATCGTACACATAGAACTGAGGTGAATTTAAACCAAGATTAGTTTTAATCCAACTGGCTATAAAATGTTGGAAATTCGTTCACGCAGCGAATTGCTGAGGAACAGATATGATATTTGTCAAAACGTCGCTGCAATTAATTATTTTTAAAAGTATTGAGTACAACGTGAATGAATCCATGACGGTTTGAAGACTTTGCATGTTAAAAGTTTAATCCGTTCTTCATAGTGCATCTATAGGATGCTCCCATAAAAAATATCTAAATTTTAGTGAATTTACGTTGAATGTATTTCTATCGCTGAGAATGACACTATAAAATGGGTTCCAGACTACCCATGTATTCCAATTGACTACGGACCAGTCGTTAGTTGCTTAACTAATCTATTAGATTGACTTATGTTAATACTCTGCGAGATCAATTCAGCTAGAAATCGTCATGACAGGAGCGTTTGACCAAAAAGTAATATGAGCATTAATGAAATCTGTTTGATCCATAATGATATCAAGATCCTTTATTTTATTTACAGTTAGTATTTTGTCGTAATCAGTATAAAAGAATCAAGAGGTTTTGTTTTCATGAACCTCCTTTTTATAACGTTGAGCTCATGGTCGTTAGTTTGGCACATTAAAACTTATTCAGATTTCTTTGACAAGTTCAATCTTTTGTCGAGAGATAGTTCTACATAATTTCAGATCGCTTCAGGAACAGGAGCTTTGTACAAAATATGTTGATAGGGAAGATGGTTCTATGGTGAATACGGGACACAGAGACTTTAGCATAGAGAAATGCAAGGTAAAATATCGCAATAGGACGATAGTTTTAGATCGCTCCTTGTATAGTGTATTTTCAGCTATCATCATCATTTCTGGAAACTCATGTAGTCGCTAGAACGTTAATACGACAAGGCAGGCTAAACGGAAGAACAGCTTTGCAAAACTGCAGTCAAAACATTGGCTGACCTGATAGTATTTTCAGCACAACATCAGTTGAGACAGCCCGTTAGTATATTTTAGTTATTTTCACAGTATAATGTCTTATGGCATTCTACTGTGGGGAAACACTGCTGATATTGAAACTATTTTTATAATTCAAAAAAGAGCGATTCGAGCAGTCTATAACCTGGGCCCCAAAAATCACTTAAAAAATGTTTACAGAAATCAATGTAATGTTTTTTCTCAATATATATTTGAAAATATTATGTATGTTCATAAACATAAAAATGATTTTGTAAAACATTGTGACACACATAATACAAATACTAGGAATAAGCATAATTATGTTCTTCCAAAAACTAGGCTCCGAAGAACAATGAAATCTTTCATGGGACAATGTATACTCTTCTACAATAAAATACCAGACAAATAAATTTAAGAAAGTTGCAAAGGAACATTTGTGTGTTAAAGGATATTATTGTTGTAATGACTTGATACATAACACACCCTGGTAAGGAACTGTTCGCTCCAGGCTATTTCAAAGTAGTAAAATGTAAGGTTTTATGTAAAATTTTGTAAAATTTATTGAAGAAAAAGGAAAAGAAAAGTCCCGCTGAATTTCTTACGCCGGTTCTTCTCAGGTCAGAGGCTTCCATTTTCGAACCGGTGGTAGATTATTTGACAATCAAAAAGAAAGTGTAATGCTTTCATATTGAATAAAGCTATTTGACTTTGACTTTCACTTTGTGTAAGAAGACGAGAAATGGGTTGCAAAGAGGTTAGCAACCTCAGGTCCCGTTCTAGCTGTTTGATGTTCACTATAAAATACAGCAGGAATGGAACACTTGTTACTGTTTTTGTGTTTTACGTATCGCCAAAACAATTTGGGGTTTTTAATAAAATTATCTTCAACTAGCTAGGACGGCACGTAGCGGGAATGACACGAATGATACAGCTTATTGCAATGTTGACGAAGGGCTTCATATTCTATTAAATTGCGTGGATTGTTAAACTTACGATTTCTTATTCTAATTTTGTTCCTTTCGGACAAACTCCTAATTAATGAATAGCTAAACCACGATGAATAATTTGATTTACGTACCTTTCGCTTTGGTACATATTTATCTCTTAATTCATGTATAACATTGTAAAGCACCGACACCATTTCATTAACATTTCTTCTTACCGCAAACATGTCATGCCAGTCTACAGCTCTCATTTCTTGTATAATTTTATCAAAACAAGCCTTGAAAAAGTTATACCTGCTAGAATGACAGGGTTGCATAATAAGCATACATCATTTAAACGTGATAGCGTTATTACCAGTCTAGGATGATGAGTATCGAGATTACATAAAGGATCAATAGATTCATTGACAACAATATTAGATAGGTTACTTACTATTAAGTCTAAATTTTTTTTCTTTACATCAAAACATTATCAACAAATAAGTAACCTAAGGCGTTATGATAATTCGATGGTTCCATAAATAACAGCTGACCATCTTTCAGCCAATCAATAAATGAGAGGTTGAAATCTCCTAATAATAAAACGTCATCGACTTTGCACATAACGTCATTGACTTTGTTGAGATATTTACTTAAGGTATCAAATCGCGGTGGAGGTGGTAGTATATAACACAAAGAGTGATTTTTTTAGTTACATTGTCCATTTGTACTGTGATAGTTACTCATAAGTCCTCGCAATCACTTTCCCAAACTACATTGCAAGAAGACGGAATGCTCGCTGAAATTGCTATTAATACACCTCCTCCATCCTACTTGGAACTGTTCGAACACTGACGATCTCTGCGATAAACATTGTACCTTGAGTCTATAAATTCGTGATCCTTTACTAAAGAGTTAAGCCACGTTTCAGTAAGAGCAATAATGTTGTAATTACATTGCAGAATGTTGTTGTAAATTAGGCGAGTTTTCGTCCGCATGCCTCGCACGTTATGATAATAAATATCTAAATCTGTATTATTGTTGAAGTTAACTGAATAGTCTCCACTACATTGAAAACATAAAAAAAGCATTAACTTAGCACAATAATTTAATAAGCTTTTATGTTTCACTGTTATGATAGCTATAGTTGACACGATTCATCCTTTCGAACAAAAATGCACCATTGAATCCATACGAATTTAGTTGGCTCTTGCTACTTCTCCGTAGCTGGATGAAAGGCTTATTGCATGTTAAATGCTTAGCAACAATATTGGAACTGGACGCAGACCAAGATGTTGTGAGCTAGTTTATCATTTATTGTTCTGGTTGTTCTTGACAACAGTCAGCTTCACTGAATCTCGCGCCGATGGCTACGAAGCTTTACAATCAACAGCGCGCATTATATGCTCTCTTTATTTAGTTTTGAAACCGAGTTGCACTAAGATGTCGTCATCGCTGATAAGGATTTTCAATGTTTTTGAAGCTTGTGAAACCGTGTAATCAAGTTTTCAGAGCGTTTTCCGAATCATCGATTTATTTTTATTGCACTTCTCCAAAATTTGCTGCTATGTCTGAGTCTGACGATAAATCTTAAATCCATGAAAGGACTCATGTATCTGACCTAGTAAATATTAGTACTGATTTTCCTGAGCTTGATTTAATCGTCGTATTGATTTGTTATAGTGTAATGTTCGATATTGTAGCATTTTCGCAGAGACTTCAATTCCTCTGAATTCTTAGATTAGCAATAGTTGGCACTTCTAGACTATTGACGCTCTTATCTCATCAAGTATCGTTGCAATCAGGTTCGATCAACTGTCGTCTGCTAAAGGTTCTGATCAGTAACATTTGAGACGGTCAGTATCTAATAACACTCACGAATAGGTGTATAGGATATCTAATTCAGGCTGTTATTTCGTCAGTTCCGATATTTCAGATACGTTTTGATTCTTTGTCCATACCATTTAATTTTTTTGATATATTAGCAGACCGATCAAATCGCAAACCACAAAGGCATGCAATAACTTTGAAATTTATCTTATTCTGAACCAACATTCATTTGATGAATTAGAACCTATATTAACGATTTTTATTTCAGTAGTGCAATCTATTAGCTTTATAGTTAAACGGTGTTAACTTGCAAGATTTAACTTATTATTATTAGTCTGTATTAAGATATCAATGTTTAGACAATCGATTCTTCAATGTTGTATCGAGTTTAATCTCATCATTTATTTGATTACACTCAACACTGTTAACGCGAATATCAAAAAGTGTCTAAATATGAGTAGACATTGTGAATACCTTTCTAATTCATTTAAAGAATTAACAAAATAATAACTACTTAAAATTATTTAAACATAACCGATGAACATTGCTATTGATTGATTGATTGATAAAACACTGAATAAACAACTAACTTTAGTATTAGTTTTAAAGATTTATTTAGGAATGTCTGAGTAAATTACAAGAATAGATGTTTATTGAAACCATTAATAATAGTAAATAAAGTGTTATGACTTCAAACACGCCACTTGATATAAAAAGGCTGAGTATTTAAAACACATGTTGTTGAGAGCTGTCGCAGGCAGGTTGTTCACGTAGCTCTTATTCCCATACATGAACTGTGATAACTGTTAATTATAATAATTTAAAGTTAGTCAGTTGTTCTTATTATAGATTTCATTATAGTTGTTTGTTTCATTGATTGCCGATGAGTGAACCTATAAAGAGATATGATGTTGGTGACGTCACTGTCTTTAAATCCATTGACAGATGCTCGTTACATATTATATTGTAGTCTAATAAGTAGCGGGCTTTAAAGCGACAAAAGCTTGACAATCTTAAAACTAAGAATGTATCGTAACGTGCTTCGAGCGATGTTGGTTGTCGTGGTCAGTATTTGCCGATGCATGGAATATTTAAAAATGTTTGTAAACACTCACGAACCGTAGGACTGTACTTGAAGATAGTTACATCACTGAAAAGCTTGTTTCACAGCTTTTAGCACTTACTACATATATAGCAATACATGTATTTTTACTTTAGTAACAGAAAATAAATTGCGGAGCAAACAAAATACGTTAGTCAGTCACAACTAGCCCATACTTTTTAATCTGAAGGGAAGTTAATATTACTAAATTATTAGAATTTTTTTCGCATTCAACTACAAATAATCTAGTTATGTTTCATCGGCAGCCTGTGTCAGTCCACTGCTGGACATAGGCCTCTTCTAACGCACGCTACTGCTTCCGATCTTTCGCAACTCTAGTCCAGCCCACACCAGCTACTTTGCAAATGTCGTCACTCCATCGTGCCACAAGGCGGCCCACCCTATGTTTGCCTAGCCTCGGTCTCTCTCCAGAACTTTATACCTGCAATGGTAGTCAGTTCTGTGGCTGTTTAAGCCCACTGCTACTTCTGCTTTTCAATTCGGTATGCTACGTCGACCGACATACCTCCAAATGTCGGACGGATTACATAATTTCTGATGCGATCCTTCAGAGATACACCGCGCAAACCTCTCTCCGTAGTTCAGTGAACGACTTTAAATATGTGGACCAGTAAAACCGTAATTTTCAAATTCTTGCACTGTAGGTCATGACGGGTAAGACGCACTGATCAAAGACTTTCAATTTGGGGCACTGTGGGATGGGTTAAAAAACTCGACTCGACTTCTGTTGGCCTCTCAATGAAGTTATTATTCCTACGTTCCTATTCGAATGGCAGCGTAGCCAGAGTCTCCTTTTGCCTAGTAATAAGGCAACTATCGTGATATGAATATTATTAAAGTGATTTTGAGAAAAATTAACATGACGATATCCTTTCTCTGCGTTAGGAAGACAAATGTAAAGTTTACTTACATATATGTTAAACTATACTAAAGTTTCAAGATGTGCGGCGATAGGACATTAAAAATACCCCTTAATAAGCCTCCATTGTAATTTGTTCTCAAAGTTTTTAACATACTAATAACGGTAATTTTTACAAGAAAAATTAAATCAATTGTGATGTGTGATAATTTTTTTGATAATTTACCCATTCAATGTAGTAATGAAACAGTTCAATTCACATTGACCTCAACCTTATCTGGTAAGCTTAAAAAATTATTAAACTAAAGAATATAACCACAACAAATGTTTTTTGTTAAACTTTTCTAAGGCACACAAAATTAAATTGTAGTAGTTTGTGTAGCTATAATTAAACAAAGTGAGTTGTCTCGTCACGCGATCTTTCTAATAGTCTTGTACTTTCACCGTCTTTTATAAACATGTACATGTTTAAATATTTGCCAAATTAACTTGCTGCAAATTACCTGTCTAGTGTGATAAAAACATTTACGGGTAAGACAGATATTAATATCGATTGCTTCAAAAATACTTTTAATAAAACCAAACTGTCAAATATATTCGTATAGAAAATAGAATGTCAAGCCTAAAAGGATTAGTATAGACACTCTATACAGTACAGTAAATGTTTCTTATAAAGTTTAAACTCCGAACGTATTTTCTTCTTAAAAATATAATGTATATTTACTGAAATAAGGACAAACTTATTATCAATGCAACGGAAACAACAGGTCTCCATATATTAATAAAATTTTCTATATACATTTCTTGATATGCTTTTATATTAAAATCTATATAAAATTTTAGCTACTTTCTGTTTTTAAATAAATCAAAATAAAATGTAAACAAATGTTTGTCTGTTAAATGTTATCTTTGCTACAATTATTACTTAAATACAACGCCAACAAAAAAAACAAAATAGCCTGGAGCGAAAAGGTACCTCAGTAGAACCTTTTCGCTCCAGGCTATTTTCTAGGTATAATAAAATCTTGAATTGTTTTTAAAATTAAATGAGTCTATGGAAAGAATAGTTTAAAATTGAAAAATGACCGCAAAATTTCTTAAATCGGTTCTTCTCAGGTCAGAGGTATTTGTTTTTAAACGGTAATAGATTTTTGACAATATAAGTAAGTAATAAAATATGAATTAATATGTTTGCAAGGTTATTTTAGACAAATTGATAAATTTCAATAAAATTTCTTTTAGTATTGATTAAAAACCTTTCGTAACTCTTCCATAACATGTCTTAAAATTTAGGGAACATTTATTGACGCTTTGTTCTCGCCCGCTTACGTGAAATTAGGGTATTTCAGAGCAGTTTAACCTTGGGGCATTAAAAAGGCTAATATTTTTTTAAAAAGTGGCGTAGCTAAGCGTTTCAAAGTTTTTAATTAATTTACATTATGTTTAAAGTATATTTATTCCACACACTTGAAATTGTTCTACTTGCTTATTAGTTTTCAACAATCCTACCATCAGTTCAAAAAATAACGCCTTTGACGGTTTCGAAACCGTAATCAAACTCATCAACGTCATCAATAGCAACTTTATCCGTCTACTGTGAACTTGGCGCTTTGACGAAGTCCGCTGATCCCTTACTGCCAACTTGAACCGGCTCCACCGAGGATCGGCATCCCACCTGGTCGGGGATCGACCAACGCTCCGTCTTCCCGAACATGGTCTCCACTCCAGAACCGTATTGGCAACGACCGACTACTTCTTTTTGGAACGTGTATGAATTCCATGATGTCAGAATTCACGATTATTCTATGGATAGTTATGATGCAATTACACTATTAAAAGTTTCGTGCATACATACTATCATCTAAGCCTTTGTTGTCACTCTAGACATAGGCCTCCTGATACACCTCTAATCCATTGGGGTTTGGACCGTATTCCTAGGTCCAAGCAGGGTTGGTAAGTGTATGACTTTTTTACATCGCATCCGGCGCATGGATCATCTGTTTTTAGGTACGAAATTGGTGATAGGCCAAATTCCTAACCACTAGAAACAACAATGAAAATTTGTGCATCCTAAGTTCAGAACCACGACCTCGGTTTATAAAGCTCACCCACCACTAGGCTCACAGGAGCGTTATTTTCGGTGCTCAGTTTTACAATTATCAATACAAAGCCTTTGATTTAACTTTACTAGGTTCAGAGTTAGCTGTTTGAAACAATTAGAAATGGGAGTCTATCTAAACTTTACTCACACTTCTTAACACGTTAGCGTTGAGATAAGATAAGCTTGACCTACCGTTGCAGCCGATTCGTGAGGTGATTGGTTATTCTACATTCTAAGTGTAGGGGTTGCTGACAACTGTTGGAGTCGTCCTAGGTGCAACCTATTAATGCCTTAAACGTTTAATAAAATTCTTGTCTTCCAAAGTAAATGAAAACTGCCATCGTCACCGGGTGCGGCGGAATGCATTCTGCTGCTGTTTGAACTCATCTTAGATCAAAGAGATCTTTTCGAATTTCAAAATGACGCATTTAATGAATGTCGAATTTAAAGATGAAGTTATTGCCAGTGCTGACTTACATTGCTATAGGTAGCATGTGCTTTATTGAGGCGGCCGCACTGTGCGCTGAGAGTCGGCCTGGCTGGCTGTTGACACGCGGCGGTGTCAAGCATTGAAGGACGGAGGCAATCGGTGCTAGAAGATGGGTTGGGTGTGGTCGCCTGAAAGAGCTTTCCCTAGGTATTGCAGGAACTCTGCGTTTTGGTGCCTGGGGCAGCCGAGGGTTAACCGTGGCCGGGATTGCGGCAGTTTTCTTGTCCTTGGTCTGGAACAATCGCGGTGCCAGCGTCCCGGGCTTGAACGCAAGGGGCGGCGAAAGTTCCGCGCAGCGTGACCGGGCTCTGTGTATGCCCCGGGCAGGGTCATAGTTGGAATCGACCGCTCAAAGATACGGCTGAGCACCCAGTTGATCGATGCAGTAGATGCGCTTTCTTCGAGGCTTTGCGTAACCAGCACCATACCGTAAGGGCGTTTGATGCGTGGGTGGTACTCTTGACCGAATGGGCGGGAATATTTAATTCTTTTAAAGCAGACGCTATCTCAGAGCAAGGTTTCCCTTAGGGCGTCCTTTGACCACTGTCCTAAGTTCGCCTCGTCCGGAGCGCGAATGTATGATATTGTGTCCTTTTCGCCAGGAAAATTCACCTAGAAACTCGTCGGGTGAGCTAGCTGCGATTTAATCCCCTGATTGCTATCAAAGGCCTCAAATTTTTTATTGTTTGACAGGGCCGAGCGAATCTCAACCCACTTCTCCTCTTCGCAAAGGTAAATTGGCGGGGGGCGTTTCCCTATGAGAAGCCATGCCTGGATAGGCTGGGACGGCTGGGCGGGGCGTGGCGGGGGCGCCTAGGATCGGCGGAATGGATAGATGGGGTAGGTTTTATCGACTGGGAGGTCAACGGATTGGCGGCCTGCTGGAGGCAGGTTGTAGGAACGTCAGGCTTTGCAGCCTTGACGGGAAGGATGGGTACAGGTGAAGAGAGGGAACGGTTGGGCAATGCTCCGCGGTCGTCGTATCGGTGAGTTTTAAGTACTTTTATTATTTTTTAAGTAAAATTTTCGACCGAGTTTCTTACTAATCACCCTGGTATCGAGACCAAAGCGATCTTTGAGCTCTCGGTCGACCATCGTACCGGTTAGGTCGCGCCTACGTTTGACGAAGCATAGGTTGCGTCACCCAACGCAATCGGTGAGTTACGGCGATTGCCGAGCGTGTAAATTCTACTCGCCTTGCCGGGCTCAGCAGGCCGGTGTGTCGTGGCTGGTTCTGAAACAAATATTAAAACGTTCAACAAGCCTAGTACAGTTGTAAAAACAACTAGTTCGGCCGAGAAACGAGATAATAAAACTATGAAACATGATGGCGGCTGCACAATTGAGTTGCTTAACACAGCCATGCGAAATGGTGTGTCAAAAAGTTTTATGAGAGCAGGTGCAGTCAAAAACGCAGATGGCGCAGCGCGACGTTTCGCGGAACCGGACAATGGATGCCGCCCAACTCAGGAAGACGCGGCACCACTCCTTCAAAGAACTTCATTAGAAAGATCGTTGATAAATGGCTTTCAATTGTTTGATTGTTGTGACAATTATAATAATTTGTAATTATTTACATAACAATCGACATTTTCAATATTAATCTCACTCAAAATGTTATACTATTAAAGAGATACAAATGAAACTAACGCAAAGAGCAGGGTTTATTATTTTGTCTAACAAAAAACAGTGTCTTGAAATACAATCATAGGTTTGTAATTATAAATACGAACCACCGAAAAAAGCTCTTCGTTCACTCGAAAAAACCACTTTTCCATGGCGGTTTGGAACTTAACAACTGCTTTCTTGGTGTTCATAACATGTTTACCTCGAATTTAAGTCATCATCAACCTGTGGAAGTCCACTGCTGGACATAGGCCTCCCACTACGCAGATCTAATACTTGATGGTGAGTGGACCGACTTTTGACATGCCCATCCGACGCATGGATCATCTTATTTTTCAAACAATTAAGTGATCAGCCCAATTTGCCTTAACTAATTAGGTAACTAACTAGGAAATACCAACTGTACTGTACTGTAAGGAACGGCTCAAAATTGTCAAGCACCGGTTTCTAAAGCACACGCCTACACCACAAGGCTGCTGAGGCTGACTTAAGTCTTTGTCTTTTTTTCGTAGGGAAATGCCTTTGCATACCCGTCCTCGTGGGGGCAAAGATGGGTTATATCGGATGCGCACGGACAAAAACCACCACGTTGATCCTTCTTGGCGCCTTAGCGAGAGGTCGAGACTCTTTCGTGCTTTGCGATCCCATCCGCTGGCCGCCAAGAGCCCATCCCGGCCCCATGCCATCTGCCTCCTCCGGCGCGTCGGAACTAACCGGCCTGTCTCGGCCCTGTTTTAGGTCAGACTCTCCCGAGACTGTTGTCCGGACATGAAACAAGCAGGACGGACTCCCATCCCCCAGCGCGGTCCCGATGTTAAACTCCGCCGCTAGCACCATTGCGGCAGTAGAAGAAGGAGAAATCCTCCTCCCCGGCTCTTCCACCCGCTTGGATGTGCCCCGCTGAGTCGCGGAGGATAGGGAGAACGGCCTACGGAATACCGAATAATAAAGAAATAAATAGAAAAATAAATAAATTAATAAATATTTAAATAAATAAATAAATTAATGAATGAATGAATAAATACCGACTCCTCCTTGGTTGCGGAGCAGGAAGGGCACCACACCTCCTGCAACCGTCCCTCACCCTCCTAGGCGCATCCAAAGCGGGCTTGTTCAATCCGCTTGGAGCAGCCACCTCCATGGCCGGTTTTGCACCTCAGGCTGGCCAGGTTCCTCTTAGCTTCCACTCGGCTACGTTACTGAGGCCGCAGGTACTGAGCCCCATCGCTACGACAAAATAAGAACCTGTTCGGAGGAGACTTTTAAGTCACCTCCGTAAATCTCTGTATCATTTAACAGCAATAATCAACACGAAGGAGTTTTTGGGCCTCGGTTAAATATTTAGGTATTTTCAATATTTAAACATTTTTTTACATTACATTCTTTAGAAGTACCCAGATCTACAAAATATCATTCTCAACCTCGATACATATATCATGTATTTATTTTATTACAGTTATTGCTTTTTTAATATATTGTAATTATATATCAATAAAATGTTGTTTTAGATGTTGTTAACTACTATAAGTTTGTTTTATTTTAATTTTTTGCCTTATGGCTCACCCAAACAAAACAGAACAAATATTAGCGGTTGCGTAGTTAATCAACACAGCGGGCAGTTCTCATGTTACCCGCTGCTAGATTGATTCGACCGACGTCGGCGGTAATAGGGCGATATGTTGAGATTAGCACGCTCCGATTTCCTAATGTTACAGACGATTTCAAAGGATTAGTATTGATTTTTTCATGTCTATTATAAATGTATAATACAATGTGCTGGTAATACATAAAATATGTGCAGGTATGCACAATAAGATGTTTTGCTGTAATTTTTCGCAAGTGAATGAGGACAAGTTAAATAACAGTTTAATAAAGTAAAAATATTGTCCCTTTTAGATCAAAAATAAAGTAAAATCAATCTGTCAATAAAAGAGACGTTTAAAATTGCCTGTACAATAAAATGACGAATATATAAAATATATAAATTTTAAACTTTTATATGATAACTATTATCAGTCTTTTTCACTTCTATTTGTTCTTCTATATTTTTAATGTTAACCAAACAAAAATTTTTAAGTATTTAATGTAAACACAGAAAACATATAAAACGAAATTTTTAAATTCACACTTTCCCAAAGTTTATCTTGAGACATATTTGACGCAATTAAATCTCGACATATTGAAATTTTTTTGACATCGAATGTTTTTTTTTAAATAATCTGAGCTGTTAAATATTTTTTAATTAAATATACTTTTCATCATTATCATCATCATTCATCAGTCGTTTATTGCTTAAAACAATCAAGCGTTTTCTGCTAAAATATAAAACATTGTAAAAATCAAAAAACAAAGTTAAAACTTAAAGGTTAGGGTTTTATTAACATCTCTCTTGGTTTAGGTTCTCTGACAATATCAAAATAAAATTTTTCTTTATTTAATGACGAAAAAATTTAATGTCTAACTTTAATAACGCAAATACTAGTCCTAAAGACTTCAAGAAAATAATTTTTCGCTATCACAATATTAAGCACCCTCTTTAAAACTCTCTATCACACGAAACGGTTGAATGGGAGACAACGCCATTGGCATTAAGTACGCAATTTTAGAAAAAGTGTAAAATAAATAAAAACGTATTGCTTTCATGGAAGAAACATTTCGTACTAATTGACATTTAGACAAGTAGTACAAGCGATGGGAGCTAATAAAATTTCTTTACGTTTCGTTTTAACACATATTTTAGTATCGAAGATTTTTAACGTTGACATAATCAGTTCCTAAAATATGTCTAAATTAGAGAAAGTTGTCGATGGTCCATTTGGCCAAACTTTATTACATATTTAAGGGAGAGTGGCCTACAGTATACCGACACTCCTCTTTACACGGGACTCCTCCTTGGCAGCGGACAGGATACACACGCCGCCTCTTAAGCTCTTCAAAAATGTTTACCTGCTTGGAGTAGCCTCTTCCACGGCCAACCTCATACTACAGGATGACGAGGTTCTTTTTAAGCTTTTTCACGGCGGACCAGGCTGCAAATACTGAGCCCCACCACTACGACAAAGCGAGAACCTGTTTGGAGAGATGGATCTCCTCTTTGGATCTCCTGGGAACAGATTCAGGTATATCTGTTGCCCTAAGACAGGTGCTGAGACAAAGGGAGCGCTAGTTTCAACGCACTTAGAGGTGAAATTGGTCGTTAGCTCGAGAGTGGCTTGCTTTAACGACTCATGCTGTCTCCACCTTTTAGACATCAGGAAGTAAAAACGTTTTGGTTTTAGTCGACGTGAGCCCTATTACTCTCATTTTTTCATTTGATGGTACTTCTTCTCTTAAACTCGGTACTAATCTCTTCCCACGAATGACTCTATGTTGTGCCTTAGGATTCAGTATTCTTTGCTAATGACATCTGAAAAGCCAACCAGCTCGATTAGAGTGAAAAAATAGTTGTTCTTGTGATAACTACTTTAAAATAACGTATAAAAGTTAACCTTTATTCAAAGAGCTAATGAGATTTGACTGAATAAAAAAGCTAGCGCACCAAAACTAATCTAAGCAATGTTTTTGCGTTCAATAAGTTTATAAAACGCCTTCTGTTCACTTGGCAATATACATGAATGTTAAATTTAATATTTAACTTTCAGAAGCATAATTATTAAAGACATCCAATTTAATTTTACGGAACGTAAATCGACTAGTGGTGATTATTTAATGTTTACATCTTTACAATCTTTTAAGATTTTTATTGCAAATATAAAGCGCAGATCTATTAAAACTTTCGATCGTTTCCCGATGAATAAGTTGACCAAATTTAATTTTGGTTATCAATTAATGATTATAAAAAAATAACAAACCTTCGGTTATGTGTATATTGCAAATGAAATAATTATAATATGGATGAACCTTTCTACTAACATAAAATTAAAAACGTATATACATTGAGCTTTAAGAGTTAAATAAGATGGTGATAGCGAAGTTAAAACATTTTACCAACTTTGGAATTATATGAAGATCAACTTAAACATTTCTCGTTTACATTTGAATACAATTATCAATTCCATTTTAAATAACCACAAGGCTTTCTATGCCAATTACATCAAGGACTTATCAGAATATATAACTTTGCTATACAAAACCAAAATCCTCAATCCTGACTTGACTTTAATAACTGAGGTCAGGAAGTCAAGTCTCTGCGGGACTCAACGAATTTTAATTTCGTTTATTTGATAGTTCATCCTTATCAAATGCTTGGTCCTGTGCCTTATCTGCTTCTGATGGATCAGCTCATCAAACCAATCTTCAATCTGACTATGCCTAGCTAAAAGAGGTAATAGTCAAATGTTCTGTGAGTTTCAACTGCACTTTTATCTCCACTGTTTTGTTGGTTGCATTCAAATAGTCGGCGCGTGTCAATCTCAATTTTGGAGAACATCATCATCACTATGTAAAAAGAGCTAAGTAGTAGGAGGTCCTATGTCCAGCAGTAACTAACCCAGGCTGATAGTGTGATGATGATGTTATTCTATGATCTGTGTCAGATTTCTTGAAGTAAGATAATCACATAAATTAAAGTCAGTAAAATATGAGCTTTGTGTCTAGTAACAACGCTTATGGCAGTTATTTTTGACATTTAGTTTTTCTATAAAGAAACCTAATTATCAAAGGTTTTCCAAAACGATGCGATTTTTACGTTAGCAACGTGTCATGATGATTTTCTTAAAAGGCAAATATCTAATCAAACTGGGTAAACGAGACAAACCCTATTGTCTCACGGTAGGCAGCGCGTTGGCGATACCACTGGTATTGCCAATGTCTATGGGCGTCGGTGACCACTTCCCATCAGGTGGCCCGACTGTTCGTCTGCCTACGTTATAAAAAAAAACTGCTATATCTCTTCCGCTATTGATCACCTTTGCTTACCGTGTAGGTTATTAAATCAAGACTTTAATAATTCTTAATTGCTATAATTACACACTGCAAAATATAATGTCGACTTTAATTTTTTCCTGAATCTTATGCAATTGCATATTTTTCTCTGATGTGAAGTGTTAATTGTAAACGCTTCCTTCGCTTTTATATACAAATTTCTTCCTCACTCAAAGATGAGTTTTACTTACGGGATCACTGACACCGACTTTTCATCAATCATCTTACTTAAAAGACAATTAGGTGATCAGCCCGCATTGCCACAACTAACTGGGAAACAATAACGAAAATTTATTTAATCGCCGAAGGATTTGAATCCATGACCTTCGCTTTCATACCGCCTCCGTGATCTAGCGGTATTGGGCCATGCTTTATAAGCCGAAGATCGTGGATTCGAATCCTGGGGAAAAAAAACTCTATGTTAACTATATTATTTGGTTGGTTATGACAATTTTGGCCGATCACCCAATTGTCAAAAAAGTAAGATGATGTGCATGTAAAGTCAGTCCACCCACCAACCAGCATTGGACCAGCGTAGTATATAGCGTGCGGTTCTAAAACCCCCTAATTGAGAAGGCGATCATCAGGGGAGGCCTATGTCCAGCTGTGGACTAACACAGGCTGATAATGATGATGACCTCCGCAAGCTCGTACCACTAAGCTGCGGACATTATTACATATAATCTTATACATTCAACGTACAGATTTTGAAAGAATTTGTTAATCAATAGATATATTTAGACTCTTTTTGAGTGTGAGCTAATCAAACTACATCTAAAACACAACGCCTATGCACTGCTGAAAATGCATTCAATAAATTTAGATTGTATCAATGAATATCGAGTTCCGTTCGACCACAGGCTTTCGTATGCATAAACTTTAAAGCCAATACGTAAATTGACAGGTCGACTGCACTAGGGCAATAGGAATTAATAGTCGACCGCATACATCATATTGAAACAATGTTGCATATCAATTCGTAAACATTTATTTATATGTACATTACTATTATTATTTTATACAAGTTTACTAGCGCTGTGAGGTGGAGCTATAGACCAGAAAATAATTGTGGAAGCGCACCTATTTTATTAAGTTAATATTTCGATCCGGTACAATAACAGTTTCTAGTCTCAAACCAAGAAAAGCATTTTTTGCAACCACATGACTGATATATTTATTAACTGATTGATTGAATGATTGTAATAAATAAAACATAGCAATTTAGTATGACATAAATCAAAACATTATGTTTTCTTGTGGTGGCAATTGAAACGACATATTTTTTTATTGCCTACGCAGGCAGACTAGCAGTCGGGCCACCTGATGGAAAGTGGTCACCGACACCCATAGACATTGACATAACTGGAATCACCAACGTGCTGCCTACCGTGAGGCATAGGATGTTAAGTCTCGCTTACTGAGTAAATACGCTGGCTACGGTGCCCTTCAACCGGAACACAGTAGTGTTTTTACACTAATGTTTTACGATAGAAATAGGCACCGTGGTACCCACCCACACGGTCCCCTGGACAAAGAGGACCTACCACCGGTAAGTTTTTGGTATATAATCAAATTATCTTTGATATCTTATGCCCACCAAACTCAAGAAGTTCATTAAAAATTTAAATTTTTTAATTCATGACGTGACGAAAATTAAACGAGCTGAACATCATGTTTAATGCACTGTAAAACTAAAAACTCATGAAATTAAACTACATCTTTTTTCTCAAACAACTTTTATAAATTAAACTTAAAAAGGTTTAAATGATAAAGGAATATATGAATTAAAGAATATATGTGTCGCATATTTTTATAAATGATTACACAATTAATGAAAATAATTTACGTTTAACAACAAAACTAAGAACACGTACATATAAGAGTGTGTTTAAAATGTAAGAAAATCCTTTATGAATAACTTGACGTAGTAATCGGCTTCACTAAACTTTGTAAATTAAATTAAATTTTAAGCCTATAGTTAATGAAAATCTTGGGTCAGAAGGCATGTGTTGCAAGGTGCCGGAGAGTTAATTGGGTACGACCGGGGCATATTCCCTGCACTGAACATAATCCTGGGGGCTTGCTTAAGTTTACTGTTCTTACTTTATGATATTGAGTTCTAAACCTCGAAAAAATCCTGTTCGTTTATGGATATTTCAATCTGTGGCGTAATAGCTCCCGATTTTGATGAAAATTGGTGAAGCCGTGTGTAAGTTACGGGGATTAAAGTTGAAAAGGAGGGAGGGTTTTGTATCAGTTGTTTTATTAATTTTAAATTAAATTTTATTTACATATAACTATCTTTAAAATGCATAATTCTTAAATGTATTTACGCGAATACTGCACATTATTCAAGAAAAGACATAACGGATTTTATCGCGTTATTTTAGGTTACAATTTACGCGACGTTTCAGACATTTTACAGGATCCATGGTAAAGGGCTGAGGTGTGGTTCGTACGACAAAGTTTTTTACCCGGCCAATGTCATTTATGTATCAAATAGAGTATAATCTTTTAAAAAAATATCTGGAATGATACATTTTTCTTGCATTCCTACTTTTGAACAACATTTACTCTCACAAGACGAACTTAATACGATTAACATCGTCTAACAGCTGACTTTAGGATGTTTATAAAATAGTACAAGTAATTAAAATGTAGGGATGGAAAAAATTAGTACTTATTATAACGAGACTATTTGTATAAATAAATAACTTAATTTTGAAGTGCGAAGTGTGCAGACTTAACAAATAAAAAACTGCATAGGGTTTTAAGAAGTCGCGGTGAGGTTAACCATTTTCAAAAACTTATTATTGGCTTCCAAATGAGTAATTAAAGCTAACAACTTTGACAAATTTAATTTAGCGAGAGCACTGTATAATTTTTGTAAAGAGAAACGAGGCACTGTTTGAAATAGTAATTTCCCTTAACATTGTAAGTTTCGGCTTTGTCTCAGTTCTACATTCAAAGTAGCAAAGAAATTATTTTGGCATTCCGAAATTTGTATGAAGGCACTTGTTGCTTAATAATTTGAAACGTTTCACTGGACAGAGCCCTGTCATCTTAGTTCTGTTTACCATATTACTTAAATAATTTACTGTTTTTGTCATTTATTTCCTTAAAAGCTTTTTTCAGTTCTTAATATTTTTTTTCTGTTTGTATGATTGTAGTGTACAGAGAATTAATTTATGTTAATATTTATATTAATATAACAAACTTTTAAGGTCGTAAAAATATATCATTTATGTATAATATATAAATAAAAAATAATTATGTCATGAGATATATAATATATATTATTTTAATCACTTGGAAAATTTATCAAAATTAGGTATATAATTTTATGGGAGTTTTCAAAGCATTAAGACCAATGGAATATGGTAGGTAGCCCTTTACAAGGACTGTCTGTAAGTGCTGTGCAATGTAAGTACCTATTTCTGCGACAAATTGGTAGTGTATAAGCACCACTGACTTCCTGTTTGAACAGCACATTAGCCAGCGTAAATACTGTGTATTAGAGACAAAGTATCTCATATCTCAAGGTGGGTAGTGGTTTAGTTGCGTGTTACATTGCGTTTCTTATAAGATGAAAGTACTTACAATCAAATGATTTTTTTAACAATTATTAGAAAACAGTCAACCAGTTCTAGGCAGAGGTGGCGCGTATGAATACCATAACACTCGCGGAGGAAATGAAGTTCATTGAAAGCAGCTGAGATAGGTGACCATTCAAGAATATCGAAGTCAGTATGAAAAAGCAGTTAAATTGTACCTCATGCACCAGAAATGCAACTCAAATTTATTTAAAAGTTTTTTTTACTTCTCTTTTTCGTTTTTGCACCTCCCTTTTTCCCTTTTTGGAATCTGATATATTTTTATGTTGTGTGCTAATTTTCAATGATATCATACATAAAATAAATTAGTGTTTTTACCTTTCACTACGAAATACTTACATAAGTACGTATGCATATTTACTGTTGTATCCAAATTGATTTATTTTAACAACTATTTTATGCAAAAAATACATAACAATTGATGTCTATCAATATCATTATTGAATATTCCTTAAGCCTATTCTTATTAACTAATTTAAGTTCATTGTTACTGCATAAAACTTTATCAGCCTCGACCCTTGATAATACAAAACTAACCCGATATAATTTTACTTGTGTGATTGAATATCAAGCTTCTGTTTTAGTGCATGTATCCATTGAATAAACATTTACAGTGCAGGAATTACACAGTTTAATGTAGCGGAGCAACGTAAGTAAATAGTACGTGTGATTTGAACAAAATAAAAAAGCCGGTATAGTCTACGTACTGTAACTACTAATTTATTAGAAATATAGTCTTCAAAAGCCAGAAATTATAAACGACTTACATTGATTGATGTCTTCAAGTATTATATTAATGCGTAAATAAAACATTTATCCTTTTTTGCGATCTTAAGGTCATATCTAAATTTGGATGACGCTAAGAGTAAAGCATAGTAATTTAATTATTCTCGATGGAATGCTCCGCCAATAAATTTCGTCATCATCATCATCATATCAGCCTACAAAAGTCCACGGCTGGAAATAGGCCTCCCCCATGAGCCGCCATGAAATACAATCCATTTTTTTTTTTTTGCCGTTGGAAAAATCCAGCTTACGGATTCCCCGCCGCCAAAGTGAGGGGGCAGCGGGGATATGTGAGGCTCCCCGGACCAGGTGGAGCGGCCGGAATACCCCACTAAAACCAACGGTTGTTCCTTTCTCTGTCGCTGTAGCCGGGGCCGCGGGCACTGATCACAGTCTTCGGCACCCCGGCGCGACGTGGCCCTCTTTTGGCCTCTTCTCTCCGGTGTGTTGGGACACCCGAACGTCAGCTTTAGGCGCCGTGCCGGAACAAACAGCACGGCGCTCCTCTGTGCCCTTCTCTGGGCGGCGGGCACCCTCTTGCCAGGCCGCCCAGGGGCTCCAATGTCAGGGAAGGTTGCGCGCGTACGCCACTCTTCGGCGCCCTGGCCTTCTTCTGCGGATAGCCAGGGCGCTCAGGCCTCCCTGTCCTCTTTCCGCGGCCTCCTTCCGGCCATCACGTCTGCAGAAAGCAAGGACGGCGCCCCACGACCTTTCGCTCTCAGCTCCTGCGCACTACGGCAGGAAGGAAAGGTCGTGCCCCACGACACTACGCAGCTCTTGGCGTTGCTCGACCCAGGCTGGGCACTCTTCCAGCGCGTGTGGCGTCTCTTCGGCACATACGCCACAGTGGTGGCACTCCTCTGTGGCTCCTACCGGCCACGCAGCACAGGTACCTTCGAAACAGCCGTGTCCGAAGAACCTGCGTCGCGCGGAATGTTAGGGGAGCCGTGTCCTCTTTCTAGCCACCACTTTAATACGGGCGTATGGCTTCTGTAGTTTGACGGCCGGCGCTGGGGTGCTCCAGCCCAGCTCCCACTCCTGTATTGCAAGGGAGCTAATTCTCTCTGCGCCCCTTATCTCTTCCGGGGCACCTGAGCTCTGACGCCTCGCGCCAGAAAAATGACGCGGATTTCTGCATCCAGGTCCCAGGGCAATGGCCGCCAACAGGGCCGCCTCGCCGGAGATGGTCCGGTAGCCCCAGCGCCGGATCGCCAACACCCTCTGGGTTCTTCCTTAATATTGCCGTACTCCTTTTGGAGGTGTCGGCCCACAGGTGCCCGTACAGGACCATGGACCTAACGACCCCGGCGTACAGGCGGCGACAGGAGCTGCTGGGTCCTCCGGTGTTGGGGAGCAGTCTGCCGAGAGCTACCGCTGCTCTCGCCGCTCTAGGCGCGAGGCGCTCAAATTGGCCGCAAATTTTCCATCGGCGGTCTAGGACAAGGCCGAGATAATTCATCGTCGGCTTGACGTCGACGCTGACACCGCAAACGATTATGTGGGCGTCCGCAGGTGGCACGTTCCGAGGCCCATAAAAGTAAAGGGCCTCGGAATTTTCGAGCGCCACCTCTAGTGCTAGCCGCCGATGCGCCCATTTCTGAGCGACCCCGGCAGTGGCGAGAATCGCAGCCCTGCGAAAATTGGTGCCACGGGCGGTGACGAGGGTGTCGTCCGCGTAACAAGTGACGTCGACTCCCTCGATATTGCCGCCACGTAGCACCCAATCATAACCAACGTTTCACAGAAGCGGTCCCAACACCGACCCCTGTGGAACTCCACACGACACCTCGATGGTCCGGAGCCCATCTCGGCACGGGAACTCGACACGTCGATGCGACAGGTAGGGCGGAGACAATGAATCGGATGTAACAGTGATCCGACAGAGTCTCGACGCCCATCAACACCTTCCAGCCCTGTATTCGGCGAGCCAGGGCGGGAGTAGCAAACGATACATCAACGATCGACCCGCCCTGGGTTCGTACACACGTGTTTACTGAACCCCTGTTTAAGACCGACAGCCCGACCTCTAGGAGCCACTCCTCCAGTGTCTTTCCCCGCGCGTCTGCCACAGGTGAAC
This sequence comes from Lamproptera curius, assembly GCA_029286875.1. Lineage (NCBI taxonomy): Eukaryota > Metazoa > Arthropoda > Insecta > Lepidoptera > Papilionidae > Lamproptera > Lamproptera curius. Next base: position 300,406 of record JAGSMT010000178.1, on the reverse strand, counting down.
CCCAAGCCAGTGATTTGGCGTTAAGATCCGCCGCGACCAGCACAGGGAAGGGTCCGTAAGAACGGATCAGTGACCCCAGTCCGTCTAGGTAGCCCTCGAAGTCGGCGAGAGATCTGTTCGGAGAAAAGTAAGCTGAAACAACCACAATATCTCCCAACAGAGCGCCGACGAAGCCTGGACCTTTCTTCACGTCCCTCGGATGAGGGGACCTCGCAGCAGTCCCGCAGACCACTGCCGCAGTGTCGGACAGGTCCCCGGCCAAGTTATCGCCGGGGGGAACGTAATATGGTTCCGACACTACGGCCACCTGAATCGACCACTGCGCCATGCTCTGAAACAACAGATCCTGAGCTCTGGCGCACTGGTTCAGATTTGTCTGCAGGATACTCAGCGTGGCCATGTTTATTTGACGGCCATTTGAGTCCCCTCAGCCGAAGCGCTGGGCTTGGGCACCTGGCTTCCAAGCCCTGGCCTTACTTTACTCCTCCGCCTCCTGTCGGGTTCGGTGGTTCAGGCCGCACTGCCCAATTTGTGGCCAGCCGGTTTGTTAGCCGCGGCGCACAGGATGCAGTGCGGCGCGGCCTCGCAGCCTCTGACAGCAGGGGCAGCAGCTGGCCTCACCATTGCCGCAAACGTTGGGGCCGCTCCTTTATCGGCGGTCAGCGGTGGACGTGGGCCTGAAACATTGGGCCCACCATGTCCACGATGAGGCGCCTCAGGATTTGTTCCTAGTCCGTAGGCAGTCCCTCAACGTGGACATCGTCCTTAGCGACGGCCTTCAACTGCCGGTTCTCCTTCTCAAGCGACGAAGACGCCGCACTTCCTCCTCGAGGGCCTCCACCCGAGCTACTAGAGCCCTTTTGTCGGCCGAGTATTTGCGGATCTCGGCCGACTAGGTGGAGCGGCTCATCACGTCCACTGGCTGTTTTACGGCGGAGGAGCTCTCTTTAAGGGCACGTACGTAAGTGCCCTTCAGGTTGCCGGATCTCGTGGCAACCTGGGAGATGATGCTCAGATTTCTGAGCGCCATCTCCTTTGCATCCTCCGCCGTCAAGGCATCCTCATCTTTTTTTTTTTTTTTATGGCATACGCAGGCAGACGAGAATTCGGGCCACCTGATGGGAAGTGATCACCGATGCCCATAGACATTAGCAATACCAGTGGTATCGCCAACGCGCCGCCTACCATGAGACATAGGGTGTTAAGTCTCGTTTACCCAGTAAATACGCTGGCTACGGTGCCCTTCAAACCGGAACAAAGATTTGCTTTCACACTACTGCTTCGCGGCAGAAATAGGCACCGCGGTGGTACCCACCCAGACGGTCTCCTGTAAACAGGGGACCTTCCACCGGTAATCATCTACGGCTTCTGGCACCCTCCGAGCGGCCTCAACAATTTATTCGAGCGTGCGGTCCTTTTCCGCACGCTCTGCTGCCTTTTGGGCGTTTCTGGTTTTAGCCAGTAGGACCTGATCGGTAGTTAGGTCCTGCTGGCTGCCACTGCTGGAACGCGATCTTATGGTTGTCGCGGTTGGGCATTTTAAGAAACGCCCGCGTTCGTCTCGCTTCTGAAGGGGAGAAGCAGGTCGACCCTCTTCTTCCGCCGCCCCCAACTTTTGCGCTGGCTGGTCCTCCTCGCTGGAACACTCACTTTGAGTGCCAGCCGTATTCTCCCTTGTGTGCTTTCGATAAAATTTAGGGGCAAACCCTAGCGCCTTCGCAATCGGAGAGCCGGCCCTCACCTGGTCCGCGCCTCTCCTTTCACTACATCGTTCCGATAGGCTATCGGTGTTCGTTTTAGAGAGGTTGTCTCCTCGCGGTCCGGCCAATGAAGGCAGGACCCTCAGCACTGCCGCAGGCCGTGAGACGTGATCCACGACACCCGACAGGCCGAGATCGCCCGGTGTTCCGGCAAAGCCGAGTGCAATACACCGAGACGAATCCACCGTCCCTCTCGGGACTTCCATTCATCATCTCGTTCTCTACCTTGCTCCTACTCCCCCGCACACATTCATACCTTTGCTCTTTCTACATCACGCTCGGCGAGGCTCGACGCACTCGCAGGGGGTAGACCGGCTCGCATCCCGTGTTCCCTCTTAACAAAGAGGGGTACCGGGAGCGAGGGTCTGAGGCCTGCCACGACAGGCTCACCTCTGGGAGCAACTGCTCCTCGCCACATCTCCACCCTTGAACGGAGCAGAGACGCAGCACCCCTGTCAGTTTCTGTCCGCGCCGGCCGAAGCCGGTACCCCCCGTATCTGGGTGGCGTGCCCCTATCCGCAACCTGGGGACACGCCGGATGGGAGATCTGATAACTCCACACCGGATGAAATACGATCCTGCGCCAACTACATCCACCGGCTTCCCCCACATTAGCACAGGTCGGACCGGTGTTAGGTCCTTTTATACAGAACCGTCTGGGTGGCTACCACCGCGGTGCCTATTTCTACCGCGAAGCAGTAATGTGAAAACACTACTGTGTTCCGGTTTGAAGGGCATCGTAGCCAGCGTATTTACTGGGTAAACGAGTCTTAACATCCTATGTCTCATGGTAGGCAGCGCATCGGTGATACCAGTATTGCCGTTGTCTATGGGCGTCGGTGACCACTTTCCATCGGGTGGCCCGACTGCTTGTCTGCCTGCGTAGGCAATAATTTCGTGGGGGTCGTCCCACAATGCGATGGCATGTACGAGGCTGCCACTCCAGAACCTTTTTTCCTCAATCGGTTATCGGCTCTACGAGCTAAATGGCCAGCATATTGCCACTTTAGCTTACTAACTTTGCGAGCTGTGTCCATCAACCAATGCGGATATTTGTATTACACACTCTATCGCGCAGAGAAATTCCAAGCATAGCCCGCCCCATAGCTCGCTGACTGATTTGGAGCTTCCTCACACGGCCAGCAGTGAGGGACCATGTCTCAGTGCCATAGGTCATCACTGGCAACACGCACTCGGTGAAATCCTTTGTTTTCAGACATTGATGGATATCGGACAAGAGGATACGTCTAAGCTTCCCGAAAGCAGCCCATCTGAGCTGGATTCGTCGATTGACCTCTGCGTCGAAGTCGGACTTACCTAACCGGACGACTTGTCCCAGGTAAATATATTGGTCAACAACTTCGAGCACAGCGCCCCCAACAACCACCGGCGCAGGCATGACATGAGCGTTAGAACTGACTTTCGTCTTGTCCATGTTCATCCTAAGGCCCACGTGTTGGAAAACAGTGTTGAGGTCATTGAACAGAACGTTGAGGTCCTCCAGTGATTCCGGAAAATAAATTTATTTACCTAAATTTTAAGAATAATTCACATTTAAAGCTAATACTGGTTGAACGAATGATCAATTTAGGTGCTTAATAAAAAAAAATAAGAATACCATGTAAAATTTTCCTGATGGTACACCGAAATGCGTCGGATGGGCGTTTAGACAGTCGGTCCACCCACCAACCCGCATCGGACTAACGTGATGGGATACAGACCAAAATTCCCCTTATTAAATAGGGTTGCATCGCTGGAGGCCTATGTCCTGCAGTGGACTAACACAGGCTGACCATGAAACAAAATATCTGCCTCCCTCTGGGCGCGACCTTCGTATCGGCCCCTGTTTTCAGGTAACAGACTCCCCCGAGTCTGTTACTCAGCTGGCCTACTGGCCGCAGAAGGAGGAGAGATCGACGACGACATGCTGAATGTCCCCTCCTCCCACGGCTCCTCCACCCCGAATCAGCGGAGCGGCCCCACTGAGTTGCGGAGGATAGGGAGAGTGACCCACGAAATACCGACACTCTTTCCCCGCGACTTCTCCTTGGCTGCAGAGGACAGAGATGGCAGCGCGTCTACCACTTTTTCCCCGTCCGCTGCAACCTCTACGGCGCATCCGAAGCTGGCTTCTCCAGCCAGCTTGAAGCAGCCTCCTTCACGGCCGGCGTTACTTCTCAGGCCTCTTAGCTTCCCCGCGGCTGGCCCACGCCGCAGGTAATGAGCCACACCGCTACGAGAAAGCGAGAACCTGTTCGGGGGGATAACAAAGTAATCAAGCCCATAATTCTTTATTGATATCAAAGTAAGTTTAATTAATCTGGTTAAAAAACTAACTTGTTCAAAACGAGCAGCTTTTAATTTTAGATTTATGAAATTAAATAAATCACTTGTTTTAAAATTGTACGATATTTTCACTAGTATGAGCGATACCAAATTTAAAATTCTCAGCGTATAAAAATGACCCCTTTAGTTGAGCTTTTAGTGCGCCTGACGTACGGTTTCACGTTATATCCGCGGACAAAGCTTGTTGTATCATTTTATTTCAAATGAATCAGTTACTCTTATCCAAACAACAAAAACTAAAAAATCAACCACAAATGTCAGGTACATATAATAAAAAAGACATCTCTTGTAAATTTTAAATTGTATATGACTGTTAAATAAAAATGTTATTTTTCCTATTCATACTATTTGTATGTAATATATATGATAAGGTCGGCCAAAAACACTTTCTGTTAATTAATTAAAAATAAACAATATCATCATTGATTAAATATACATTATGCTGTAATATTAAAGCGTGTAAAGGTAAAAGTTACGAATAAAATTATGAGCCCAAGTAGCTGTTGAATTTTCCACCAAACTAAAACTTTGGAATAATTTTCCGTTGAATTTACCTCATTAATAAGCAAATTATCCTTTTAGCGGGACCTGAATTTGTAGCAAAATCCTTCGAGTCTATAAGTTTGGTACTGTATACTTAGTTCATTAAAATTGAAGATTTTGTGTTTTATAAATTTAATTTTTAGTTATTTTACAGATTATCTTTAATAATTATCATTAGTGCGGATCTTCTCCACACGTGTTCACAAGTTATTTTACTTGTGAACACACGGGGAGTTTATTTTACCTAAAAAATCTTTATCTTATTTACAGTTTAGGGCCATCAAACCTAGCATTCTGAGATGCCGTGGTGGCCTGGAAGGCCGTCGCTGAGAGGGACAAGGCCAAGACGCCGACGAATGCCTACGAGCGCAACCTTACCTACTGATACTGAGCCCCTAGACAACAGACAATACATAATAACTTATTTCTTATTCGAAATAAGTTATTATGTATTGTCTTATTTCTTATTAGCCCCAGAAATTGTAGTGTATTTGTGGTGGTCATCTTGTCAATGTTTGAGAAATGTCAGTGGGCAGTTGTGTAACGACCATTAGATGCCTAACACGATCTCGTATTTCAATCTGTATCAATCCTAAATATAGTTGGCGACGAGGACATTATAATTATTCACGCATTGTTTGAGTTGTGTAATTTTGGTGATCAATTATTTTAATCGAAATGAATGCGATGTTTGGCGGCCCGCTTTATTCAATACTGTACGGCGAATGGAATATCCGAGGAAACCGATAAGTCTAATGTAAGAAGACGCGCATTATTGTTGACGGCGTTGGTGGAAGAAACATATCGTGTTGTAAGAGATTTGCCTTTTCCCGTGAAGCTGGATGAGGCCGATTACCACGTACTACTAGAAATTTTGAATAGTCATTTTTCAGTAAAAAACACAGATAGTTTGTCGAAAGATATGGATTTTATAAGACCGAACAGCGGCCGGGAGAGGATTTAGCGGAATGGGCAGCACGTGTGCGAAACTTGGCTTAGTTTTGTGGATTCAAATCTGAACTAGAAACGGCTTTACGCGATCGGTTCGTCCTTGGTTTGGAGAACATCAAAGAGAAAGAAAAATTGTTTGCAGAAAACATTGATTCTTTAACTTTTAACAAAGCGTTGGACGTCTGGACTCGTCTGCACGGGCTGGCAACGCCGCCGTGAGCACAGCGGGTACGAGCGCTGATGAGATGACGCCAGCGCAACCAGTGTTTGCGATGCAGTGCAGCAGGAACAGCGGCAACAGCGCCGGTGGAGGCGCAGGCTCATCACAGAGTACATTGCAATCTCAAGTGTCAAAGTGTTGTGAAGTTTGCGGTTATAAAAACCATACAAAAGAAAAGTGCAGGTTTTCTAGCTATACGGGTCAACGTCGTAATGTCAAAGGTCTTTTAAAAAGGATGTACAAAGCGAAGATAAATAGTTACAATTATTTGGGTAAGGATGACGACAGCGAAGAAGGTATTTATAATTTATTTAACGTACAAAAATTACGAGTACCGACGCAGGAGGACTCAAAAAAAACCGATTTACTTAAAATAAATTTATTAATTATAAATTATAAAGTTAACTTATTCTAAATACAAGTGACTACTTTCGAGGTGTGAAGAGAAGTGAAGTCCATCCGTTCGCGTATGTTCTTATGTTCTCCCCGTGCTGCAGAGTCAGCGTTCTTCCCTATTGCGATATTCGTCGGTGGGAAGGAATGCGATCGCTGTCTTACAGCGTGTCAGCGGATTCCATTGTGCCGTTATATGGAAAAGGATCGGCGTTCTCCCTATTGCGACATTCGTCGGTGGGAAAGAATGCGATCCTTGTCTTCAGCGGTCAGCGGATTCCATAGTGTCGTTATATGGAAAAGGAGTCGGCGTTTGAGTGATTGCGACATTTGTTGATGATGACATGCATGCGCTTGATGCGTGATGCTATGTCAGCGGATTCCATACAGCCGTAGGATGTAACACCTCCCTTAGAGCAGCGACTATTTCATCAATTGGAGAGAAATGTCGCTGGTGGCTCTGCTGCTTTTGAGATGCGGCCTCTATTTTCCGGGCCTCAGGTTCAGTGTAGGCGCTGCTGCTCTTCATTCGACGATAGCATAGTCGACAGAGTATGGCGAAGGCGATAATTGTTGTACCAGTAGCAAGCTATAAATCGGAATAGTGGTGTGGTAGAGGGTTGAAGTTTCTTGTATTTGAATGGGTTGTTGTAGCTGATCCTATCTTGAATTTCATGAAGCTTTTTCAGATCTACCGAGTTAATTTCAATGGTGTTGAAACTTGTTCCTTTTCGGGCTCGATTGATACACTATTTATCTTCATCGTTGTCCCTTTAGGTTGTCGTTGGTGTTAGCGATGGTGAACTCGTTTGTACGCAGGATGCAATTATGCGGGATGATAGCCAGGAAACTTCCTGATAGAGAACTGATTTCGTCTCGTTGGCATGTAAGTTGTACTCGAGTGAGGTTCGTGAATACAACTGCATAGTGGCGGTCATCTAGTTTCTCCATGGCTGGTCTAGTCAGACTGATGGTAGTTTTCTTGCAGGCGTTGGTTGCGTGACCCGTGATGGTGTTGCAGATGCAATCCGGTGATGACCTCAGTTGGTGGTTTAGTTCTTTCTCGCAGAGATACCACGCATCTATCTTCGGACATTCTGCCTCCATGTCACATGAATATCGCCAGTGATTGCAAGGAAAGGAAAGGGGAATAATAGCCTGATTAAACTTATTTGGAACAATCACTAATTTGTATAACGAGAATGTAAGCGGTGAAACTATTGGAATTTAAATACAAATGTTATACGATTCCCATTGAAGTATGACGCTGGCTTTATAATGTTATAGTAGTCTCTAAAATTTAAATCTAATAGTTCCTCCTTAGAATATAAAGTCTTAAGCCTAAGTATTGTATTATTTATCATATTTAAACTAAGCATAGAATGATGAGTGCGCGATTCACTACAAAATGCTAATGCGTTCTCTAACCTAGTTAATTCACTAATATACTATCAAATTATCGCTAATTATTGATAATGTTTGGGCAAATTTCGTAAACCTTAAAAGAGAGTATGCTGCGTTTTTATTGGTGTCAAGTAAAATGTGCATAGTTCTATTTAATTGAATCTGATTCTTTGCGAGTTTTGAAATAATTGAAGTGTGTTCGTCCATTAGTTCCCTGCTAAGACTAATGTGACGATTTTGCTCGGATACCATTTTATGTTGATTATCCTTTAAGATTTGAATAGCATTCTCGTACTTCATTGCGTCTGTATAGTCCAGGTTACCGGTAATGCTTTTTACAATAGATCCTAGACCGTCAATGAGGCGTCTTTTTATGCGGCTTGAAGCAAAAGAATTTAGACGATTTGATATTCTATCGAGTTTGCTAGAAAGATGTTCAATATGAGGATCAAACAGAGAGAACGTCTTGTTATTTAATTGGAGTCAAGTGTACTTATTTGATTTCGGACTAATTCTACTTGGTTTTGGATTAGTTTCAAGTCTACGTATTCTAGGAAGGAGTGGTGGTGAGTAACTATTTTGTCGGTCCTAATTTGAACGGTAGCAGTCCAGGTCCTTCGTCAAGTGAGTCAATTGTTCGATCTTGTCCGTAGGTTAGTCGCAGGAGTAACGTCAGCGGATTATCATATCAGTGGTATGTGGGATCTTTAGGGCTACGCTTTAGTCGTGACTTAGCAATGGTCCTCGTTTCCTTTTGGTGAAAATATGAATTGGGAGGTCCGCGAGAACGTTATCTGGTGATAACGTGGGGCTAGTTTTGTCTATTTGCTAAAGGATTGCGGATAAAATTCGTAGGTTAGGGGTATAGTTCTTTTAGGTTCTCTGTCTTTGTTGCGATTATCGGTCAGTTTTGTTCGGTCATGCAGAGATGTCTCATTAGTTAGTTCAAATACTTGTCTCATCCTATGCTTATGGTCGCGTGAATACTGCTGTAATACGTGAGCGCTAAGTCGATGTCTATCGGATCGAAATGTCCAGTTATTAAGTCTATTGGTCTACATCGTGTAAAGCTGATGTATGTCATAATAATGCTAAAAGATTTTGGCATTTCTCTAAAATTCCTGTGGTGTGCCAGAACCTTGCGTTAAAAGAGACAAATCGTTATAAAGTGCGGTTTCGTTTCTTTGATCAGCGAAATTATTTATAAGAGCATTACGAATGCCAGACCAATCCGTAGGTATACCATTGGTATTAATCAAACGGGCGGCAGGTCCTGTTACTTTATTTAATATTCCATTAACAAGTGCCAAATTATTAATTTCGGATTCTCCCGCATACTGTAAAACTAACTGGTCACAAAGGCCAATAAATCAGGTAAGTACGTTCGGTTTCCATCAAATTCGGGAACTAAGCGGAGGCTTTAAGGATATTGTCGAAATCTGCCATGATAATTAAATTACTATCTAATAATATACCACGTCTAGAATCTATATCTATCTGTCTTTTACTAACTAACCTAGGTTTCTCAGTTTTCCTCAATCGAAAAATCTTGAAATTATTTTATAAAAAGGAAATTAAAAAAGGAAAAAAAAATTACATATATAAGGGAAAGTAAGCAACCACTGGAAAATTCAGCGTACTTACATGGGCATGGTCGATTTCAGTTGAGCGGTATCGAAGTTTGGATCTCCGGCGTGGTCACGTTGTTCAGGATTTTCCCGGTGCGACGTTGAAAGTCTATCGAAGCGCGGCGAGATGCGATTTTTGCGGTCTCGAAAATTCGCGGTGCGACCCGGGAATCCTACCGACTGCGCCAATTACGAGTACCGACGCAGGAGGACTCAAAAAAAACCGATTTACTTAAAATAAATTTATTAATTATAAATTATAAAGTTAACTTATTCTAAATACAAGTGACTACTTTCGAGGTGTGAAGAGAAGTGAAGTCCATCCGTTCGCGTATGTTCTTATGTTCTCCCCGTGCTGCAGAGTCAGCGTTCTTCCCTATTGCGATATTCGTCGGTGGGAAGGAATGCGATCGCTGTCTTACAGCGTGTCAGCGGATTCCATTGTGCCGTTATATGGAAAAGGATCGGCGTTCTCCCTATTGCGACATTCGTCGGTGGGAAAGAATGCGATCGCTGTCTTACAGCGGGTCAGCGGATTCCATAGTGTCGTTATATGGAAAAGAGTCGGCGTTTGAGTGATTGCGACATTTGTTGATGATGACTGCATGCGCTTGATGCGTGATGCTATGTCAGCGAGATTCCATACAGCCGTAGGATGTAACACAAAATACGACAAGGGACGAGCCGTTTCAACGTAACGTATTCATAGATAACAAACCGGTTTGCTGTGGAAGCGCTGTATCTGTTTTGCCTATTGTAATTTATAATCAGCTGTTTGCCAACAGCGAATATAGCTTGCAGAGATGTGGCAGTGTGTTTAATTTTAATAACGGAAGGAAGGTAGTGCCCGATGGTTATGAGGCATTGCCCGTTAGGTATGAAAAGAACGCAAGGGATCTAGTGTTTTATGTGTTGCGTACTGTTGGGGAAAAACGACTACCTTTGTTGGGTCGAGACTTTATGAGGGCGTTCGGTGTACATTTATGTAGCAAGATTGATTGTAATAATTTAAAGATGGATGGGGACGTTCAATTAATTGAAAAGTACTCTAAATTATTTAATGATAAATTAGGGAAATTTAATAAACATAAAATTTGTTTAAAGATAAAGCCGGATGCAGAAATGAATTTTTTTAAGGCGCGTTCGGTTCCGTTAGCGTTGAAACCGAAAATTGAAGAGGAGTTAAATAGATTAGAGGAGTTAGGTATTATAGAGAAAATCGATCATTCGGACGTTGCAACACCGATTGTACCGATTTTACGACCCGACGGTAATGTGAGAATTTGCGGAGACTTTTCTGTAACTTTGAATAAAGTGTTGTATGTAGACAACTATGCCATTCCACAAATAGAAGATTTATTCGCGAAGCTCAACGGAGGGGTAGAATTTAGTAAATTAGATTTATCACACGCGTATTTGCAGCTAGAACTGGATGAATCCAAAAAATGGACATGTATAAATACTCATAAAGGACTTTACTGCTGCAATCGCTTAGCTTTTGTTGGCACTATTTATAGTGCCCCATTTATTTTTCAACGCACAATGGAACTGGAATGGGAACAGTTATTGGGCGATATTGAGGGTGTATGTATATATCTTGATGATATTTTGGTAACAGCAAACGATAGGCCTTGCCATTTGCTACGATTAGTGATGGTGTTGAGTAGACTGTTAGATGCCGGGCTAAGACTAAAGCGGGATAAGTGCGAAGTTTTGAAAAGTTAAGTCTAGGATATGTTATTGACAAAGATGGGTTACATAAATCTAATAAAAAAGTCGAGGCTATAATTCGTAGTGAACCTCCCAAAAGCATCACCGAATTAAAATCGTTTTTGAGAATGGTAAATTATTATCAATGTTTTGTACCCAATACGTCGTCAGTGCTAAGTCCTTTGAATAAGTTTTATAAGAAAGGCGTAAAGTAGGATTGGGGCAAAGCACAAAATGATGCATTTCTTAAAATTAAGGAGGAATTAGTCACGGAACGGATACTGGCTCACTATAACCCCGAACTGAGCACGATAGTGACGTGCGACACGGGACCGAATGGACTTGGTGTCGTACTCGCACAGCGGCAGCCGGACGGCACCGAACGCGTGGTGGCATACGCGTCGCGCGCTCTCGACAAACCCGAGATTAGTTATGCTCAGATTCATAAAGAGGCTACAGCTATCGTTTTTGCAGTTAGGAAGTTTAATCACTACATCCCTCCACCACTTGTACTTGTACGGTCGTACCACGCCTTTTGTTTTGCGTACCGATCATAAACCACTATTAGCCAATTTCGGAAATAAAAAGGGTGTTCCGATTTTAGCGGCGAACAGACTGCAAAGGTTATGCGTTGTTCTTATCGGCGTATAATTTTAACATCGAGTATGTGAAAAGTAAAGAAAACGTCGCCGATTTCCTGTCTAGGTCTATAGAAGTTGACACTTATGGTAATAAGGAATGTATGGATCGCTCGCTTTATATCAATTTTATTGGCAAGACAATTTTACCCCAGTAACAGTTGATATTATAAGACGGAAACTTCTCGTGATCCTACCTTGCTTAAAGTGATCAAATTTCTTAAGGAAGGAAAATTCCTAAGATGGCTGATATAGATTTAAGTCAGTATTTTTATGCCGTAATGAACTTTCTGTAGAATCGGGTGAATTTTGCGAGGGACACAAAGTAGTGATTCCGATGGCATTCCCGAAAGATTATTAGAGGAATTACACAATTCGCATTTCGAGTAGTAAAACAAAATCGGAAGCCAGATCTCAGAATGTGGTGGCCAAATATAGATAGGCAAATAGACGATAAAGATCGGTTCGTGTAGTGTATGCCATACGCTTCGCAATAATCCTTTTTAATGAAGAAAACAGATAGTGAATCAGTAATGAGTAAATTGTGAAAATGTTTAGCCGGTATGGGTTGGTGAGAGTCATAGTTTCAGATAATGCTAGCATATTTTGTTCGAATGACTTTGAAAAATTTTGTATGTTAAACGGAATTAAACATGTGACTATTACCCCTGTCATCCTGCGTCGAATGGTCAGGCAGAGAACGCAGTGAAAACTATTAAAACGAGCTTAAAGGCTATTTTAAATAAAGATATTCATAAAAATTATTGCTACAAATTACACAAATTTTTATTCGATTATCGTAATGCCACTCATTCGTCAACCGTTTTCACCTGCTCAGTTGATGTTAGGACGTCCGTTACGTTGTCGGCTCGATTTATTACGTTTAGAATCGGTTTATGGTGAATATTTGTCGTCATCCAGAGCCAAAGATAATGTTGTTATGACCAAGACTCACAATGTAATCAGTTTGGAGGCACAAGGAAAATGTGTTTTTCAAATTGGTGACAGAGTGTTAATTAATTAGTTTTTAATGGAGCTTAAATACACTTGGAAATTAAGTATTGTTAAAAGTTTTAGTTTCTCGGATGTATATGGTTTATGTGCCCGATATTAAATTGACAGTTAAAAACACATAGATCAAATGTTAGCATACAAAGGAACTCATCGGAAGAGGCTAATGATGATGGTAGTTGCTCTGAATATAATTTAAGTGCCAGGTGCCGGGGACGAGACCGTGATTATTCCGTGTCCGGTAGCAACTGTACCTCAATCTTTAGTGTCATCACCAGTTTATCGCTCGTCCTTATCACAAAGATGTATTGTACAGGAGGAGTGAGGAATAAACTCTGACGATGAGTTTGTGGATGTTGAGTCTCCGGAAAGGGTTGTTGATAATAATTTGCAAGCGATGATCCCAATGGTGATATTAATAAGCATCATCACCCATTCCAGTGCCCCAAAGGTGCGCCGGTATCCTATGAGGAGTACCAGAAGCAATAAGCATTTAAGTTGCAAAGAATAAGTATTATTATATAAGTTAGGATAGTTTTATATTAGTGGTGGAGGGATGTAGTGTATCTGTGGTGGTCATCTTGTCAATGTTTGAGAAATGTCAGCGGGTAGTTGTGTAACGACCATTAGATGCTTAACACGATCTCGTATTTCAATCCGTATCAATCTTAAATATAGTACAATTATAATAAAGTAATATTTGGTTAAGGCGAACTGACCCAGCAATTTCACTGCCTACAGTGCCCTTCGAACTGGTACATAGTAGTGTTTGCGTGTGTTCACACTACTGATATGTGGCCGAAATAGGAACTGCGGTACTATTACCCTGCCTACCTATTAGCATTGTATTAATATACAATGCTATAAATTACGGTTTTAAACATAGAAATTTATCTAAGATATATGAATATTCTGTTTCGAGGAAAACCGAGATAGGGCTAACATCAGTAAGCAGGTCAGCAGATATATTGGCATTTGCTATATTTATAACATAATGAAAATTTTACTTTAAGTTTATTTCTTTTAGTAAGTCTGAGGATCCTTAACTTTTTAATTGAAAATCATCTTTGATAATTGAGTAATAAAATTAAGCAGGGCTCCGTTCTATTTAAACATAGATGAAGTTTACACATAGTATTTAAAACATTTTAAATATTTGGTAGCAATGTATTAAAAATATACTTTTGTTCATATAGCAGTAGTTCTCTGGGTGGCAGTACGCCATTCGTAAATGTAACGGAACGGCCTCGAATTCGAGTGTTATACATGTTTGTTTTAAGAGCACTGAAAATAATGCTGGTATATAAGAAAAACAAACATTATTAAAACCTTTTTTAAATGTATAAGAGCCGTTAATTAAAAGCTTTTAAAACTCGAATGTTTCGAAAAGAACACATTTACCACAAAGCAAGCGTGTATCGAGGAAGTAATGTTTCTTTTGTTTTAATTTTCATAGAAAACGTATAAACGTATTTTTTCTTTCACTTTCTATAAGATCGGTTGGTCAATATGTAAAAAAGTGTCTGTTTATAATTTTTGTACAAATTTTATGCAAATAAAACTTAGTGGCTGAAGTTTTGCGATTTTAATCTTGAGTAATATTATCTAAACGTTGTAATTCAATATTAAAATCAATAATGAACTATTTCATTAGTCATTCTTGTCAAATGAGAAGCGCTTCAAGGAAATTGTGTGTAACACATATTTCAAACAAATTTGGCAAAAACATAAATGGGGCTACATTTATGTTTTTTTTAAATTCAAGCCATTAATATTCCATTTCGCCGTTTATCTTTTTTGACTTGGCTATTTTAAAAAATATGAAAATTTATGCATAGGAAAATATAGTACATTAGTAATTATTAATGTATAGCCTAACTGCCTCCTAGCCAAGTGGTATAGGCGTGTGGCTTAGAAACCGGAGGTCGTGGGTTCGAGCTAAATGAATGATAGTATAATTCTAAACATACATATACTAGTTTATAGTAGTCCACAATAATGAAAAAAGCGTAGATCGTTTAACAAAACAAAGATTAGTCGAAGTTTTTCCTTATTCTAGAACCATGTCTAATTCCTAGTTACTCATCACTCCTAGGGGGTTTTTTGAACCATATCTCACTACGCTGGTCCAATGCAAATGTCGGTGGGTGGAACGACTTTTTACGTGCCTATTCGATGCATGAATAACTTTTCAAACTAGGAAACAGCAATAAAAAATTGTTGAGTACCCGGAGGATTCAAGCCTACGACCTCTGTGTTCTAAATCACTCGCTGCTACCACTAGGCTACGGAGACAGTTTGATATATATAAAATGTTTTCTAGTAATACAAAATTCTTATGATGCGTCAAGAATTTATTTTGGAATTCCCAAGTCCAGGAATGTAGTATTTCGGGAAAAAATTAGTATGCCTTATATTTCACAAACAATTTAACAAGCTTTCAAAAGCTCTGTTAAATGTACCATGATTTGGAATGTCTGCAGGTTATTAAACCCATTACGGAACAGCACAAAATCAAAAAGAATAAAATGTTCCAAGTATTCTTTGCAAATAAGTAAATAATACCGAAAAAAACCTAGTAGTAGTAGTAGTAATAATCGTCAGGTAAGATAAAAAAAAGGAGACATTCTAGTCTTACATAAAGTCATTATACCATTAATGAATTTACTTTCGTAAATCAGCGATATATAATATCTAAATCAGAATTAATACTGTATTCAAATTTGTTAGAATATGACTCAAAACATATTGATATCTATAATATTACTTTGTTATTTATTTGTCTCTTTTTGTGTCATCGCCAATTTGTTAAGGAACATTTAAATTTAAAAACACATTATTAATGTTCTTCCTCATGCCTGATTATGATCGTTATTTTAATTAGAAAAGAAATATTTCTCAATACTATTCTTTTTCATAGAGACACTTTATTTTTACATGAGAATTAAAGTTTTACCTGCTAAATAAAATTCAAGCGCTTTAGCGATGAACGTTTACTCTATAGAAGCTTAATTAAAGTGTATGTAGTTTCA
The DNA here is from genome assembly GCA_029286875.1 of Lamproptera curius. Lineage (NCBI taxonomy): Eukaryota > Metazoa > Arthropoda > Insecta > Lepidoptera > Papilionidae > Lamproptera > Lamproptera curius. Next base: position 284,770 of record JAGSMT010000178.1, on the reverse strand, counting down.
GTAGCAATAAAGACGGCAGTACCGGAGGGAGTTGACTTATCACGCTATGGTTTTTGCAACTTTATGCTTTCGCTTTTTTATGTGTAGCAATTAGCCAGTACTTAAAATTTAACAAACAACAAGTTCTAAGCTACTTTTAACGCGAGTTCATCATCATCATCATCATCATCAGCCTTTGATAGTCCACTGCTGGACATAGGCCTCCCCTAATACACCCCTATCCATTAGGGGGTTTTTGGGCCGTATCCCACCACGCTGGTCCAGTGCGGGTTGGTGGGGGCCGACGTTTTACATGCCGCGCGTTTTAACGCGAGTTACATATAAGTTATTTTTAAACTTATATACTTTAACGTAATATGGTATCATTTTATTTTTCGTGATTAATGTTATAGCTTGTGTAAAAACATATGTTATAGTTAAAACATATATTTTTACTAAATATAAGTCTTAATAATAGGTCTGAACTTTTCTGTTTTCAATGGTTATTTTCCATTTATAATTTTTATTAATAATTAAGAAAATTTAGCATAATATATGGGTGTATAAGTAAGTGACATTAATTTTCATAAAGAAAAGGGTGGCTTTGAAAAGGCTTTGTTGCATTTCTTGCTATAGTGTTAGAAACAATGACACGAAAATGTTAAGCAAATTATGTGTATCCTCCCCATTATCTATGTCACCGCTTTCCACGTCCCTTTGTTCGTAAATAATTGGGCGAATCAACGCACGCGAGCTTACGGTAATTTATTGCCCTGAGTATTTACTTTACAATGGAAACGAACAGTACTTAACTCTATACACGCGCTAAAGAAGAACTTTGTGATACATTTAATTTTATCTTAACAGAAAATGTTACAAATATTTATGAAAATAGACTTGGGTTGTTTTCACGTACTTGTAGTAATTTTAATATTAAATTAGTCAGGCATAAGCTAGAATGAGCCCTCAGGATTTTGACGCCTGAAGTATACAAGGGTCAGGTCTTTACCTAATTAGCTCTTAGCCATTTCAGTGATCGCTCCACAACACAAGTATTTCGGTAAAAGTAAATCGTATCAAAATACTAACGACTGCATCGTAATAAAATAAATTTAAGTAACTTTTTTAGATGATATTTAATTTTTATTGCCTTAATATGACAATCGATATTTACTGTTGTTCTTTTTCTTATTGTACCATGGTATGTTTAAAAGTCAGCCGTCAACAAAAATAAGTGGTTATCAAAATGGACCAACTCCGTAGATTGAAACATTGTGCATCAATATCAACAGAAGTGAGTTGTATCAGTAGTGGCGCACTAGATATAAGACTTTTATCCGTAGACGCAAACATAAGTCCCACCGGCGATCTGGCAAAAAGGAGTGCTAGTCGGAAAGAGGTAGGCGCGTCGCCAGCTCTGTTGACTTTGACTTTGACTTGACTATCCTTCGTGACTTGTAGGTGCCGCCTGTGCGGACTTTGAGCCGCTGGAGAAAAAATGTTCGGTATGATGCCATTAATCTCTTATTCGCAGCACGAGGCAGATGGCAGTTAGGAGACTGGGATTTTTTTTTCTGCAAGGTTTTTAATATCCTTCGACCCCTGGGTATAAGACTCGGGAGAGTTCAACAGAGGGTTGTGCTACTTTGACTTGCCCTGTAGTGAAGATACTTATCATCCAGAGAAAAATTGATTTGTTACATGGGACTATTTTAAACCACATAACGTAATCAACGTTTTAAATTACTTCAATTACATAGCCTGAGGAAGATTCAGTGAATATTAATTCTCGAGACGTAGTTTCTAATTTATCTTTAGTTGTAACTGAAACTTCAGATTAAACATTTATAACAAGCCTAAACGTTGTGCCGTAAACGTTGTGATCTAAAGCGAACCTCGGCAATAAAACATTTGCATGAGCTACGCTTACGTTTTAATTAGATCTATATACTAATATGTTTTTACAAACCAGCATATTACAATATGGGAATAAGGTCGTGTAATTGTACTTGATATTGGCATTACAACTGTAAAATTTATTCAAAATGCTATCTAAAACAATTATGTTTTTGTCCGAACGAATAAATTCGAATAGTTTTATTTAAATATTTAGTAGTTGAATATCATTATTTCTTTAAAGCTAAATAGATTACCATGAAAGTCTAAGCAAGCAAAGCTTCTAGTTGAATTTTACTTACATATATTAAAATTTGGTAAAATATTATGTTAAATAGGATACGTGTGAATTCTCTGAACCTAGGACTTAAATTTTAATTACTAATATACAAGAAGGGCCTAATAAGCGCATCCCGGACCTTTCTGGAAGTGTCAAATCGTTATTAAAATATTGAAACAGTATTGGATACTGAGTCTGCCTCCGTAGCCTATCGGTAACGATGTGCGCTTTAGAAACCGGAGGTCGTGGTTTGAATCCTGCGGGGACTCAACTTTTTACATGCTTATCCAACGCATGGATCATCTTACTTTTCAGAGAATTGGGTAAACTGCTCAAATTGTCACAACTAACTAGAGAACAACGACAACACGAAGTTGTTTCCCCATGGGATTCGAACCCACGACCTCCGGTTTATAGAGCTCAGGCCAAAATACCGCTAGGTGACGGTGGCGGTAATTTGTTATCGATTTTGTCTCAGTCCAAACCCTCGTATATTTGCGACCAATGAGACAATGTTTATTTTATTTTTTTAATTAAAATTACATAACTATATTTAAGTGAGTAACATTAGCTTTCCAAATCCAACATATAATACTATACCAATGTTTGTTTGCAATAGTTTTGCTTTTCACTACGTTGAAACGCTTGCTCGTTGCACTGAATGAACGCTACTGCTGCCGACCTTTGGCTATTCTAGTCTAGTCCACACTATCTACTTTGCAAATGCCGTCACTATATCGTGTCACAAGGCGGCCTACACTATATTTGCTGAGCCTCAGTCTCTCTCCAGAACTTGCTCACTGTAGTGGTCGTCAGTTCTGCGGCTAATGTACCAAGCCCGATACTACGTCTGTTTTTCAATTCGGTGGGCAATGTCGGTAACTCCGGATCTCGGACGGCTCACATCATTTCTGATGCGGTCCTTCAGAGATACACCTCGCAAACCTCTCTCCGTAGTTCACTGAGCGACTTTGAATTTGTGGACCATTAGAACCGTAAGTGTCAAATTCTCGTACTGTAGGCCATGACAGGCAGGACACACTGATCAAAGACTTTTAATTTTGGAAACTGTGGGATGGGTGATGAATACTCGACGAAGCTTATGAGAAGTTGCAACCCAGCCAAATTCTTCTGGTGGCCTCTCAATGAAGTAATTATTCCCACGTTCTTGTTTGAATGGCAGCGTAACCAGAGTCCCCTCTTGCCTAGTAATTTGCTAATTATCGTGACATTATATGACTATTATTAAAGTAATTTTGAGTAAAAGTAACATGACGATATCCTATCTCTGCGTTAGGAAGACAATTGTAAACCTTCCTCACTTATATTCAAAACGATTCTAAAGTTTCAAGATATATGGCAATAGAACACTAAAAATGCCCCTTAATAAGCCTCCATTGTAATTTGTTTTTAAATTTTTAACTAACCTACTAAAAATGGTTATTTTTACAAGGAAAATTACATCTATTGTTAAATGTGATAGTTTATTTTAATTACTTTGTCATTAAAAGTAGCAATGAAACAGTTCAATTCACAATGACCTCAACCTTATCTAGTAAGCTTAAAAACTATTAAATTAAAGAATGTATCCACAACAAATGCTTTTTAGTTAAACTTCTCTAAGGCACACAAAATTAAATTGTAGTAATTTGTGTAGCTACGATTGAGGCTTAAACAAAGTGAGTTGTCTCGTCACGCGATCTTTGTAATAGTCTTCTACTTTCATCGTCTTGTATAAACATGTACATGGTTAAATATTTGCTAAAATAACTTGCTGCAAATTACCTGTGTTACAAAAAAAATAACTTGCTGCAAATTACCTGTGTTACAAAAACATTTACGGACGGGATAGGTATTAATATTGATTACTTCAATAATACTTTCAATAAAACCAAACTGTAAAATATATCCGTATATTAAATAGAATGCCAAAGCCACTGAGGATGGCCGCTGAGGATACAGATAAAGCCTTAGTACGAATGAACTTAGAAGAATACGGGGGGCAGTATTAACAAAGGTGCAGCTTAAGCGATTATTCTTCATCCTCCGCGATTTGGCGTGGCCGCACCATAAACATATGTTTAGGGAGATTTGATGAATGTTTCTCTCTTCTTCTGAATGGCTTCTGTTTAAGAAATTTCGGCAAAAGTACAATACTCGAATGAGATGTATTATTAACATTAAAAAATCAACTGATCGTGTCCGATTACGTGCATATAAAAGAACACAAAAAACTGACTATTTTACTAAAATTTATTTTTATTATCTAGTAATTTTCTTTAAAAAATAATATCTAAAATATGTAGCCCTATTGCGTAAAATTTTATTTAAATCAGGCATAATGTAAATTTTAATAATTCTATTACAATTTTGTGCTCGCCGAAAGTATATTTTGCCTATTAATGAAGCAATCTCAACGGAAATTTATTCCCGGGCTTCAGTTGTAATACAACTTTGCTGTTATTTGAGAACATCATTTCATTAAAAACTTTTATCTTAGTCAGATGCTGTAGTAATATTAAAGAGGGATTTAAAAATAACTTTACGGTTATTCCGATAATATTTGGTGTTTGCATTACTGTATTAGGGTTTTCCTTAGATGATGACTTACTTTTTTTTCTATTATTTTATTTATTTAAATTCCCGACATTTCGAACACTTTACAGCGGCTGTGGTAACGGGGAGACTAAAGAACACGGGGCAAACAGTTGAAATAATAGTCTCAAAACTCTTATATAGCTATCTATATTTATTGACCTTATATCGGCAGAGGCGTTTACTTCAATGAATGGGTCATGCTTTTAATTATGTCATGCTATTGAACGATGGCCGCTACTAGCAACGAAAATGCAACAATGTTTTTTATCTTTTGTCAGCTGTGTTTTCTTCTTTATAGTCTACAATATTTATTTTTTTTAATAATTATTTGCTTAAACGTATTTTAAGTATGTATTGGAACTTTAAAATAAACTTGAGTAGACGGTTGAACCGGCATAGATGTCCCACTTATGGAAATATCTATCTCATTCTAACCTAACTACTATTCTAAAAATTCTATATGAAAAATTTATATTAATCTAGCTGGCTCAAGTATTATTATAGAATTTCTCATGATTTGTTTACACTATTCAGAACTTCACTTTAAATAAACCTTGTTTAGGAGATAGATGCCTCCCGGAGTGGATGCCCAAAATTTTTAGCGTTACATTTAAAAACTCAATACACCCGACTTAATCTGAAGTAAAGGTTAAAAATGAAAAATGCTAATTTCCATGTACAGAAAACGTATTGAGAAGTTTAGAAGTAATATAATAAATAAAATTAATTATCTGCATGATAATGATAAGCCGGATATACTGTTTATTAAGTTATTTAAATTAATAACAACTGAATTTGAGTATAATTATTTACTTCTAAAACAGTCAAATCAAAAAGATCTTTCAGTGAATGGGCAATAGTTGGAATACATAAGAGCAGACGAAGATTATATGAACTGTATAGTCAAAAGACTTACAACCACAAGCAATCCTTTGTGACATACGTTATTTTATACTCCAAAAAATTCAAGAAAGGGTGGACAGCAAAGTCTCTTTACAAAAAAAAAAAATAAGATGCATTTGACAAAATAAAAATGAAAATAATTACCGTTAAAACAGGAAGGGTCGTAAATAAGAACTGTGAGAACTGTGAGAATTTCAAAGTTCTTATTATATGTCAATAATAGAAAATAAATTCTGATCAAGATGTTTGATTCTATTTTGAAATTTTTTAGCAGATATGCCTGTCTCTACTACCAAGTCACTTGTTGCTTTTCCAGCAGTTGCTGACTGCTTATTAAAAGAAAATATCAAAGAATGTAAAGATAATTTCTATTTAAGTAATATAAGCGATAAAGATATTGTGTCCGTTTTTAAATCCATGGACATTAAAAAAACTGTAGATTTATGGGGATCTCTGTTAAGGTGATAAATTCTATTGTATTACATTTAGTAAATTTCCTGATCTTATGAAACACAATAAAGTTATTCCGGTATTTAAATCAGGCAATACTACGGACCCTAATAACTTTAGACCTACTTCTGTTCTGCCTGCGCTTAGCAAAATTTTTGAGGATATAATTCTTAACCAATTACGTATGCATTTTAATTCCCATAATATGCTTAATAACAAGCAATACGGTTTTACACGGGGTCGTTCTACAACCGATGCAAGTGCCCATCTTTTTTAAACTATATTTGAGGCATGGGAAGGGTCACACGCTATTTAAGGTGTCTTCTGTGATTTAACCAAAGCATTTGACTGTTAACAGCATGATATTTTGGTCAGGAAATTAAGCTACTACGGCATCAAAAATGTCGCACTCAACCTTCTAACTATATACTTGAGCCATCGAACTCAGAGAGTTGACGTGAACGGCAAAAGATCTCCCGGGGCTCCGGTAGGTATGGGGGTCCCACAGGGATCTATTTTGGGGGCTTTTCTCTTTCTGGTCCATATGAATGACCTTGAGACGAGATTGCATTATTTTCTGATGAAACTTCTTTACTTATTAGAATAAAACGAAATAAATTGCAAAATAGCGATATAAATAATACCCTTTCGAAAGTAAGATACTGCTTTAGTGTAAATTATTTAATGTTAAACAAAAATATATAGAAATGTACAAGGTTTGTGACTACTAATGTTTCTCAAGCTGGGTGTGATGTCTTTGTAGATGAAGAAGTATTGGACCACCTAGATTCCATTGTATTTCTTGGCATCACAATAGATTCGAAACAGCAATGGGGCCCTTATATTATTGGGCCGATGGCTTAGCTTAGCGGCTTATGCAGACAATAAAGTTAGACAAGTAACTGATATGAAGACAGCCCGTTGAGTATTTTTTAGTTATTTTCACAGTATGTTACACATGAAACGCGGTTAAAATAAATACTATTTTCGCAATTCAAAGGAGAACGAATCGAACAGTTCATAACCTGGGCCCCAAAGAATCGCTGAGAAAAATGTTTGCTGAAATCAATGTAATTTCTGTTTTTTCTCTACATATATTTGAAAATATGTATGTTTATAAGACATAGTAACAAAAAAAATGTGTGCGTGTACTAGCGTACCCTCATAGAAGTGAAACTTTTTTATGACATTATTTTTCAAAAAATAATTTACTATATGCAACTTTACAGAAATTGATTAAATAAAGTTATATAAGAACGCATAAAGTTAATGCATTAACTATGAAAAATTAAGTATTTCGCTATTATAATTTCCGTATTTCTAATATTAAAAACACTGCCATCTAGTTACAAAATGTAACAACAATATGAACCATACACTTAAGTATTTAAAACGGTTACTACAAAATTTACATAGGTGGCGTTAAATCTTAATTTTATACAATTAAAGATTGCGCGTAACTAAAAAAAAGATGCGCGTAACGAAAAAATGTTACACTAAATTTTTTTCCGACCCCGATAAAGAAGTTTCACTTTAATAATATAAATACTAGGAATGAGCATAATATTGTTCTTCCAAAAACAGGGCTCCGAAGAACAATGAAATCTTTCATGGGACAATATACACTCTTCTACAACAAAATCCCAGAAAACGTTCAGCTATTATCTGTAAATAAATTGAAAAAAGTTTAAAATGAACGTTTGTGTGTTAAAGGATATTATTGCTGTAGTGACTGAGTTTAATTGATACATAACATACCCTGGCAACGAACTGTTTTCTCCGGCTATTTCAAACTATTAAAATGTGATGCTTTTTTGTTTAATTTTGTAAAACTTATTGAAAAAAGAAAAAAAAGTAGCTTTGAGTTTCTTACGTCGGTCAGAGGTTCAGGTTCATCAGATTCTCGCAGGTCAGAGGCTTTCATTTCAGGACCGTTGGTAGTTTATTTAATAAGAAAGAAGAATTAATAAGAAAGTGTAATGCATCCATATTAAATAAAGATATTTGAATTTAACATATATTGACCAAGCTCATAGTGTCAGAATTCAATATAGATCGAGTGTTTAACATCTGTTTAAACTTTTATTCAAATTTTTGTGCATAGTCTTATTTGCTATAACTATTCTGGGTTCAAAGTCAACTATTTTGAAACAATTAGAAAGGCTTCAGTAGTCACATTTACTCTGCGTTGGCTTAACTTTTCACTTTAATGCTTCAACGAAATGCGTGGAATGAATTTGAGTAACTATTATAATTAACTATAATTTGTCTTTACCGTTTTACTAGATTAATTCCAATTCAAAGAACTTCATGAGAAGGATTGTTGTTCAATGGCTTTATATTTTATTATTTCTTTTTATTTCTGATTATTTTCTTAACAGACAACGTTTTGTATATCAATCTCCTCTAAATATTTTCACACTTGAGAGGTTTTAATCAAATTTACCGTGCTATGAGCAGGATTTATTAGTACCTCCGACTATTATTTTGTCTAACAAAAAAAAATGGGTTTTGAAATACAAGCAAAAGATCTGTTATAAATACAAATTTGTTTAAAAAAATTATTTTGTGAACCACCGAAATAAGCACTGTGCCCACTCGAAGAGACCACTCTACGATCGCTTTTTGGAACGCAACCACTGCTTCCTTTGTGTTTATAAAATGCTTACCTCGTAGTTTTTTTTCTGGGAAAATAAAAATCGCGAGTAAGAGTTGCGTATATTAATAACAGCGTTTCTCTCAAACTTTTTCCAAGACACGTGGCAAACATTTGTTAGTATACCACTCTGCAATAACATAGTGATCGCTTATTTCGAATCTCCATTTCATGATTTTGCCTACACTTCGACTTCTCTTCAATTGGCCTTGGAAGGAACCACAACACGAAAACACCCACTGAGCTAATTGACTTTTCATTTCCAGATCATCGTTATAAATCTAGCTTTTGCCGCTGGTAAGTACGTCGAACACAACTTTTAAGTCACCTCCGTTAAATCTCTGTATATCTTCAAGACCAAAAGTGATCCCCGACTTCTGAGAGGCACCCTGAATATAGATTTGAAGCTTGAACGGTCCCGATTAATGAAGTCTACGCTCCGGCCTAATCGCTCCAGCCTATCATTATATCTCCATTTCAATCAATCTGGAAAAATCGATTTGCTGCCTTGGAAAATACAATTGACGTGACGTTGACGAGGAACTCGATCGAGTGGTAGAATATTCTTCGGGACGAGGGTGCAAAACTCTGCGGTCTGCGACGTACGGGCAAAAGTCTAAACTTTCGGAGAAACACTAGATCTCATGGCAAAGCGCGAACTGATCAACCGTCACTTCGTTAGAACAGCGGGTTCTTAACAAGACATCTCAAGCCGGTAAGGCGCAACCTCCATCACTCAATACGCTCTCAATAAGAGAGCTGTTACAAAACCAGGGTCCAAAGTCTTCGTACAACAGCTTGGAAAAGCCATCTATACAGAAGTTGACCAAAGAGAACGGAGAAGTCGTCCTTCGAGACCAGAGGTTCTATCGGAGGTTGAAAGCTTTTACACCCAGTTACGCGTCGCATTTGGCACACCGGCCGGATGAAGGATTCTCGAGCCCCTTATCCGCCATGTGCCGGAGGATCTTTCAAAATCGGCTAGATGAAATCGAGGGGCAATGAGCAACTTAAATGGAAAAGCCCGAGGAGGACGGAATCACCGGAGTTCTGGGTCGCCGGTAAACCGGTTCTGAAGAGACTCCGTCGTCTTTTAACTCTGCCCTTCTCTCCGGGAGAACTCCTGGGGCATGCCATGGGTTTTGGCCGTATTATTCTTCAAAAGGTGTAAAACCCTTTGGAACATAATATCGCCCTAGTCATGTTCTACAAGTTGTTTTCGAGGGTCATCCGGAATCGTCTTGACGAAAACTCGACGAGCGCAGCCGAGAACAGCCGTGTTTCGGAGGGTTACAGCACCAGACCCATCTACAGTTGGCGGGTTTTGAAGACCTTGGTATAGGCCCTGTGCGTGGCATTTGTGGATATGAAGACTTGACTCCATGGACCTGATCTTTCCCGAGTCCTTCAGCAGTGCCAAATTGATAGGCGATATATCAAGATGCCGAGATGTCTGTACAACGCCGCCACTATGTCTGTCGTAGTCAAAGTAGGCAGACTGAGCCTATCCCCTGCACCGCGGTGTGAGACCAGGAGACGTCATGTCTCCGAAATTGTTCTCCGCCGCGCTTGAGGACATGTTCAGGACGCTCAACTGGGAAGGACACGACATAAACGTGAACGGCGAGAACATCTCAATCTGCGATTTGCAGACGATATCGTCATCATGGCTGATACCACAAAGACCTGCACAAATGGTGCAAAGCCTGGCTGAATCTTCTGCACGCATCGGTCACCGGATGAACTTGGGTAAAACCAAAGTCATGTTTAACGAGCACGTTGATCCGGGACCGATCACGAATTGACGGCACTTCCCTCGAAGTGGTTTCAGTACGTTTACCTTTTTTTACCGTGGAAATGCTACGCATACCGTCCTCGCGGGGCAAAGACGGTTATGTCGGACTCGCACCGACTAAAACCACCACGTTGTTCCTTCCTGACGCTTTTAGGGTGGGGTCACAGGAACGTTTTGCACTCATCTGCAAAGCCACCAGCGCTGGCCGCCGAAGCAGCCCCATCTCGGCCTTACGGCCATCTCGTCACCTCTGGGCGCGACGAAGGCGCGCTGCTCTTCGTCTCGGCCCTGTGTTTGGAACAGATTCCCCGAATCTGTTAGCTGAGAACCATGGGGCCAGGAGTTCCATGACCACGCAAGGACCAAACTCCCAGCCCCAGCGGCGGCTTAGATGTTATGTTCCGCCGTAGCCCATTTCCGGCCGCAGAAGGAGGAGAGATCGACCACCTGCCGAATGTCCCCTCCCACGGGCTTCCTCCACACCGCATCAATGGTGGGCCGCTGAGTCGCGGAGGATAGGAGAGCGGCCTACGAATACCGACACCTCTTCCCCGCGATCTCCTTGGTTGCGAAGGACAGGGGGCGGCACACCTCCTCAACCCGTCCCTGCACCTCCAAGGCCAATCCAGGGGCTTCCGCAGCCCGCTTGAGAGCCTCCTCGGCCGGCCTTGACCAAGGCCGGCCAGGTTCCTCTATTCCCCGGCTACCCAAGCCGCAGGTACTGAGCCCCACCCACGACAAAGCGAGAACCGTTCGGGAAGTACGTTTACCAGAAGCCCAACCAGGTAGAAACATTTGAGGGGGAGGCCAACAGAGGATTCGGCTGGCCTGGGCAGCTTTCATAGCTTGCCGAGTTTTCTCGTCACCCATCGAAAACTCAAATCGAAAGTCTTCGATCAGTGCGTCCTACCCGTTTGACCAGGCCCGAGACTTGGACACAGGTCTGACTGGTCCACAAATTAAAGTCGCTCATGAGTATGGAAAGGGCTAGCTGGAGTATTCTGAAGGACTGCATCAAAGACGGATCCGTCAAGAACCAAAATCCAACATAGCTCTACCGGATTAGTAAGTGAAGTGGCAGTGGGCCGGTCATAGAAGCCGCAGAAGACCGAGGCTGGCAAGCGTGTAGGACGTCCTTTTTCCGGCCGGTATACCCACCTAAAACCAAAGGTGTTCTTTCCCATGTCGCCGTAGCGGGCGCGGGCGCTGATGACAGTTCGGCAACCCAGGCGCGACGTGGCCTCCCGCCTCTTTCGGCCTTCTTCTCACCGGGTGTTAGACACCGAACGTCGCTTTAGGCGCTGGCCGGAACAAACAGCACGGGCCCTCTTGAGCCCTTTCTGCGGGGGCACCCTTTGCTGGCCGCCCAGGGGCCAGTGGTCAGGGGAAGGTTGCGCGCTACGCCAACCTTCGGCGCCCCTGGCCTTCTTCTGGGATAGCCAACCGCTCAAGGCCTCGTCCCTTTCCGCAGCCTCCTTCCGGGCCACAGTCCCGCAGAAAGGCGATGGCCCCACGACCTTCGCCTCTACATCCGCGCACTACGGAAGCGAAAGGTCGGACCCACGACACTACGCAACCTCGGCGTTGTTGACCCAGGCTGGGCACTCTTCCAGCGCGTGTTGGGCCGTCTCGCGGCACATACGCCACAGTGGTGGTACTCCTCCGTAGGTTTTGCTGGCCACGCGCTCCAGGTACCTCCTGAAACAGCCGTGTCCGAGAGAACCTGTCGCGCGGAATGTAAGGGACCGTGTCCCTCTTTGCCACCACTTTAGAACGGGCGTATGGCTTATGGTTCGACGGCCGGTTGTGCTCCAGCCGCAGCTCCACTCTGATTGCTAGGGAGCGCACCATCTCTGCGCCCTTATTTTTCCGCTGGCCTACAGCCCTGAGACCTGACCTCGCACCAGAAGAAGAGTGACGCAAGATTTCGATCCAGTCCCAGGGCAGGAGCCGCCAACAGGCACGCCGCCCAGCCGGAGATGGTCCGGAAGCCCGTACGGCCGGATCGCCAACACCTCTGGCCCTCAGACTGCCGCACTCTCCTTTGAGGGTGTCCACGGGTGCCCCGTATAGGGACCCATGGACCCACGACCCGCGTACAGGCGGCGACAGAGCTGCGGTCCTCCGTGTGGGGAGAGTCGCGCTGAGAGCTGCGCTGCTCGCCACTCTAGGCGCGAGGCGCCCAAAATTGGCAAAACTTCCATCGGCGGTTTAGGACCAGGGCCAGATAATTCATCGTCGGTTGACGTCGACGCGGACGCCGCAAATGATTAGTGGGCGTCCGCAGGTGGCGCGTTTCGAGGCCCATAAAGCAAGGGCCACGGATTTTCGGAGCGCCACCTTCATCCTTAGCGCCGGATGCGCCCAACGGAGCGACCCGGGTGGCGAGAATCACAGCCCGGAAAATTGGCCACGGGCACGAGGGTGTCGTCCTCAACAAGTGACGCGACACCCCTGATGGCCGCCAGTAACCAATCAAAGCCAACGTTCCCAGGGTCCCAACACCGGAACCTGTGGAACTCCACACACCGATGGCCGGGCCCACCGGCACGGGTCAGAGCGACAGGTAGGCCCCCGATCACCCTTTCAGGTGGGAACCCGGGTATCGGAGCCCCTTTTGCGGGCCCAGAGCAGGGTGTTAATGCAATGGCGATTCGAGTGACACCGCCCACCCCACCCGAGACACCGCATCCTGGTCAGGGACCTGACCTGCAGCACCCGTGGACGGTCGACCGGCCCTTGCGGAAGCAATACGCCACCCACCGGGACCTGACCCGCAGCACCGCGTGGAAGTCGACCGGCCCTGCGGAAGCCAATACCGCCACCCGCCAGATTTGACCGACGTGCCCAGGTGCTGGACGATGCGGGCCGCCACGATCTCCCTTCAAAGAGTTTTCCCACATCGTCCAACAAACGATAGGCCCATTGGGGAGGGGAGTCCGCGGACGCCTCCTTTGATGAGGACGAGCCCCTGTCTTCCACCTCTGTGGTGGCTTGAGCCAGAAGGGAGAAATCGTCCCCACTGGGCTGGGCGTCCCCAGGGCAAAGCGCCAGCGCGCTCCCGGAAGCCATCGACCCGGGGGGGTTTTGCCCGGGCTGCACGAACCTCCTGGCATTCTGGCGCTTTGAACTGGGTCGACCTCATCCGTGCCATTTGGGACCATCGAAGGTGCCGTGTGCTCCTCTCGCTGTGGGATTAAAGCTTCGGCGATTGCCGCAACCAACTGCGGTGCCAGACTCTCGGTGAGTGGGGGGGCCCAAGGACGAAGCCTGTTCATAACCATTTTGTAGGGCCGCCCCCACGGATCACTGTCCAGCGCCGCCAACAACTCCTCTCTAGCCGCGGCGATCGCCTCGGCTATTCCCACTTTGAGAGCAATCCTTTGCTGCTAAAAGAGGCGAGCAATTCGGCCTCCAGGGCTGGATCTCTGCGCCGTTGTCCTCGACAACGGGTGTACTGGCGCCGCGCCACCATTCACTCTCTCCGCATCGAGGCGATTTCTTGATTCCACTAGTACACCCGACGTTTGGAGGAGACGTTTGGCCTGGGACATCGACGCGTCGCACACCTGCGACATTGCGTCCCGGAGCTATGTGCCTCCCTCCACATCGACAATATTGGGCGCAGAAACCCGACTGCACTATTGCCGCCTCCTTCAGCAGCTCTCGGTACAGGCCTCCGAGGCGCCACCTGGGGCCGTCGTCACTCGAGGGTCCGGCCAGGGCCGGTATAGGTGTCTAGGAGGCGGAGACCTTGGAATCGAATGTAACGATGATCCGACAGGGTCTCGATGCCCGGCAACACCTTCCAGCCCTGTATTCGGCGAGCCAGGGCGGGGCTGCGGTAAAATGGAGTGACGACATTCGCAAAGTGGCCGGTGTGGCTGGATGAGAATAGCCGAAGATCGGAAGCGGTGGCGTGCATTAGGGGAGGCCTATGTCCAGCAGTGGACTGACACAGGCTGATGATGAGAAGTTCAGTTCTAAAAACTATCAATGTTATCCTCGTATATACATATATCATGTATATTTGTATTATGTTAATGGCAAACATATTGCAAATAAAATGTAGTTTTAAATGTTGTTAACAACTATAAATTTGTTTCATTTTAATATTTTGTTTTGCGGTTCACCCACATAAAACGAAACAAATATTGGCTATTGATAGTTAATCAGCACAGAGTGGTTTTCGTTACCCTACTAGATTGATTCACGACTGACGGCGGCTGCGAGTTATGGTACGATATGTGAGATTACGTACTAACTCCGATTTTCGAAATGTTACAGCTAATTTTTAAAGCATTAGTATTAATTTTTTCATATTTAATTTGAATTACAATTTGCTGGTAACATTTTTTTTTTACTTAGATGTTATGCTTCCAGACTATTGTCTTTGATAAGCTTTATCTAACACGGCGTGTGTCTGTCTGTAGTCTAGCGTTCGTAGGACTTCCGTCCCAGCGAAACAGGTGGCCAAAATTTTTTGCTAAAAATGAGGGCCACGCACACGTACGTGGGTTAGGCATTTGTTTATGTCTCCTAAGGATCGTCAACGCCTCCGTAGCCTAGTGGTATAGGCGTGTGGCTTAGAAACCGGAGGTCGTGGGTTCGAATCATGCGGGGACTCAACAAATTTTCATTGTTGTTTCCTAGTTTGTTCGGGCAATTTGGGCCGATCACCCAATTGTCTGAAAAGTAAGATAATCCATGCGTCGGATGGGCATGTAAAAAGTCAGTCCACCCACCAACCCGCATAGGACCAGTCTCGTCCGGGTTGAGGAGAACGTTTTGCGGTCTACGCTTTTGAGTAGACGCGTTTGGATCGGCCACATAAGTTGCTGCTTTTACCAGCAGAGGGTTACTGTGGTTGACTACTTTATCTATGTGTTTGCGAGCTATTTTTAAAGTGCTCGCGGAGTGTCAGCAATTTGCAGTCGCTGTGTAAATCTACGTTTCGTTGGTACCACTGCGCCCCGGTAGCGCGGTGGATGAATTTGTTTTCAAACTACTTGTGGTTGTTTTAGGAGTGTGGAGGATGCGTGAGCGAAAACTTTGCATGCATAAGCTTGCATGCATGAATGATTGGTCGTATGCATACCTTGTACAATAAAAGTTAATATTTGAGCGACATTTTACTGAGAATTCGTTGGGTGATAGAGTCTGATCGAAACAGGCAAAACCTTTCTCCTAACGTCCTGAATATGACTTTTGAACGACATATTGCGGTCGAAGGTCACGCCTAGGTATTTGGCCTTCTTTTCCGCATAAAATCGGTTGGCCGTAGAGTTTTAGTCCTAGTGTCTGGTGTCAGCCAGCAGTGGCCTTATCCTGACGCCGGGTTGAGGGACCGGGGTATCATGCTAATCACGACGTAATCTAGACCGATGAAAGTGTTTGCTCCACTTTATCGGATTGACGTCGATTCTTCGTTTACGAAACCATTCGCCTAAACGATTGATCGCGTTCTGGAGCTTTTAAACATATAGTTCGGTTTAAGTGACGAATAATAGAGGGCGGTGTCATCGGCGAAAAGTTCCACATTGACATCGTCGGGCTTTGAAATGTCGCTCGGGTAGAGAGTAACTAATAGAGGCGATAGGACTGATCCTTGAGGGACGCTCGCATGGAGCGGTCGGCTCGTGGACAGGGTGCCCTCGACTCGATATCGAAAAGAGCGATTCGACAAGTACGCTTGGATGATGTGAACCAGCCGGTCCGGCACTTTGAGAGTATACAGCTTGTAAATCAAGCCGTTGTGCCAGACTGAGTTTGTCAAATGCCTTTGCGACATCGAAGAAGACGGCCCCTGTGATACGGGGTTTGGATTTATGAAGGCCGTTCAGAATGAATTCCGTCAGGCGATAATTTTGGTCGGGACACGAGTGCTTCGGACGAAAACCGAATTGCTCGTCTGGGATGAGGTTATTGGAGAAGGCGTGGTCTTTCAACCGGAAGAGAATTATTTGTTCATATAGTTTGCCCTAGCAATTGAGCAAGCTAATTGCACAATAACTCGTTTGTAGTTTAGAGGGTTTGTTCGGCTTGGGAATATCGATGACGATGGCTTCTTTCCAGGCATCAGAAAAAGTACAAGTCGATAGAAATATGTTAAAAATGTTGACCAATACACAGAAAATAGGGCCTGGCAAATATTTTAGAGTTCTATTTGAGAAACGGTCTGGGCCAGGTGCCGACCGGTGTTTAAGACCCTTAATAATATCGCGGACCTCCTCCGGGAGGAGTTTCCTGGTTTTAAATAATCGTACTCTGTTGGTAAGGCAGCCCTAAGTTCGACTAGACGGTCCACCTCCAATAAGTGGGCCGCGTTCGCGTGTGCGCGAGATGGCGTACATTGCTCTTCTAGCGTATCGGCTAAGCATTCGGCCTTTTCGAAGTCATCGAAAGCTAACGAGCCCCCGGGTGGGTTTGATAATGGCAGCATGGCGTCGCAGGGATCTGATTTCATATGTCGAGCCAACTGCCAATAGGCTTTTTTCTGGGTTCCATTTCAAACCTTTAACCAATCCGGGGGGTTTTTTTGTTTTATTTTAAGCCAAACAAACGGTTTGACTGGAAAAGAAAACCAATTGGGGTTTTTTTTTCCCCAAATCTAAACCGAAGAAATTCTCACAAAATTTGGCCCTTTTTAGCTTATGGCTATGGGGTTTGATTTAAGTGTTGGCTAAAATTTGCCCATTTTCCGGATAAAAAATTTGGGGTTTTAATTGCCACCGGCCTTATTTGGTTCAAATAAGCCAATTTTACCGGGTCTAAATTCGTGCCCTTGGCCCCTTTTAAATAACCGGAAAATGGAGCAAATTTCCAAGGTCACTCACATCCGGCGGCGCAAAAGAAAATTCTAAGCGTTAAAAAATGTTTAAAAAGTAAATGAAATAAGGTGTTATAAAGAAATGTCGGTTCTTTTCCCAATTTCTTCCGGGAGGGCTATTTTTAATTTAAACTCCTGGGTTTAATTTCCCTTTTCTCTGAATTCTTTGGTTTTAAAAAAATCCCTCGAATTCATTACATCGAAACCGCCTAGGTTTTAAAAATTTTTGTATAATGTACCAAAACAATCAAAGGGTTCCCGAAAAATTAATGATCTCCCTTTTTCTGGAATAAAAAGGGGATAAAAATTTTTAGTAAAATAACCCGGGTCCCAAAATATTTTCTATTTTTGTCCACATCCTTTGGCTATGACGTTTCAAATTTTCGTTTAAATTTTCAAAGGGCGTGGCCATTTAATTCGCCTTCATTTAAAATTCTTTGGAAACCGGCCCCACACCATCTTTGAAGAACCTTTTTTTGTTTGGTTTAAAAACCGTTCTGACAAAATGTTTTTGGGACAAGACAATTTGGAAACCGGTATTGCTAAAATTTTGCTAATCATAAAAGGACTTCCTTTGCAAAAATTATTTTGAAACGTTTTTTGCTACGCGTTTTTATTACCCATTGTTTGTCCCCTTTGGTCGTTTCTTTTTAATTTTTTAAAGCGGTTCGGAAGGAGGCGGGGTTTTAATCAAGGCTTTGCCCTTCCCGTCAGGTCGGCAAAACTTTTGTTTGGGACCCTTTTTTTTTAAAAGGCCGGCCCCACGGGCCGGTTAGAAAAATTTAGGGCGGTGCGGGCTTTGACCCATTTCCCTAATGGCCGGCCCCCAAAAGGACGGCAAAGAATTCCCGTTGGTGCCCATTTGGTTTTTCCCAACTGAAGTTTTGCGCGGTGTTTCCCAACGGTTGATGCAAAATGACTTTGGGTTTTTTTCCCGGGGAAAGGGGACCAAAAGGGCCAATTTAAAATTTAAACGAAAGGGTATCGGCATTGGGAAAAACCCCTTTTTTGAAGCCGTGAAAATGCCCGTTGGTTTGGGAACTCCCCTAATGAACCCGGGAATCTTGGGGACACCCAAAGAGCATTAGGAAGGTATTTTTTTCAGGGGGGTTTAAAGGGGAAAATTTAAGTCCAAACTTTGGGTTTGTGTTGGCCGTCTAATAAACAAATTTGGTTTCGCTAAAAAGGGAAAGGCTCCAGTCCCTTTCGAACCGAGCGGGGGGGTCTTGACCTTTTCGGGCAAAAACCCCTTTGTCGGGGATGGCTTGCGGCTCGGCGGGGTTTTAGCCAGTGTCGCGTTTGGGGACGAACGGGAATTAACGCGACTCTTTGGGTCGCTTTCAACGGGCGTTTTCTTGCCTTTCCAGAACGGAGGGTTGAAGCCGTCCGGTCCCTATCCCCTCTTAGGGTATCCTGCGGCCCCCACGGTCGGGGTTCGAAGCCCAGGGCGAGGGCCTGGCTCATCTTCAGCGTCGGAGCGCTGCGGGGCCCCGGGGCGGTGTGTTTCCAGGCTACGGTGGGAGGGGTCACTGAAGGCGACGGCGTGGGTGGCATGGTCCGGCTAACGCCACGGATGGCGGACTAAAAAGTGGTCCGTTAAAAACCCTTGAAAATTGCCGTTACAAAAATAACAATATATAAATATAATATGTTTTTTTAATTTTTTAACGTTCATGAAAAAAAGCATAATAGTTATCTTTATCGTCTTTTTTTTCTTCTTTTATATTTTAATGTTTCTTTAATTTGCAAAATATCTCTCGAAATCCCAAATGAGCAAAGATCGGGAATTTAAAGAACAGGGTCAAACAAAAAGTTTTGTTAAGCGGGCCGAAAAGGACTTAATCCCCAAAATTTTCACCAATTTTATAGTAAGTATCGTACACAATAACGTATTCAGGGCTTTAAGTATTTAATGTGATCATAGAAAACATATAAAACTAAATTCTTTAGTCAACACTTTCGGAAATTTTAACTTCTGTGATATTTGACGTTATCATAACTCAACATATCAACATATTTTGACGTAGACGGTTCTTATATTACTCCATCTGAGCTGCTGAATATTTCGTTATTGAATTCAATATTAACTAACGCTTTAACAACCCAAAAATGGTCTGTAATGCTTTTAAGTTTTTTTTTATCAAAGATACTCTTACTCTTTCTCTATATCCCCAATTTGGTAAAGAAAGGCCTTAAGTCTAAGCATTAAGTCCCATTCAAAAAGTAAAAAAAAAAAACTTATTGCCTCACGGAAGAACATTTTCATAATTGACATTTAAGGACGGAATAAAAAACTTATTTACGTTTCGGCTACATGAAAGTTTTATTTGTAGTTTTTTATTTGTAGTTTCTAAACATTAAACCAGAAAGTTTGATTTCAAAAGCCAAAACTTAATTACAATAGGAATAGAGAGTGAGTTAAAATACCACCTCCCTCTTCCCCATCAACTCCTCCTTGGCTGCAGCGGTCAGGAATAGCAGTACGTCTGCCGCCTCTTAGGCGCATTCAAAACGTCCCGTTTTGGTGGCCTTTCCACCCACAGCACCGGGTTCCTCTTACCCTTTCCTATGGACCGGCCGCAGTTATTGGGCCCCGGCAACTTTAACCCTGTTCAGGACGGATCCTTCCTTGGGAACATATTTTTGGGTTAACTTTTGCCCCTTTTACGGAGGCTAGCCAAGGGCCTAGTCCAACCACCCAGATGGAATTGGTCTAAATCGAGACAGGTTTGCTTTAACTTTTCCTTTTTCTTGCACCAGGAAATGAAAACTTGGTGGTTTTAGTCGGTGTGAGTCCGTATATTCTTAATTTATAATTTGATGGTGCAATCTATTTCTTGTTTTAAAGTTGTACAACTATTTCCACTTGATCCTATGTGTTAGAATCATATTAAACATGAGGGATGAGGGAACACAAAATGTGATTTGGCTTGAATAAAAAATGCTACACCATAACTAATCTGAGCTAATCTATTTCCTTTCCACTAAAAGGTGAGTTTTAACACTACTAGTATGTCAAATTGGATATGGTAGTAGTAACTAAAGTATTTGATTATGTAAATTTATTTATTCATCAATTAAATATTCCGTAGAATAAAAAAACCTAATATGTCAAATAATTCTGATGTATAAATTTTATGTTCCGCTCCTCCTGCCTTTGGTATGGCTGGGCTTAGAAACCGGAGGTCGGGGTTCGAATTTGGGGGACTCAAAAATTTTCATTGTTTTTCCTAGTTGGTTGAAGGGGGCCGATCACCCAATTGTCTGAAAAGTAAGAATCCATGCGTCGGAGGGCATTAAATTTGTCCCCCAACCCGCATTGGTCACGGGTGGATACGGTCCATCCCTCTAATGGATAGTGTATTGGGAGACCTATGTCCAAAAGTGGACTATAGCAGGCTGAAGAATAATAATGAAATTTTTGTAAAACATTTTTTGTAATAATGAATTGGACATATTCGTCAATTTGGATGTAACAATTTGCTTGAGAGACCCAAACACTTTGTAAATGGTCATTATTAAAACAAATATTTTTTGCAATTATAAATTATCATAAAAAGTTAATCTTAAAGTTAACAACCCCAATAATCCGGATAAGGCATCCCAAATTAAATTTGTTTAAGGCTTTTAAAGAGTCTGAGATTAAGCCATTTTATTACATTCAAATAAGTATTAAAATAATTCTTACTGTTTTGCAAAATTCAAACATATACTTTATCATAACTCTTGCTCTCTTTAAATACCTTAATTATGAACAAAAATTATAAAATAATTGTCGCCCAAAATTTTACGTTGCGTAGATGAAAATATCTACAACTCTTATAACTAATTAAAACGGTTCTTGTAAAATCTAATATATATATATTTACTTGTATATTCTACATTGAACATCAAATAAATTTAATCAAGAATTAAAAGTCGTTGAGTTTAAATTGAAATGGTTTTTTTGAACATCAACAACGCATTAGTATCTAACGATTTTTAATTCTTTGACTTTTAATTTTACTTAAATTATCTACTCTTCAACCATCAGATAAATATTACTCCTTACCTTGTGTCTCCGTCAAGATATCTAGGCAAGGCTAGTGTATTCATTATAAAGCGTCGGTTAATCTTTACTCACGTCGCTATCGCCTGGACTGAGGGCTCATGATGACAGTATATGGCGACCCACAAGGGATTTTTCCAAAACAACTTTTTGTGCCTTCTAAAACATTATTTTAAATGTATTAAGTTACGGTTTTTTGCCACGGTCAATCGTCCAACTAATTTCCTTCCTACCGGGACGTCCTTTTTACATGCCTATACGACGCATATTTTCTGGTTGGTTAGGAAGATTTACGCCGATTGTCTGACAACCTCCAAAAGGAGAGTACTTTGGTCCTGAGAAGAACCCAGAGGGTGATGGTGATCCGGGCCGTACCATTTCCAGCGAAGCAGCGTGCCTGTTGGCTTGCCTTGCCCTCGGACCTAGATGCAGAAATCCTCGCGTCATTCTTCGTCTAGCGCGAGGTCTCGGCCTCAGCCCCAGAAGAAATAAGGGACCGCAGAGAATTGCACTCCCTTGCAATTCAGGATTGGGAGCTGCGGCTGTAGCACCCCAGCGCTGGCTGCCAAACAGTGGAGGCCATACGCCTCTTCTAAAGTGGTGGCTAGAAAGAGAACACGGCTCCCTTACATTCCGCGCGACGCAGGCTCATCCGAGGGACATGGCTGTTTCGGGAAGTACCTGTGCTGCGAGCTCGTAGAGAGCCTACATAGGAGTGCCAACATAGTGGCGTATGCGTGAACGAGACGGCCCAGCACGCGCTGGAGGAGTGCCTAGCCTGGGTTGAGCAATGCTGAGAGTGCGCCTGCCGTAGTGCGCAGGATGTTAGAGAACGAAAGGTCGTGGGGCGCCGTCCTTGCGTTCTGCGAGGACGTGATAGCCCGGAAGGACGCTGCGGAAAGAGATGGGAAGGCCAACAGCGCCCTGGCGTAATCGCGCAGCTTTCTCTCCTGACACTGAGCCCCTGGGCGGCCGCCAAGAGACTGTCCGCCGTCCGAAGTAGGGCCCATGAGGGTGCCGTGCTGTTTGCTCCGGTAGGGCACTTAAAGCGACAGTCCGGGTATCCCAACACACCCAGAGAGAAAAGGCCCGCGAGGACAAACGTGGACTAACACAGGTTAATGATGATGATGATGACCTCAGCTTTCATAAAGCGCAAGCTCGTACCACTAGGCTACGGACATTACCACATATAATCTTACGGATTCAACATACAGATTGTAAAATAATTTGTAAATCTATAGATATATTACGCTTCTGTTTAAGTTTTGGGCATATCAAACTACCTTCATAGCACAGCACCTGTGCGCTGCTGAAAATGTATTCAATAAATTTTGATTGTATCAATGAATATTGAAGTTCCGTTTCATCACATATATATATGGTGAAACGGACGATCGAACGCAAAAACTTTAAAACCAATACGCGAAATTGACGGTTCGACTCCAGTAGGGCGATAGGAATTAATAGACGACCGCATATATCATATTGTAACAATGTTGCATATCAATTCAAAAAACTATCTTTATGTATATATTATTTTATGTACATTTATTAACTACCTCCGTAGCCTAGTGGTGTTGGCGTGTGCTTTAGAAACCGGAGATCGTGGTGTCGAATCCGGCGGGGACTCAACAAAGTTTAATTGTTGTTTCCAAGTTGGTGAGGGCAATTTGGGCTGATCACCTAATTGTCTGAAAAGTGAAATGATCCATGCGTAGGATGGGCATGTAAAAAGTCGGTCCATCTACCAACCCACTTAGGACTGGCGTGGTGGGATACGGTCCAAAAACCCCCTAATGAATAGGGATGTATTAGGGAAGGCCTATGTCGGGCAGTGGACCATCACAGGTTGATGACAATGTACATAAATTTACTAGCAGTATATCGTGATGTTCATTTAATTCAATTTATGTTAACATTTCGATCCGGTAGCATAACAAACATTTTTTTTGCAATTACATGACTGATACATTTATTGGCTGACTGATTGGTTGAATGATGTTAATAAATAATATATAATAATTTAGTATGACATTAATCAAAACACCTAGACATAAGATAAACACTATGTTTTGTTGTGGTGGCAATTGAACCGACATTAATTGGCAAAATTATCAATATTTTTTCGATGTGACCAAACTTACGAATTTCAATAAATTTTTAGTTCTAAAATGTACCTTATTTCGGAAAAATTAAAATTTACAATAATAATTTACATAACACATGATTAAAAACTACATCTTTATTCTCAAACAATTTTTTACATTAAACTGGAGTTACTTTGTTAACGAATATATGTATTAAAGAATATGTGTGGCACATATTTTTATAAATGATTGCACAGTAAATAAAAATAGTGTACTTTTAACAACAAAACTAAGAACACTTACAGATAGGAGAATGTTTATTATGTAAGGAAATCCTTCATGAATAACTAAAGACTGTAACCGGCTTAACTAAACTTTGTGAATTAAATTAAGTTTTAAGGCTATAGTTACTGAAAATCTTGGGTCAAAAGGCATATTCTAAGGTGCCGAAGAGTTAATTGGGTACGACCCGGGGCATAATGACTTCGCTGAACATAATCCTGGGGGCTTGCTTCAGTTTGCTATTTTTACTTCATAATATTGAGTTCTATAACTAACTTTATTTAAACGTATATTTTGTCGATTTATCATTGTCGATTTATTTATTTTTATTAGCCCCTGACGCAAAAAGAGTGGCTTTGTTAAAATAAAAATATTCTGTTCGTTGAAGGATATTTCAATCTGTGGCTTAATAACTTCCGACATTATGAAGCGATTTTATTTCTTTTTTATGTTCAAGGTGATTTAAGTAAATGTGTTAATTAACGGGGGTTAAGTTCGAAAGGTAGAAGGAGGAGAGGGTTTTGTATGAACTGTTTTTTTATTTCAAATTTAATTTTATTTATATACGCGAATACTACACATTATTTAATAAAAGACAACGGATTTTACAGAAACCTTCCAGGATCCATGGTCACGGGCAGACTGAGGTGTTGTACGTCTTTTACCTGCCCACCGTCATTTCTGTATCAAATAGAGCAAAATTAAAAAAAAAATATCTGGAATGGTACATTTTTCTTACACATTATTTACTCACACATACAACATTTACTCACACAAAGGCAAGCTTAATACGATTAGCATTGTCTGTTAGCTGAATTTAGGATAGTTACAAAATAGTACAAGTAATTAAAAAAAAGAGACGAAAAATTTTTTTAATTATTATTACATTAATGAGAGTATTTTGTATAAATATTAAACGTAATTTTTAAGTGCGAAGTGCTAAGACTCAATAAATAAAAAACTGCATATGGTTTTAAGAAATCGCGGTAAGGTCAAACTAATTGACTTATTATTGACATTCAGATTTTTTTTTGTAAACAGAAACGAGACACTGTTTGAAATAGTAATTTCCCTTAACATAGTAATTTTCCGCTTTGTTTCGGTTCAACATTCAAAGTAGCAAAAAAATTATTTTGGCATTCCGAAATTTGTACGAAGGCACTTGTTGCCTAATAATTTGAAATGCTTCGGTTGACAAAGCCCTGTCATCTTAACTCTGTTAAACATTTTAGTTTAATAATTTACTGTTTTAGTCATGTATTTCTTAACAAAAATCTTTATAAAATAATATATATATCATATTATTTTAAACTATAGTAAAGGTATCTCATGGAAAATTTATTGAAATTAGGCTTATTATGTCATGGGAATTTTCATAGCATTAAGACCAATGGAATATGGTAGGTATCCCTTTACAGAGACTGTCCGTAAGTGCTGTCAACGTAAGTGCCTATTTCTGCGGCAAATCAGTAATGTATAAGCACCACTGACTTCTGGTTTAAGCAGCACAGTAGCCAGCGAAAGTACTGGGTATTAGAGACAAAAGATCGTATGTCTCAGGGTGGGTAGTGGTTTAGTGGCGTGTTACGTTGCGTTTTTATGAGCTGAAAGTACTTACTATGATATGATTTTTATCACAATTATTAGACAGTGAACCGCGGAGGAAATAAAGTTCATAGAAAGCAGCTTAGATAGGTAAACATTCATGAATATCGAAGGTGGTTTGAAAAAAAAAGTTAAATTGTACCTCAACTTCAACTCTAATTTATTAATTTTTTTTCTTTTCTTTATACTGATATATTTTTTTTCATTGTGTGCCAATTTCAATGGTTTTTTTACCTTTTACTACAAAATATTCACATAAGTACGTGTGCATATTTACTGTCGTATCCAAATTGATTTATTAGTTCAACTATTTTATGCAAAAATGCATAACAATTAATGCCTACCAAAATTAACATAAAACAAAACTTTACTATTACTATCGACTGAAATGTTCCTAAAGCCTATTCATAATAATCAAATTAAGTTATTTGTACACAAAACTTTAACATTTTCGACCCTTGACGAAATAAAACTGAACCGCTATAATTTTAACTGTGCCATTGGATATAGAGCTTTCTTTTAGTGCATGTATCCATAGAATAAACTTTTACCGTGCAGCAAGTGCATACGTGCGTGCACAGTTTATCTGCAGCGGAGCAATGTTAATAAATAGTACGCGTGATTAGAACAGAATAATAAAGCCGGTATTGTGATATCGTTATGAAAGTAAAACTCTTTTTTATCCAGTCTACGTACCACTCATACATACTTCAGGCGTTAATCGTAAGTGCGATCTGACCGGTACAATGGGTGACCGGGAACCCAAGAATCGCGATCAGTGAAAAGCTCGGTCGAAAATTGTGCCTGAAGTTAACCGTCGCGATGCATGTTTTGATCGCGGTGCATTAATCAGTAGCTCCTTCCCCTGCCGTAAAGCCTGGACCGACTGAGCCATTCCCTGTAGATGATGGCGACGACAACTACGTCGACGTCAGCATCCGCAGTGAATCGGATATGGAAATTGAGGCGTTAATTAATCCCAAATCCGACGCTGACTTCAAAACCGTCAAATCAAAGAGGAAGCGCAATGTCCGCACCTCTTTACCTGCTCTCGTTCTTGCCCTCAGCAGGCCTCCAAACCTTCGACCTCTCAGGCGGCGAATCCATCCATCCATCCCGCCGATCCTAGGCGTCCTCCGGCCCCTTGCCCAGCCGTCCCAGCCTTTCCAGGCACGGCTCCCCGTAGGGAAACACCCCCCGCCGATATACCTCTGAAAAAGGAGAAGTGGGTCGAGATTCGCTCGGCCCTGTCAAGTAACATAAAATTTGAGGCCTCTGGTAGCGATCAGGGATTTTGAGCAGCAGCTCAAAGAGATACGGACCGTTAAGACATACGACCGAGAGACCGTTGCAATGCAGCAGCATTGCAACGTCTCCCAGGGGAGTGTCACAAATGCCAGTTACATGGTCACGATTCGCGGAACTGTTCGTTGCCCACCTCCGTTGCGTTAAATGCCGCAGAGTTTCAGCAAACCTCAGCGAAGGATCTTCCAGGCGACAACACCCATCCAACTGCACCGCCTTCCCACCTCTCCGTCCTTCCAATACTTGGCAAACCCCACTCGGCAACAGCCAGTGCCGGAGCCGACTCCGAGCACACAGTGGCCTGCAGCCGTCTCAAATAGCCATCATGCTAGCCATAGCAATGGCAGCACTGGGAATATCTGCACGTCATTTCTAAAATCGCTAGATTTTTTTGATCTAGACGAATTTAATCAAACAGCAGATGCATTCTGCGTCACGCGCTATGTCATACGCTGTGGCTAGGTTCTCACTTTTTGTGAAATACAATAACTTGATTAATGCCCTTAAGGCATAATAGATTGCGACACCCAAGCAGTAGTCAAACACACCCCACACTTAGAGTGTAAGACGAATACACACACATTCACGACATGGGCCACACGGGTGAGCTCGAACTCACACACCCTTTTCTATATGACACTGTAGCTGAACACCATATTAGATAGGAGTTTTGATAGATACAGTTAGATGCATGAATGGAAAAATGATGAGGTCCCAGGGCTGCAGGCCAGCCCCAGAAGAAATAAGGAGGCCTAGAGACGAATTGCGCTCCCTTGCTGTAAAGGAATAGGAGCTGCGGCTCGAGCACCCCAGCGCCGGCCGTCGAACAGTAGAGGCCATACGCCCCGTTTAAAGTGGTGCTAGAAAGAGGACCCTTACATACCGCGTGACGCAGGTTCTCCAGGCATACGGCTCTTTCGGGAGGTACCTGTGCCACGTGGCCGGTAGGGAACCCAGATAGGAGTACCACCACTGTGGTGAATGTGCGGAGGAGACGGCCCAGCCCGCGATGATGGACTGCCCAGCTTGAGTTTCGCATCGCCGAAAGCTGCGTAGTGTTGTGGGCCACGCACTTTTCGTTGTGGCCCTGACATTGAGCACCTGGGCGGCCGGCAAGTGGGTGTCCACCGCCCCGAAAAAGGCTCAAGAGGGTTTGCTGTGCTGTTCGTTCAGGCACGGCACCTAAAACGACGACCCAGACCGTCGTTTTAGGTGCCGACACAACCGAAGAGAAGGGGCCCGCGAGGGTTACTTCGCGCCGGGGTTGCTGAAGACTGTCATCAGTACCCGCGGCCCCGAGTACAGCTATATAAAAGGAGCAACTATTAATTTTTTTGTGGGTATACCGGCCGCTCAATCTTGGCCGGGGAGCCCCACATATCCCTGCTGCCCCCTCACTTTGGCGATGAGGAATCCGTAAGCTGGATTTTTGCAACAGCAATAAAAAGGAGAGGCCTATGTCCTGCAACGGATTAACACAGGCTGATGATGAAATGAAATTCCGTATAGAAGGATTCAGTTGTAACACGTAACTTTGCTGCCACCATTAGATGTTTCTTTTCGTTTACTTAGAAATCCTACAAGTTTTTATGTTCTTTATATGATACGTTTATGTATACACGCTAATATATCATGTATAAAAAATCATGTTGATTACATTTAAAACCAGTACTACTCAAATTAGGTGTTTGGATAAAAATGTTGTGTCTTAAGCTTCAAACGCGATATTTAAGATTGATTTTCAAAACATTTTGTGTATACTATAACTCCCTATATTTAAAAAACAAAAGCTTAAGAGTTTCTACATTACTTAATACTTCCTTGGTCAGATCTTACCTTTGACATTTTTTGTAATAGTATTGATCTAAATTCAGTAACTGATAATACTTTTGAGAGACAGAGATCGGTGGGACTTAAATCGACAGGGGACAAACGTGAAAAGGTTGTGCCAGGCGATCCGTGTAAACGCCTAAAGCGACCCTAATTCATTTTTGAAGCAGTTTATCAAATAGGATGATTACAACCAATGTCGCGGCCGTCTCTTATATTAAGGCTGAAACGAGTGCTTAAATATGATAAATAATGAAGTTTGATAACAATTTTTTTTTTATTGAATGAATATTTAAAAATAGTTCGATATGCACTTTGTCGACAGAAATATTCAAAAAATGTGCCTTCATTTTGAGATCAAATATTGGCCAGATAAAAATATTGTTAATAATGCTAGTATTATGGATCGGACACATCAATACAAATAAATAAAGTTGTCTGTTCCTAACATAAAAATAACCGTTACATTATTATTTATAACATATTATATATTTTGGTTAAATTAAACTTGTTGATTCCAATTGGAGTTTAATGAAAATTGTAGCTAATTTTCACCGACTAGTTGCCAATATAGTAGTAAATAGAAGAGTATGTGCACTTATAATGTGTACGTAAATATGTATCTTCCAACAAGGTTCATAAATAGTTAAACAAAACATACGCTACATTAGACAATCCTAATAAAACTTCGTTTCCATCTCTGGTTCATTTTAAACACTCTAAAAACCAAATATCAAAAAAATCACAGATAATATCAGTAATTCTTACATTGATATCAAAGTGAATCTAAATAATCTGGTTAAAAACTAACTTGTTCAAAACAAACAGCATTCAATTTTAGATTATTGAAATTGAATAAAAAAAATTGCTTGTTTTAATATTGTACGATATTATTCTTCTCTCGCTTTAAATTTGAAATTTTCAGCGTATAAAATGACCCATTAATTGAGTTTTAGTGCGCTTGACTTGAATTTGATTTTGTTTGTGTATTTTTCCGTTAAAAAACATTGTCACCAAAGTCAATCGGAAGTACGGTCTAAATTGTATGACAATCGTTATGGTTACACGATATATCCGCAGACAAAGCTTGTTATATTGTTTAATTTCAAATGAGTCTTAAATACTGTTATCCAAACAATAAAAAAATAAAAAAAACAACCATAAATGCTAAAATACCGATGACCTCTGGTTTTGTAAAGCTTTTAAATAATAATATTTTTGTCCGTTTCTTATTAAAATATTTTTGTGTTATACGCATAATAGGGTAATAGCCAATATTTTTTTATCAAATTTTTAAAAATTATATCATTATTGATTAAAAATACTTCATATTGTAATCTTAAATTTTGTAAAAGTTCCTAATACAATAAAGTTAAGCTCAAGTAGCTGTTAAGTTTTGCAACAAACTGGGACTTGGGAATAAATTTCCGTTGAATTTACCTCATTAATAAGCAAATTATCCTTTCAGCGAGACCTGAAATTGTAGCAATATCCTTCGAGTCTATTAATAATTTGAGTTTTTGTGTTTTATAATTTGAATTTTAAAGAAGTTTGAAGTTTTATCATTTGTTTTACAGTATATCTTCTGCGCGGACTTCTCCAATATGTGTAGGCAAGTTTTTCTAAGTACCTAAAAATGTATTAATTTTGCGGGACGCAGGTTCTCGGGACTCGACCGTTTTAAAACGTATTTATGCTTCGTAGCCCATGGAAAAGTAAGCCTCGGTTGAGCAACGCCGAGAGCGGCGAAGTCTTGTGGGGCACGACTTTTCACTACCTGCTGTAGTGCGCCGGATGTTAGAGAGTTAAAGGTCGTGGGTCACCGTCCTTGCGTTCTGCGAAGGAATGAAACCGCCTATGTGGCCTGGAATGAAAACGCGGAAATTGCGCTACGTTCCCCTAGTGCTCACCAAAACAGCACCTAGAACATCTCCCACATACCTCAACGGATAGAAGATGCCCGTGGTCCATTGAACTTTTATGTGTCGTCAATAGTAAATCAGTCTTGTCCATAACAACATAACGTGTCTGTTATTATTTGATGTTACTTGATCACATGCTTTCTTAGCCAAAAAATATTATGAATAAGAAATAAAAACTAATATTTTTAGGTTTACAATACTCATGTTTCCTTATCAATACTAAGACAATACTATATACAAACAATTTTTTGTGTTATAAATATTATGCAAGGAAAATATACAATATTTTGCTTAAATAATCATAAAATTAATAATTTACATTGTTTTACTACGACAATTTCCAAGAGCCAAAATAGTGAGTGTATTGGTCTATTCATAACCAACTTCGTAATTTACTCTCCTCAGATTAAAACACATCAAAGGAATCAATGGCCATTGGAATAACGCACAAACACCCTTAGATACAGCCGATGCATTCACGTAAATCAAATTTCTAGCAGCATCGACGACCGTACATCAATATCAGTTTATGTCGCGATCCGCTTTGAATCAAACTCACAGACAAATGGACTGCCACATCATATATGATCTATACAGTGATGCTCGTGCACGTTTGTATTATCAATAAACATACAGTGCATGCAAAGATTTATACGTTTGCTTTTGATCTAGTGGTTGTCTTGATTAATGTAGTTATCCCGTTACTTACCCTTGGTATAAGTTAAAACAGTTTATCATCATCATCATCAGGCTGTACTAGTCCACTGTTAAAAATAGTACTCCCCTAATACCTAATGGATAGGGGTTTTGGACCGTATCCCACCACGCTGGTCCAATGCAGGTTCGTGGGTGGACCGACTTTTTACATGCCCATCCGACGCATGAATCATCTTACTTTTCAGACAATTGGGTGATCGGCCCAAATTGTCCTAACCAGATAGGAAACAACAATGAAAATTTGTTGAGTCCCCGCAGGATTCGAACCCACGACTTCCGGTTTCTAAAGCACACGCCCATACCACTAGGCTACGGAGGCAATAAAAACAGTTATTGCCGCCTAATTATATTTAATAATTTATTAACATTTTTGATACAGAAAAATACCGTTTTTTTATGAGATGACTGTTAAGTCGATTAATTAATAATAAAATTAGAGGTCGTGGTTTCGAATCCTGCGGGAAACCACTTTGTGTTATAGTTGTTTTCAGGTCAATTAGGATAATATGGAGTGACGATTTTCGCAAAGTGTGGGTGTGGGCTGAATGAGAATAGCCGAAGTTCGAAAGCGGTGGTGTGCATTAGGGGAGGCCTATGTCCAGCAATGGACTAACAAAAACTGATGATGATGAATATAAAGATAATATGGGCCGATTACCCAATTATGTGAAAAGTAAGACTATCTATGCGTCAGATGGGTATGTGAAAAGACGGTCCTTTTCAGTAATTGAATTCATCCATGGAATGCAGTTTACCCTTTGGGTTTTGGAAATCAGATACCAGTCGCTATGCGCGAAAAATGGTATTCGGGTAAATCTGAATCTCTGGATTGGACGCCGACCCTATGATAACTTGGAAAGGAAGATTCTGAAGTAATTATTTAGACCGTTGACTTACTTCGCAAAAAAGAAATCTTGCCTCTGCAGCAGGAGAATAGCGCTAGACTTCATCTGAATGATTGTTAGAATAGTTTGCCATAGTGGTATCCTAGAAAAAATAAAATAAAACGAGGTCGACCTCAAAAAAGGTGGTGACAATGTCAGACAAGTGGCAGGCGTCGTATGGTGTCATAATAATTATATGCTGTCAATACCACTTTAATCTCCCGAAACTAGACATTGTATTTAAATTATATATAATGGTCAACATTGCAGTGTTTAACAAACTTAAATTGTTAGGGAGTAATTTTTTTTTTCTAAACGTTGTCGCAGTAATGTAAGACGTTTCTGTCTACTGTTTTTAAGGGGCACATTAAATGTTACAGTTATTTTTTAAACCGATGGTATGTCTTTCCTCTTCCTTTAATAATGATAACGTCATAATCACAGCTTTATGATCATGTTCAGCTATTTTAATCTTGCGGCCGAACATTTATAATTGTTATTAAAGGAATATATGTTAGTAGTTATTTATAAATAAAAAATAACCACTATTGATAGTTATCCGATTCATTTGCAACAGAAATAATTTACAAAAGCGAATGCCCAGACTGAAATTAAACGAAAACGTATTAAAAAAAGCACGAGAACATTTCGCACGGAAATGAGACGAAGCCGGAACGATTGTCGTTTAATTTCGAATCCATTTGCGAGTCTCTTTGGTGACCGATGCGCTTTTAGTGAATAAAAAAAATTGTATGTTTCAAATAAAATCAACTGAAAGAGCATTAAGAGCTCTACTAAATGGGTCGATTCGATCGCTACTGCATCGTCGCAAGACAAGTGATAGAACTTGTGAAATGTTTGGACTATATAAAGATTAACTATTTTTTAAAGCAAATAACAAAAAGTTATTTTATATTTTTTTACTAAGGTGTTTTTTAAATGGGTCTGAAATTTCGGAATTTATTACTTAATTATCTCTCGGAACAGGCACGAACTATGACCCTGCGGCATTGTGTAATAGATTTATACGGACGGCCAAATATCGGGTCATCAGTTATCACAACCCTGACTGTTATGACGAAGGCTGTAGGTTCGATTTCCAACACGCGAAAAGTATTGAATGATAAGATAAAAATCTACAGAGCTAATGGAAGGTATTTAGCCTTGGATAAACAGAATTATGTTTTATTTAATAAAAATGGGTTATGAGCGAATTTTATTTTGCTGTTCCAAATGTTTACTTGTGCAACATATTTGCTGGAAATAAATCTCAAGTAATTATAATTATTATCATATGGAAGTTAAGACGTAAAGAATTTAGCATGATTTTTAATATATTGAAATCACCTGTATCATTTACAAAAAATAGAAAATTAATAATGAATAAAATGTTTTAGAAACGTTTTATCGTTTTGCCTGTTATTCTTTTCTATTTATGACGTAAAGCGGTATTGTGAAAATATTACTGATCTCTACTTTACTCTACTACGAGTATCTAATAATCTTACTTGCGACACGAAACATGTAGCAAAAGTATTTTCTACGGCGTATCGCTATCTTTCCAATGTACAAGTTGTTTTCTAAAAAATACCATTGGGTTTTGTAACTAACAGACTAACATAATAAGAAATCACTACTTAATTAATAATATTATTAGAGTAAATAAATGTATTGTTTAGCTAAACATTATTGTTTACTATATTTTGTCGATCGGTTTTTATGTTCTGTTATATAGCGGCAGATAAAGTTTTTTTGCAGTCTCATTATAAAGGCTGGTGGTTATAGCATATTTTTTAACATATGTTCAATAAAACAAGTAAATATACTATTGAAGATTACATAATATAGCGCCTCCTTAGCCTTAGGTTAGAATCCTGTGGGGACCCAACAAATTGTCATTGTTGTTTCCCAGTCGGTTAGGGCAATTTGGGCTGATCACCCAATTGTCTGAAAAGTAAGATGATCCATGCGTCGAATGGGCATGTAAAAAGGCGGTCCATCCACCAACCCGCATTGGACCAGCGTGGTGGGATACGGTCCAAAAACTCCCTAAATAACAAGGCATGCTTTAGGGAAGGCATATGGTACAGCAGTAGGCTAACACAGGCTGATAATGATGTCCAGCAATGAACTAACACAGGCTGATCATAAAGTGTAATTACTAAGTGAAAGAGACGTAAAATAATTGACCGGTGGTGGCACTATTACTTTCTGATTTTACTCTGCTTATATACTATATACTATGATAGTATATGCAGAGCAAAATCAGAAATTAAAAGCGGTATTTACCATTAGATGACATTGATCTCGACGTTTTATTCACGCTATCTATACATGTTATAAAACAAAGTCCCTGGCCGCGTCTGTATGTCAGTCTGTTTGCGATAAACTCAAATACTAATGCACAGATTGTCACAGGATCGCACAGATTGTCAGTGATCGGTAGAATAATTCATCCGGAAGGTTTAGGTACGTAATGTGTGTAGATTCTGTGTAGTGTGTGTTGTCAGAAAATTTTTTATAAATTGAATCGTGTCTAATGCGGTAATTTTGAAGCTAATAAGGCTGATACAGTATTAATTCTTTTAATTTTTAATACTTAATAACCTTAAACATTTCAACTAAAACTTTTAAATACAGGGTGGTCCGTAAGTCCTTCGAAAAGTGAAATTTGAATAAAACGAACAGGGCGCGCGCGTGAGCGGTGCAGGGGAAGCGGGGGGAGTAACTTCGGTTTCTGGGAATTTAGTCGCGATGGAGCGTTTTACCGGAGCGGACCGTGTGTTTTGTGTGCGCGAGTTTTATAAAAACGACAATTCGGCAACCGTTGCGCGGCGTAAATTTCGAGAACACAAAGGTTTACACAACTTTGACGACACTCCAACTCTTCAAACGATTAAGAACTGGGTTGCTAAGTCCGAGAAGACCGGTTTGACGTTAGATAAACCGCAGTTGTGTCGCCCAAGGATGTCACGTACGGAACAAAACATAGACACAGTGACACAGTCTATTCGCGAAAATCTGACACAGTCAACTCGTAAGCGCACCAGAGCATTAAACGTATCCAGGACATCGTTACAACGGATTTTGAAGAAAGATTTTCATATGCACCGTTACAAAATTCAGTTGATTCAAGAATTAAAGGAAACTGACGGTATTCAAAGACAAAATTATGCGAATGAAATGTTGAGTCGGTTTACTTCTTTCAATAACATAATGTTCTCTGATGAGGCTCATTTTCATCTTAACGGGCATATTAGTAAACAAAATTGCCGCTATTGGAGCCCCATCAATCCAAAACTTAAGCATCAGAAGCCTTTACATAGTCCGAAAGTGACTGTTTGGGCCGCTATGTCAGCCCATGGTATCCTAGGGCCTTACTTCTTTGAGAATGGCAGAGGGCGCGCAGTTACTGTTACGTCGGAACGATATGTGGCTATGATCGATCGGCTACCTTAAGGCTAAAGTATACGACACAAACCCGCGGTCAATTGAGGCCCTAAAAGAAAACATCCGCAGAGAAATGACAAGCATTTCAGCAGTGACGTGCCGCGCAGTCATCGACAATTTTAGACGTCCTTTGCAAGAGTGCCGTGATCGCAACGGATTACATTTAGAGGATATCATTTTCAAAAAATAATTCCCGTTTTTTAAGCTTTTTTTGTTTCATATCAAAGGACTTATGGGCCACCCTGTATAATAGGCATGAATCAGGAAAAAGAAAAAATATTTTTTCTTTTTCCTGATTAATGCCATTAATAATAAACAAACACTTCTTTATTACAATTTTTGCAACGTTATTGTATATAAATATGAATAAGTGTATTATATCATTAATAAGAGCATAGACATCATGCTTTAACGTTTATCGCATTAACGTTAAAGTTAAACTCAACATTGGAACAAATCGAGTGGGCGGCATAGAGAACCTACTCGGTTAGTGAATCTAATAAATTGACTTAACTCGCGTTAACAAGTTCTGTTAAATGGAACGTGATTCGGCTGCCTCGTAGATTTATCAAATTTAGTTTACTTGTGTGTGGAAGTTTGTGCAAATATTTATTTCCCCAATGGCACTGAAATTAGTTGTTTCTCTTTTTGGATTTCTTTCCTCACTAAAACACAATTATAGATTGTTTTATATATTTCTTTTATTTACGCGATAATTATACATATCTAATCAGCTGTTTTACGGTTTCCTCACTTTATCCATTCTTATATTATAAATGCGAAATTAATTACTGTCTAAACCACTGGACTGATTTCGATGAAATTTGGTACAAAATTAGAATAGATTCCAAGTAAGGACATATGCTGTTATTTATTGTGATAAAACTTGTCAATCTAATATATATATATATATATATTAGATTGACATAATTGATAATATAATATAGATAGAAATTGTAGGAGGTTTAAAAGTTTATATGGAAGTCGTCTCTGTTGAACAAAACAATAAAATGTTGTGTAATACTAGCGCTGTCAAATTGTACGAGGATAAACTAGGGGAAGAAATAGAGATGAATGTTGCTTTAGAAATTTGGTGTCTAATGCATATATGCATAGGCATATACAATAAAACACATAATTTATATTATACCCAGTATATTTTAAAACAACTCGAAATTTTCCTTTACACGACGAATCATTAACAGTTTATAGGTTGGATTCTTCAACTAATAGCTTGATAATGTAAAGTTTGTAATCAACTTTTTACAGAATATTTAAATAAGTTTTATATAAGGAATTAGTTATTAACTATTTTTTTATTACAAAGTTTTATGCTTGTACAAACTTTTGACCTTAAAATATTGATTGAAATTTTATTTTTTTTCATAAATATAATTGTAAATAAATTAATATTGAAAAACGTTGAAAAGTTTCTAAACTCTGCTATTAATATTGGTTCATTAAATTGGTTAATATTTCATAGATTCAGTTAACCATACTACATAAAGTTTTCAACAAACTCTTAAAGGATATTAAAAGTATTATGTTTTTCTGATACGAATTATTTAAAGTAAAACTGATTAATGTTTGCTAAAAAACTGAAGTTTTGTAGTTATTAAATTTTAAGTAATATCTATTTCCTAGTTCATTAACAGAATTTTGTTTTCAAAATAAATACTTAAAAATGGTTAATTACTTAGAGCGTGTAAAATATCTTCTTGCATCATTAAAATAGTTTTTAATTGATCAAGACTATTATCAATAAATATAAAGATTGGAAAAGGATAATAAAAGGTTTATTTACAGATTAAACAATAATAGTTACATGAATTCAATTTTGTGATTAATTTATTAAAAAATATTCTTGAATTTATTATAATAATCATCGGTAGTTAACCTCAATTATTTGACACTTGAAAAAATATAAGCCAATTTTTCACTAATTATTACAAATAGTAGTAATATCAATCAACAATTGCCATAACCAAAAGGATTAAAAAACTTAAAATTAAATTGAATTTAGGATTTAATACGACTCAGTTTCAACACACTTATTCAACTAGCTACAGGGCAGTTAAATATTTCTAATGTATGTTGTTTTGTGAAATGATTGTCATTTATTTCAATCAATTTTATTCATGTGTGTTAAAAATACAGCTTCGGCATTAATCGATGATTCATGATAATTACAATTGAATTAGCTCAACTATAATATTAACCTTTAAATGAATTATACAATACAAATATTAAACTCCTGATTTATAATTAATATTTCATAAATTTAATATAAGTAGTTTTAATTAATATTATATATTAATAGCCAAAGAAAATAATTCGCAATAAACATTTTAATATTTCAATATGTATTATTTCAGCAATTTTCTATTAGACTTTATAGCCTTTTGTACAATCACCATAGGAAGCCATATTATGCGTCTGCATCTTTTGGAAGAAACTAATATAAATTCTTAGTAAAACACAGCTCGCATTATAAATAGACTAATTTTAATTCATTAATTTTTAAGCTGTACATATCGACATATTCTTTTGATTAATAAGTCCTCAATATCGTAATTTTTTGGCTAGTTTTTTTCTAATAACACATAAAGTCAACAGAAATTAATCATAATATGTTTTAATAATATCTTCATAGCATTTTACTAGCAATTGTTTTTCCAGACATTGAGCTTGACATGACATTTTAGATTCTTTAGGAGATTTTAGACTTGTGTATTTCTTCTTTTGACAAAGGAACTTTAAACAACGTTCTATTTAATTTTATAGCAATTTAGAATGTTAAATTGGACCCGTGGTTTTTTGTTTTTGTTTTAAACTTTCCAGAATTTCATTATGCTGTTGACATTTCATTTCAATTTATAGGTCCATTTCTTAGATTGAATTATAGATTGTATTTTGTTTCATTTGTGTTGTGCATTTCTTCAATAAGAAAATAGCTTCTTTAATTTTGTGTATTGTTTCACTTGTTCCATAGATGTTTGGCATACCGTCTTCTATCTGAAATGCTGCCAATCAATAATTTGCACTTTAGCATAAATGTAGGCAATTCCATTCTTAAGGTGTAATGATATATATGGATTTGCTATTGTTTGATTTTACTTCTAGCTGATCACAAGTCAACTATATAAGTTGTTTTTGAGAATAGCATGCGATAGGTCTTATAATTGGACATTATAGTGATCCTGGTACATAGCTATTATTTGATTAATTTTGGAGTTGCTTGTCGAAATGGTATAATACTGCTCTAATATCTTTTATGGTTCACTTGAGTGGATTTATAAAGGTTGTTTAGTTGTTAGTTTATTGGCAGCATTTTATTTAAATAAGGACTTTACTTACAGTAAAGTACTTGTTTAAGAGGTGAGAAAGATTAGGCAGATACTATTTTATTTCTAAATAGAAGGCCATGCCAACCTTTCAAACGTCCTAGCATCTGTCTTTTGAGCCATGTACAGTAATTATTTTTTCAGTTTTGTCCTAAGTTGTGAGTCTATGAATTTGTTTTTGGTATGAATTACTTTGCTAAAGGCGAATTAATGTTCAGAAGGTGATATTATGTGTTGGTATTTCTGTTTAAGATGACTTTTCAAATATTTGCAATCGATGTAGACTGATATGCTAGGATGAGGGATCTTCTGAACTTCCTGGTTCGGATTATGATGACTTCATTTTCCATTGGAGAAGTAAACGTAGTCTAATACAGCATTTAAAAACTACTTATTAGTATTCCTTTATCGGATTTCTCTAATAGAAACTTTAGTTCATGCTCTGGTGAAGCTTTTTGGTGGGTGATTTTAGGAAATCCCAACATATTTCTCATTTTCTGATGTGGAACTGAAGAGTGTGAAAAATGTTGCAGATTTATATCTGTTTTAGCCAGGTACGACTTGTTTCCGTATTGGGAGAATGTGTTCATAGGTCACTTTAGATTTTCGTTGCACCCAAAGTGAGAAGTTTGGTATCCTATGATGGAGTTTGGCGTCAATCTAATTACTTGAGCCGTATTTACTTCTTTAAGTTTTGCTTAATTAGTTTTGTTCAATGGTTTTGTCAATGTTCAGGTTCTCCTATTTGTTTCTGAGTTTAACTACAATTTTGGACTGATGTTTGGTTCTGTGACCAATATGTGGCTTTTGCCATAATCTCCTTAGGATTGAATCTCAAGTCCCTTATAGTTGCTCCTTTTGGGTTAATCAGTCTCAAGCCCCATAAAATAGTAGTTCCAGTCACCCACAGATTAAAGTCAGGTCTTGTTACGATTAATGTTTAAATTCTCTGAGCTAATTGAATATCATGGGACATGAAGCACATTCTTTCTATTTCGAGCAGGTTCTAGGTGTTCTAATTGAGTTTCTTTGATTTTGTCCGTTTTAACTACAATGTGGACATGTAACTAAAGTTCTTTCTAGTCGACTGCAGGCCTCGTGGATCTGAGAAGGTTTTAGGTTCTGTAATTGTGCAGTTCATGATTATCAATGAGTATCGACATCAGTGTCGCTCATGTGAAAAACCTTTCTGAGAAGGTTAATTGAGTTAGTTTGATTTTTTTAATTTCCAAGTCTTACGATACTGTGTTTCCATAGTGTACCTTTCCTTGAATTTATACAAATGTGCTTAGGCTTCACCAAGGTTATGCCTAACGACGATTAATCAGCCATGAATTCTTGGCACGGTGATAAAACTTTGGATTGGGTGATATTATTGAGGTGTCTATTGAAGATTAATCCAATGCCATTCTTGGCTAAGACAGAGGTCAGGGTTTGACGAGATCGTCCAAAAACACTGGATTTGGTCTTTAGGATTAATGCCGCCGAGTCACCTTATGTTGACCAATGGCGCTCTGCAGCGAACCTCCTTACTTAAAACGCTGTTGACTGGTCTCAAAGCGAACTGTACATGAATCTTCTTATTTGTACCAAATTCTTCATGTACCTACTTGTTTTCAGTTTAACCTTTAGTTCGTTGATATTTTAATTTTAGAGCCAGGCAAATATGTTTAGTAAATTTGGATGGATTAAGCCTAAATTGCCTGTAAAGTTTGAAAAGATGAGGAAAGATTAAAATTCTTTAAGGAGATGAGGTCAGTTAATTAATAATTATCTAGTCCTTGGACCCGATGGCTATTCTACAAAATTATAGAGGTCGGTTTCATGATGTACGAAGAAACAACTTGGGTGTGTTTCATTTTCTAGTTAATGGGCCGATCACCTTTATTTTCAAAAAGTGAGACGACCTATATCAATGGATGTGAAAACTGTCATAGATGGTTCCGATTTAACCTGAAGCAGTTGTAAAGATATCGGCCTTATTTTCTGAAATCAATTCATCCAATAATAGGACCTGTGGTCCTTGCAGGATGTACCAGTCGAGAACCTTTTTCAGGAAAAATTTGGTGAAATTAAGAAACGATCCGAAAATAGGTAAAAAGAAAGATTTAACAATTTAGACCGTAAATGACTTAAGGTGTTCCATAAAATAAGCTTGCTTTCCAAACGCAGATTAAGCGAATTAATGATTTAATAACTTTAAATAAAACTATAAAATTTAGGTGGCAGTCCTACTTTGTACAGGCTTACCATTGTGTATACCACCTTGGGGACTAATTGTAAGTGTTAAAAGTAGCGTTTACTTTTTGTGGCACCCAAAGCTATAATGTAAGTAGGCAGCGTACATTGTATACCCAGGTTAATCCTATGTTCAAGGACTTATAACTTCCTAACGGAGATGTGTTGATCGTTTGCATTCGTTTAGATTAAATAATAAATAAAATATGATCAATCGAAGAAATTAAAATCAAAAATTAACAAGTGGCAGGATCGTATAATAAATTAAACATTGTCTTAACCAGTTTAATATCCAAAACTTAGATATTTAAATATAAAATTTCGAAATAAACTTGTTCAAAAACTTAAACTATAACGTATATAATATTACTTTAACTTGTGCATAGTGTAGTCATAATAAAATTTTACGGCATTTAAAGTTTATTAAACTAATGGTATATTTTAAATACTTTTTGTAGTTAATAGCTATAATAATAGTTACCTGTACCATGCTGTTGAAAGTTCAAACGTCAGGAATTTAAAATGTAAAACAGCATTAAAAAACGACAAGAATTTTATTTAAAACTGTATAATATTGCGTTAATTACGAAACAATTTGAGTATATTGGCAATGATTTAAATCAATCATAAGTATGTTTAATAAAATCACTGAGCCATAAGCTCATTAAACTTCAACGGGACTGTGTTTCAATCCGCAAAACAATGTGAATTAGTAACTATTGATAGATAAGTTAAGAATTATCATTTTAACATAAAATGATTTTATTAGTTTAAAAAATTTAACATTATTAACCATTATCAAACTGTAAGATTAGTTGAATCCAGTATTGCAATCAAATATCGAAAAAAACTATTAAATAAATTATTTTATTCAATTAATAATTAGACATTTGACTAAGAATCGATGTTCGATTATAAATAAATTACTTCCATTAGTAAATCTTTATTCAAAATTTATTTCAAAAACAATATTGGGGATATAACATGCTCAATGTTTTCAATTTTTTGGAACAATTTCCAGTCAACTGCCCCGTGAATTTAAAGAAAACGTATTTAAAAACACTTTAGAACATTTCAGGAAATGAGAAAGCCGGAAGATTGTCGTTTAATTACGAACCATTTGATTCCTAGGCCGATCTGCTTTTCAATAAATTGAAATTAAAATGTATGTTTCAAATAAACACGAAAGAGCATTTAAGAGTCTGTACTTTATGGGTCTTGATCTAGTCATCATGAAATAAGTGATAAAACTATATCCAACGATAGTTTGGACTATTTAAGGATTGTCTATTTTATGAAAGCAATTAATAAGTAGTTGTTTGTTTTTTTTTTAAATCTCAAAGCTCTACAAAATTACTTTTTAAAGGAGACTTTAATTTGGGGAGTCAAACCCACAATGGTACAAATAATTTCGGTACTTAATTAACTCCCCTGAGAGCATGTATGAATAAAATGTGACCCGATATAGGTGGACAAATATCGGTTCACAGTTAGTACAAGTCAGCGCACGTTTAAGTGAATTTAGCAACAACAACGAAGACCTTGAGATTTTTTATATTAAAATGACGACCCGCTTGTCGTAGTAGTTAGTGGCCCTAATTTTTTTGCCGAAAGGTTCGCTTCCCACGACGGGTAAAATAGTGTAATGAACCTAGTGCTTTTCTGTCTTTCTCTCAGTGTTTAAATTTGTAAAAAAATTGCTTCTTAAGGTATGCCTATTCTATTTATGACGTAAACCGGTATTGTGAAAGATTTCTAATCTATACTTTTTCTAACTATACGAGTATCTAATAATTTAACTTGAGACGTGAAACATTTAGCAAAAGTATTTACTAAGGCGTATCGCCATCTTTCCAATGAACATAAAAGTTGTTTTAAAATAATACCGATGGTATTTCTAACAGAATAACATATTTGTTTATTACCTTTTTATTGACAATATATATAGTATAAATAAATGTATTGTTTAGCTTAATATTATTCTGTTCACTATATTTTTGGTCGCTTTTTGGGGATTAAAGATAGCCATTATAGGGATGGTAGATGAAATTTTGTCACGGAGTCCAATCGACATAACTGTGGGTACCTTCGGAGAAACAACGAACCCTATAGTACGTGTTCTTAAAAAAATAAATGTACTTTTGAAGCTTACCCAATATATTGTAAGTACTCAAGTGAAAGAGACGTAAGACTCAAATAACATTCACAGTACGTTGTTTTACCATTAGATGACATTAATAACGGCGTTTTACTCATTTTAAAATAAAATTTAAACCTTTTTTGTTTAATTCAGTCTTTAATGACTTATAAATGTTAGCGATGTTTGGATCTGAGTAAGCGGTCGCCAAGTATTTACAGCTTGTAAGCTCTAATGAACATAGACTCATCGTCATCATCAGCCGATGATAGTCCACTCCTGGACATAGCCCTCCTCTAATACACCTCTATCCATTAGACGGTTTTTGGACCGTATCCCACCACGCTGGTCTAATGCGGGTTAGTGGGTGGACCGACTTTTCACATGCCCATCCGACGCATGGATCATCTTACTTTTCAGACAATTGTGTGCTCGGCCCAAATTGCCCTAACCCACTAGGAAACAACAATGAAAATTGATGAGTCCCCGTAGGATTTGAACCCACGACCTCCGGTTTCTAAGCCACACGCCCATACCAGTAGGCTATGGAGGCTGGCGATAGACTATCTAGCTTGAAAAAGAATTGCTCATTATATAATGTAGTACAAATAACAGACATCATAGAGATTTTTGCAAATAAGGTTCTTAAGTTAACTTCATTCTAAGCATCTGACTTAAAAGCGCAATGTATCTTTCTAATTTTCTTTTTATAGACCTAATATACTTTCTTTTTACC
The DNA here is from genome assembly GCA_029286875.1 of Lamproptera curius. NCBI lineage: Eukaryota > Metazoa > Arthropoda > Insecta > Lepidoptera > Papilionidae > Lamproptera > Lamproptera curius. Next base: position 240,796 of record JAGSMT010000178.1, on the reverse strand, counting down.
AATGAACTTAGTAGGTAGTCTAATCATAAAAATACCACTTTTATATTTTAAATATTAATATTACTTGCTTGAACAAAAAAAATATTTATATAAAGAGAAAGATGAACAGCAATTTTATTTAATAGGGGCCATTTTATAGCTTATCGTTGTTAATAATAAAAACTTTGAATTATGTGACTTTACGATATTATTTATTATTAATGATTCATGAATAAATACTATTTATTCCAACTTTCTCATATATAAATATAAATAAGTGTTTTATATCATTGATAAGAGCATAGACATAATACTTAAACGTTTATCGCATTAAAGTCAAAGTTAAACTCAACATTGGAACAAATCGAGTGGGCGGCATTAAGAACCTACTCGGTTAGTGAATCTAATGAATTGACTTAACTCGCGTTAACAAGTTCTGTTAAATGGAACGTGATTCGGCTGCCTCGTAGATTTATCAGATTTAGATAACTTGTATGTGGAAGTTTGTGCAAATGTTTATTTCCTCATGAGCATTGAAATTAGTTGTTTATATTCTTGGATTTCTTTTCTCACTAAAATACAATTATATTTTGTTTTGTTTATTTCTTTTATATACGTGATTATTATATATATCTAATACACTTTTGTACGTCTTTTTCACGTTATCCATACTAATGCTACTATTACAATTGCGAAAATAACTCTGTCTGTATATCTGTTTGTCTGACTTTCTGTCCGTCTTTACCGTCTAAACCACTGGACTGATTTCGATGCGATTTGGTTCATACGTAGAAAAGTTTCCTAGAAAGGACGTAGGCTATAAATATTTGCGATAAAAGTGTTCGAAAGGGTTGAAAGAAAATTTGTATGGAAATCGTCTCTGTTGAACATGAAATAATGAAATCATTGTCATCATCATCATCATTCTTGTGTTAGTCCACTGCTGGACATAGGCCTCCCCTACTACGCGCGTTCTCCATTAGAGGGCTTCTGGACCGTATCCCACGATGATGGTCCTATGCGGTGGGTAGACCGACTTTTACATGCCCATCCGACGCATGGATCATCTTACTTATTACTTTTCTATATTTCTGTCAGTATATATTACATTTCGTTGTTTATATTAGCTTTTATATATATTATAATATTCATAAAAGCTTTTTATGAAATAAAAGTAAATATTAGGAAAATGGTTTAAAACTATTCATAAATCTGCTGCGCTATTCAATATTGGTTCAGTTTTAAATTGGCTTTTAACATTTCAGTACATTCCGTTTAACCGCCGTCTATCTCATACTAAAAGTTTTCCAACGCAAGGAACTAGCTCCGAAACGGACTATTAAAATGATATTACATGTTATTTTACTGCATATGAATTCACGTTATTCCAAAGGTATTAGAAAACTGATTCCTGTTTGCGATAAAATACTGATTGTATTTTTCTAATAGGTTTCCTTTTAAGTCTAAATAATTGTGACGTATTTCATATATAATCTATAAGTAATAAGTTCCACGACGAGACCTATAGAAATGTGCATCGGACTTTGAATTTTTTTATTTTTAGTAGTGTATTATTATAGAATGAAAATCGACAGAATTGTTGCGGATATTCTATGTCCTAATTTTACCATTTTGTGTTTAAAAAAAGTTTTTTGTAAAAACAAACCAAAAAAAAAAGTTTTAATTAAAAAATAAAAACAAACAATTCTGTGTTTAGTAGCGATTATGCTTATCGTCACGTAGAAAGTAATTTATCAAAAAATTTGCTTTACATTCTATAAATATATTTAAAAGTATTTACGTAACGTTTTTATTGACGTAAAATATAATTTCCTTTTTAAATAACCTCGACTCATCTAAATTAAATATTTTTGAATTAAAGATGCGCTGCTGTAATTAACTCTTAAGTGGTTTTTACCCTAGCCCATCATTACATCGTTTAATTTTTCTGCGTGTAAATTAATTTCTTAAAGCAAATTAGAATTAGAGTGAGAAAACCGATTAAGTTTTTATTATTTTTTCAAGAGTTGTTGTTATGTTAAACACCAATAAATAATAATAACTTATAGTTATCGGTTTTATTTTTTAGTGATTTCTTAATTAAATTTATTTAAAAAAAAAGCATTTTTGTAGTAGCGATAGTGAACACAATTAAAATCACAAAACGACGTCGAATGATTACAAACAACGATTACAAAATAAATATTTATACTTTATACAAAAAACACAGCTGGTAATATCTTAATACATTGATTAATGCTACTTTTTAAGTTGTTCATTAAAAATATGTAAATTAGAATATTTTTATAATATATAGTTTTTCGTTTAATGATAAATAAACTTTAAAAACGTCCATTCTTATTTAAATTACTTTCTTGCATAACCGATTTGTTTTCGAGAGTTTAATTTCAAAATTGTCGCTGGGTGATTTATATGGTGATTATTATATTAAACGTTGGTTCCAAAGCCCTCATATCATGTTTATTGTTTTACTGTCTTCATATGGTAAAAACTGCCTCCGTAGCCTAGTGGTATGGGCATAAAGGTTTTAGAAAATGGAGGTCTGGATTCGAATCCTGCGGGGACTCAACAAATCTTTCTTGTTTTTTCCTAGTTGGTTAGGGCAATTTGGGCCGATAACCCAATTGTGTAAAAAGTAAGATGATCCAAGCGTCGGACGGGCACGTGAGAAGACGTAGAGTAGGGGAGGCCTATGTCCAGCCGTGGACTAACACAGGCTGATGATAATGATATGGTAAAACAAAGGTTTTTTTAAACAATTATCCCCCAATCGAGCTATAATTTGATAAGTCAATTTAAATAAAAATTACATTTCACAAAAAGTACTTTTTTTAATGTTAAACAGTTTATAAACATGTGTGTCTTTACAAAACGCTCAACATACTATTTCATATTATTATTTTATCATGAAAGTAAAAATAAGAAAAATTCACATTCAGCTTCAATAGGCATTTATTCTTGTCTCCAACGATGAATACGCAAAGCCAATGCTGAAAGGTAGCGATTTGAAATGAACATCACACGCTAAATAACGTTGTCAAAATCCAGTCAACTGAACGCGGCTCGGTGAAATCTGGCAGGAAATTAAAATGGGCGGGCCATAGAGCACGGCATATCGGCCGGGCGGGACCTGACAGCCTCCAATAATTCACAGGATGTTGTCTGAGCGATTGCAAACAGCCCAGAAACCCGCCAATTTTTCAACATAACCATAGGCACAGCATACATATTAACGTGACTAAATCACCAATTTTTAAATCTTAAAATGCAAAAATATAATATTTCCTCGGATATTTTTTCAAAAATAATTATATATTAATGTAACAAATTTATGAAGAAACTTAAGTGATCAGACTAAATATTAAAAAAGCCAATAACGCGATCTTCCGAGTCGATCTAGAATACGGTGGCTGGACTCTTTTCCTCTTACTCTCATAGTCTGGTAAGATCGATCGTCGTCCATTCAAAGCCAGGTTCCCTAACCAACTAGGAAACAAAAACAAAACAAAAATTACAATGTTTTGAGGCAGTCGAAAAGGTCTATATCTAATAAATGAAGATAACATCGTAATAAATGCCAAAAGCTAACCAGTTAAATAAACCACTGCAACTTTCATGATAAATTTTACTGAAAAAGTATTCTAAAAACGGCTAAACTCACGTCTAATGTATTGGTTACGACGAGTTTCGGACCTATCGAGATCCTTCATCAGGACGAGAGGATAACTACATGATCTCTCCCCGTCTCACACTAATACTGAATAAAAAAGTAACCGGGTACAGGCGTTTTCTTAAAGAATCCGCGGTGTGCGTTGTGTCGCGGAATATAGTGAAAAAATATTAACTTAAACATATCAAGCATTCGGCTCTAACATGGAAACTGACGGGGTGAAATCTGTGAGAGACTTAAGCTAGTTTTTTGTATATTTAGTTTTCTAACACATTTTACGTGCGAAGGTGTAAAGTCTACAATATGTGTGAAAAATAACAGCCGCTACAAATGTAGCGATTCTCACGGATAGGTTTGTTAATATTGTACGCCGAGAAATACTCGAACGTATATATTTCGTTTGTTGCTCTGTATTATATTTTTGTGAAATACTAAGAGTAATTTTGATGTATTTTTTTTATTTTAATTTTGTAAGTTAAAGTAAAATATATAAAAAAAAATTTGGAAATATATGAAGTGTCAACAAACGATAGTTAATAGTAGATTGATACAATATATATATAATTACATTCGTTATATTGCAGCTTTCTGATTTTTGAAAACAAAGCGAGATCACCTTATACGTTTTTAATGTACACAGATTTTAAACTAGTAATTATCCTTTGCTATTTGGTATTGATATTTTTCGTTAAAACAGTATAGATATCTAAAATTTTAGTGATTATTAAGCTTCTGTATAAACCTACAGTGGTGTTCATAGTTAATAGATTTAGTTAACGCCAGTGAAAATAAAATAAAAGTATTGTATAATGTAGCCATTAAAATTAAAAGTTATTTTTAATGGCAACAAAGAAATAAAAACGAAAACATATCTCTGGCAACAATGAGCAGTGAAGTAAAAATCATCTACAGATTTCATTTTTCTTTTGTTGTTTCTATTTTTATAATATGTAAATAAAATAATAAGTATTAAATTCAAGCAATTGTTATACATTTCTTCTATGTTGCTGGCTCTGCCTACGCTAAATAAAGATACTCAGACAAAAAATCCTTTTATTTTTTATTGAATGTATTTGGAGAAACCACCTTCTTTATTGTATCAATTTGGAGCCCCTGTGTAAATTTACCCAGAGACCAAAAAATCTTTTAAAAGCAAAATAAAAATATGTCACAAACATTTACGTGAGCAAACCACAATTACACGACAAAAAATTACGTAACAAGTGATCTGTCTGAATTTCGATCCACGTAAATAACTGACCTCAATGAATATAGAATATACGTGAATTGCTAATTTCTAGCAATCTGACTGTGACAAAGCATAGAAAACTATTTTTTACTCGCCACTACTTTGTTGTTTATAATATCGACTTGGAGAGATAAAAAAAATCCAAAGTATTTTTTTTTTGTATCTATTGTGTTGCATATTATAACATCATGTGGTATAATCTAGGTATAAGTTTAGTTAGTACATATACTTATTTACACACAATCGAGGTTCCTATAAAGGTTTTTTTTATATTATAATAACAATAAAATGCACAAGCACAGGAAAAACTCTTCACAGATATTCTTCTTCTGCACAGTGATAGAGTGATCGATAATTTGATATGAGACTTTAAGGGTCAATTTTGTTACATTCGTAGGGGGCATAGTCAAGGAACGGACAGTGGTATTGCTTGCCTGGGAAGTTTGAAGAAGAAAATAAAACTAATTAAATCCGTAAAATCGTTTATTAAATATTATGCAGTATTCGCGTATTATATTATAACGTGAGTAATAAGATATTTAATAATAAAAAGTCAGAGTTAGAATGAAACTATTATAAACGGGACGGAATAAAGCACGAAAGTGATAACGGTGAACCGGGGACGTATTACCGGTAAAATAGAAGCAGGTAGATAGTCAGGTAGTTAAATATGAATGACCAGCCAAAAGGGCAGAGATAACGCAGGTACATGGCATACCGATTGTACTCCGAGGGGACTGGGGAGCTTAGCGGGAGCGTTTTGTGTCGTGTTCTTCAAATTATTTTTGCTTTGGTACTATTACATGTCAGCTTGAGCGGTTTAATTTCGTGAATAATTGAAGGCGCCTTTGCGGGAAGCGTGATCTCGTAAAATATTTAAATGTTTCGCAACGGAACGGCGTCGTGGACGTCCCGCGCTGTTGAATATGAAAATAAAGAGTTTATAAATTATAACATATTGCGACGGCCTACATGTGTCTGTTTGGTATGGCTGGTAGTAATAAACGTCGTTGGTTTCGTTTTTCCTTTCGTATATTTTTTTATTTACACCAACGAAAAGAATATTTTGTTTTATAAAATTCTAACCTTTAAAAAAAAACATTGTTGGTTTCATTTTCTCGACCTTTCTTTCTCATCCAGTCTTCATAACTTTTGTCTAAAACTGAAAGAAAAATAAGATATTGTTTTAGTAACATTTTCCATGGTTTTCACATTACATAACGTTATAACAAACTGTATTATTTCAGTAGAAATAATTTGCGATGTACTACAATTTGCTTGTATAATTAGACTTCATCGAATGCAATGTTAGCTAGCGCCTATAAGAGATTTCATTACAAATGGGTATTATCAATTGGTAAATCACAGGTAGTATCAATTGGCAACTTTTTGATACTGCTATAACATTTTAGGAGGACTTAAAGTAAATAAACAACGGAAACTTTGCAGCTGGCAAAATTATTGACCAATCTCTTTTAATATCAATATGTATAATATGAAAAACAGACTTATGTTGATGAAGACGATGATGATGATTAAAATAAAGCGACACAAATCAATCGTATTAAAAAAAATCGTTTGTAATCATTCTTTTGCTAAAACAACGTGTGTAAAATAGCTTTTTTTTTAGATAAATAAAATAAATTTTAAGGTCTATTGCCAAATTAATTAGAAAATCAACAAGTCTGTTTACTATTAACAACTCCTCAGTAATTAAGGTTAAAATAAAATTTGTAATGTTTCGTTTGGCAAAAAGCCATTTTAAATATATTGAATACATAATTATCCTAAAAAATAGAACTATATAAAAAAAAGTTTATCCCTTTTTATATACTTACATAATATATGTGTGTCGCAACCTTCTTAACTTTCAAAACTTCCACCAGTCTACTTGAAAAAAGAAACCTAAAAAGACACAAATGCGCGTATAAACGGCGCGCTCGAAATATTAAAGCGAAATTGTATTAACGACGCATAATATTTTCGGAACAAGCGATTCCCCTGGGACGTCTCCAGAAGTTTAAGTGCCTACGGACATAAAATTTTGCTCAACATTGTCGCGAGCCCCTATCCGAACAGCCCATTTGATCTCTAAATAATAGCCTCAGAGCGGCAGACGCTACGTCAATGTGGCATAAAGAGATGGTGCCGTGAGATCTAAGAAAAACCCAAGCGTAAGTTCTCTAATACTTAACCGCAATCTATTTCACATCTAAACGGGTGTACAGAACTGACGCTATCAAAAATGAATTAACTTTGTTAAAGATTTGTTTTAGGGATCTCGTTCAGATTTTTCTTAACAGAACTTTATTATCTTAATTTTTTGCAGCATACATTTTTATGTATCATAATTCTTACGTGATTACGTTGATTGACATAATTGATACAATTATTTTATTAGAAAAAAATATGATGATTAATAATAGCAATATTGACTTAAAATTTTCACAACAAATGTACTAGTACCCTTCTCATTGGTCATATACCTATTATGTATATACATTTATATTATCGGCGTTTAGTATAACAAAGTATTGCCACTCTTAAATCACCCCGTTGGGAAGTGAACACTTTTTTAATGGTTTTATTTCAGCGTGAGATCGAATAACGTGCTGTCGTTTGGATATTTACACATGAGGTAACAAAAAATACACAAAATTGTAACCTCAAGATTGAAATCTGCGACACAGTATCTTCTTTACAATACTCAATACCACTAGGCTACGAATGCAGTTTGATGCACTCAAAATCGATCGGTGTTCTTAGAGTAGACTATAAAATTATGTTTATTAAATTGTCTGCATCTACATATACAATGTTTCCGACTGACTAACTAGACTTAATATGGCTTCTTCATTAGACTTACTCACTGAAGGAATCTCTTTGAAATGTTATGCAATGAGGAAGGGAAGTTGTTCAGAAATATACCTGCACTTGTGTTCGCTCATTCTACAACTTAAACAACTACCAAAAACGCTTAACCCACCGTTATCACTGCGGTTTACTCAACTGCCCCAGGTTTTATTAACACGGTCAGGTAGCAAAACCAAGAGACTTATAAAAAAGTTAAGGCAGCAAGATTAAATTTAAAAAATCATTTATAAAAAATTTCATGTTCGTCGGAAGTAAATTGAAATAATGTAAAGTAATTGCTTAATCTATTTTGTTAAAATAATATCAAACATTTATTATGCCTATCATAGCTTACGTTATAACTTTAATTTAAAAAAATAAACTTATTATTTAATTTATGTTAGTTATAATGTAAAGCTTTTACACATTTTTAGAATAAAATGAAGATGAGAAATATAACTATTTCTTTCACAGGATGAGATAATTATTTTGTTGTAAATATGTCATTCTATAAAAGAAATAGTCATACCGCATCCATTCTGAGGATACTTTGTAGAGCCGCTTAATCACGTACCAAAGGTTCCATTTCATATGTATACGTCGTGAGAGACATAATGCAAGCAACAATAAAGACACATTGGAACCACACCTTTTGTTGGTATCTTTAGCTTATAATGAAAATACAATTAAGATATATAATCAGATGAGCAGTCGGGCCACCTGATGAAAAGTGGTCACTAACACCCATGGACATCGGCAATACCAGGGCTATCACAAATGCTCTGCCTACCGTGAGACATAGGTTGTTAAGTCTTTTTTACCCAGTAAACACGCTGGCTTTGGTTCCCTTAGAACCGGAACACGACAATTTTTTACACTATCGCAGAAATCGGTGCCGCGGTTGTACCGCCCCAGACTGCCCCCCTGTAAAAAGAGGATCAACCACCATCAAAAATATATTCTTCTAAAGTATATTTGCATATATTGATTTTATTTTGCTAAACCACAAATAAATATACTTGTACTGTTCTAATAAGCCCTAAAAGAAGAATTATATTTTTCTTGGGAATAATTAGCTAGTTTTTACAGAAACACACGTTTTTTGCCAAGAATTAAAAATAATTAGTCAACCTCCATTGCTATTTTTATCTCAGCCCATTGATACGCAGGTATGAATCAAAACACGTTCCTGCACAATTTGAGAAACATTTACGGGACAAAAATCCTTAATTACATCTAATCCAACATTTTACACATATCCGAGCCTTCGCTTGCACCGCTTGATTGATCGCACGATTAGCGATCGGCCGGACTATCCGTACTTCCGTCAGTGGAACACAGGCGAAAAACGACTGACCAGTCTACTTAGACCCTCACCCAGCTATATCCATCGTGTCCGACGATATTTGTCGACCGGTGCAAGTTTGCTGTGAGGACCAATAAGGACCTTACTTAGCTTCGAAATAAGAGGTTCAATCCGTTGGCAGGATTGTAGCATCCCAAAGCACACGTGTGTTGATTGGACCCGTTGACAGTTAAGAAGATAAATTGACGTCGTCATTTGTCATTGGAATCCCTCCCACAAGTCCCGGCACCTACATTCTTCCTATTAAAATGACGTGATGAGAATTTACTTGATATTGATTGATGTTTTATCATTCTATTATATCTTCTATGTTTTTCGATTAGGGGAAAGCCGTTTGGGACACTTCAATTATATTTTACATTACAAAATATCGTTATGATTCTGAATGATTATTTTGTTGGTTATAAATCCTCGAAGTATGGAGTCACACATGGAGGAACATGAAAAAATGTATAAAACTCAACTATACTACTAGTTACAAGCCACTTCGTCCGTTTTAATTAAAATTAAATTTAAAAATCATTTATAAAAAATTTCATGTTCATCGGAAGTAAATTGAAATAATGTAAAGTAATTGCTTAATCTGTTTTGTTCAAATAATTTCAAACATTTATTTTGCCTATCATAGCTTACGTTATAACTTTAATAAAAAAAAATAAACTAATTATTTAATTTATGTTAGTTATAATGTAAAGCTTTTACACATTTTTACAACAAAATGAAGATTAGAAATATAACTATTTCTTTCACAGGATGAGATAATTATTTTGTTGTAAATATGTCATTCTAAATGTAATTGGAAAGCCGTTTGGGACACTTCAATTATATTTTACATTACAAAATATCGTTATGATTCTGAATGATTATTTTGTTGGTTATAAATCCTCGAAGTATGGAGTCACACATGGAGGAACATGAAAAAATGTATAAAACTCAACTATACTACTAGTTACACGCCACTTCGTCCGCGTGAAAAAGAATAAATACCCCGAAGTGTATTGTGATAAACTGCAAAGTATAATACAAACGAGATGTAAACTTTCATCCCTTATTTCGACCCTTTCAATCACTTTCATTTTAAAAAAGCATATGTCCTTTCTCGGAATCAATTCTAAGTATGCACAAATTTTCATCTAAATCCGTTTTCATGTTTGAGACAGTAAAGACGGGCAGATAAAATTACTTTCTTATTTTTAATTAGTAGGGATAAATCAAAGAAAATGACAAGTACAGACTTATTTTATTTCACTAAATAATATTTAATTGTATTAAATATTAATTCTAAAATTAAAAGCACTACAATCTTAAGATTTAGGATTGTCCTGGTATAATAAACGCTGCAAGGGTATGAAAAGCTGAGTATTAAATGTGAGTATAAAAGTTAAAGTGGTTTTAGGTAACTATTACTTTAAATTTATTAAAGGACACAAATATATGGGCTGCTACAATTTACTAACAATGTGTGACGGATGCTACTTAATCCGTCTTGCACTTACAATAAACAACAAATTGCATAAAAAGTTTAAAAACTAAATTATATAAAAAACTTCTTTTTATTGGAGTTTAAATTTTGTTTGAAAAAGTTTCTGGTCTTATTGTCGTTGTACCAAACGGAAAAAATAATAGTTGCCTCCGTGACCTAGTGGTATGAGCGTGTGCTTTAGAAACCGGAGGTCGTGGGTTCCAATCCTGCAGGGAACTACTACTCAACAAATTTTCATTGTTGTTTCCTAGTTTGTTAGGGCATTTGGGCCGATCACCCAATTGTATGAAAAGTAAGATGATCCATGCGTCGAATTGGCATGTAAAAGTCAGTTTCACCCACCAACCCGCATTGGACCAACGTGGTGGGATACGGTCTAAACCACCTAATGGATAGGGGTGTGATTAGGGAGGCCTATGTCCAGCAGTGGACTATCAGGCTACAGGCTGATGATGATGATGATGATGAATAGTTGCGTGTATACTGAACAACTGATAATGCATTAGATGATTGATTATTGTATTAATTAATGTAATATGTAGCACAATAACTTTTTACTATGGTACTTTGGTAATATTCCCTACGTAATAATAAAAAAAAACTTTAAAAAAATTATAACCAGTTTAAAACAGAGTCTGAAAACATGGTTGAACATATATTAATGAAAATGAAGAATGATGTTTTAAAGCCTTTTTAAATGCGATAAGGTAACATTTATTATATTTTTTTAACAGTGTTAATAAAAACACAAACTGAAAAGTATAACCTTTTATTTTATAATACCTCAAAACAAAATGAAAACTTTTGTCTTTAAGCAGACTACATCAATTAATTATAATTAATGTAAATACTCATCACTACAGTGCTATCAATTATCTAATTGGTGTGTTACAAAAGTAAAATTCGTAAATAATTCATTGCGCTATTACAAAAGTCAAGTCTTTATTGCAACGACTATTCCGTTTTAATTTAAATTAAGTCCGAGTCCAGTGGGCGCTGCGCCCCCAAAGCAAACATTTCAAGTAAACAAACACCCTTTAGAATGCACCCCATATAATAGCGTGGAATGGATCGGCAGCCCTCGAACAATGAGCAATCAGTGGGTAAATTAAACAACCGCCTTTGTATACAATGATACTGCATTTACTGGACGAGACTTGAAAACAAACTAAATATTTTATTGGTAAATAATTGAGACTTGAAATTTAAGAAGCAACATTAGTTTCGAATAAAAAAAATATCACAAATTTCTTAATAAGCTAAAAATACAACGACGTGTAAATATTACGTTATGAATTAACATGAAAATAGTTTTAAGAACTAAATAAATAGCTATTGAAATTTCTACTTGTATGTATATAAAAATTGCTATGTAGATAGAAACTTACTCTTTATTATTAAAATAAACCGTAGGATACATAAAAATTTATAAAAAATCCAAGTATCAAAGCCTTTTTCGAGAGTGATACGTAAGCACGATAAGTAAATCCGGGTCAATGGTTTGGCAACTGATTTCTTTACGGATGGCGATAAATCTTCTACAAAAAGAGGGTTTTTATAATATAAATACAAATGCGAAGCAATGTAGACAGCAAGTTTTGGCTGATAAGATATATAAAATACTTTATCAAAACATTCCATAAGTAAAATATTTTAATAAAAGAGCTGAATAGGTCCCTATTTAAATATGGTAAAATCAGAAGCGACAATTTTAAATAGATACAAATGATTTATAGCAAATTTTTCCATGTAGGTTCCAAGTTATTTATGACATCGCAATGGCCAAAAAGTAGGAAAAATAGAACACTAAAAATATCTCAAAATCCGAGATGAATTGTCTTTATTAGACGTAGCCGAAGTCATAACAATAGGTTGGTTGAATTAGGCTCAGACTGATGGAGGAGATGGCGCTCAGAAATCTAACCTAACCTATCGGAAGTACTCGGCCGAAACAAAAGGCGCTGGTAGCGAGTAGAGGCTCTCGAGGAGGAGGTGCGGCGTCTGCGGCCTCTGGAGTGGAAAACCGGCAGTTGAGGCAGCAGTGAAGGGAGATGTCACGCTGAGGGTCTGCCAACCGATGTAACAAACTGTGGCGCCTCATCGTGGACATGAGTGGGCCTATGCTTCAGGCCCACCGCGACGCATCGACTGACCGCCTACTGCCGGAGAAGCGCTTCGTCCTCCGCTGGCCGCCGATAAAAGGTGGCCCAAACGTTTGCGCAGTGGTGAGGCCAGCTGCTGCCCTGCTGTCCCTGCCGCCCCTGCTGCCCCACACGTGCAGGCGCCGGTTACCGCAGCGGTAAAAGGACCGAGACGCAGAGGATGGGCCCTACTGCAAGTCTTCCCAAAAGAAGGCTAAAGGAAGAAGAAGGGCCCCGGACCAGCAGGCCAGGTTCGGCCAGCGCCACCAATGGCGCAACGGCGGCACCAGGGCGTCCACAGGATGGGTGGACGCTGGTGACGCCGCCATAAACGGCAAAGCCTGGCGCTGGGCCTAAAGTACACCGGCAACAAGGAGGGTGCGGAAATTAAAGGCCCTAACGTCGGCTGTAGTCATCAAGCTGCAGCCGGGCGCACGCTGAAGAAAGGGTCACTATTCCGACATCCTCCTTGATGCAAAAAACTGCAAACTGGAGGATATCGGCATCGATGGCCTCCGTTTTCGCCATGCAGCAACGAGGGCCCGGATCTCCAGGTTCGGGGGCCGCCAGCGGAGAGAAGGCCAACCAATTGACTGAAAAGCTTCCCCAATTGATTGGCTTCGAAAGTAACTGCAATATCCAGGCCCGAAAAGTGCGCGGATCTTCGCATCTCGGGCCTGGATGACTCAGTGGAAAAGACGGAGGTGGCTGAGGTGGTAGCGCAAAAGGCAGCTGCCGGTCACCTCCGTAAAGGTCGAGAAATCCGCCGGGACCGGTCCGGTCTCGGTGGGTAGTGAGTGACTGCCTATTGAGCCACCAAGAAATGGATGGTGGTGGGCGCCTCCTAATCGGGTGGTGCTCGGTGCAGAGTCAAACTGCTTGCGGCGCGTCCGATGCGCTGCTTCCGGTGCCTCGAAATAGGGACGTGGCGGAGCGTGTCTACGGGCGTCGACCGCAACGTGTACCTTTACCGTTGTGCCAGCTGGGCCACAAGAGCAGAGGCTGCGAGGCCGCGCCGCACTCATCCTGTGCGCGCAGCTAGACAAACGACTGGCCACAGAGTTGGGGATGCGGCCTGCAGCACCAAACCCGATAAGGCGGCGGATCAAGGTGAGAGCCAGGGCTTGGAAGCCAGGTGCTAAGCCCAGCGCTTCAGCTGAGGGACTCAAATGGCCATCAATAAAGATGGCCACGCTGAGCATCCTGCAGACAAATCTGAACCACTGCGCCAGAGCTCAAGATCTCTTGTTTAGAGCATGGCGCAGTGGTCGATTCAGGTGGCCGTAGTGTCGGAACCGTATTACGTTCCCCAGGCAATAACTGGGCCGGGGACCTGTCCGACACTGCGAGCAGTGGTCTGTCGGGACTTGCGGGTCCCCTCAAGCCGAGGATGTGAAGAAAGGTCCAGGCTTCGTCGCGCTCTGTTGGGAGAAATTGTAGTCGTTTCAGGCGTACTTTTCTCCCAACAGATCTCTCCTCGACTTCGAGGCTACCTAGACCGACTGGGGTCACTGATCCGTTCTTACGGACCCTTCCTGTGCTGGTCGCGGGATCTCAACGCCAAATCACCGGCGAGGGATCACCTGCGGCGAACCTTGAGGAAGAACACTGGAGGAGTGGCTCCTGGAGGTCGGGCTGTCGGTCTTAAACGGGGTTCGGTAAACACGTGTGTACAGGCCAGGGCAGGTCGATCGTTGATGTATCTTTCGCTAGCCCGCCCTGGCTCGCCAATACAGGGCTGGAAGGTGTTGACGGGCGTCGAGACCCTGTCGGATCATCGTTACATCCGATTCAGGGTCTCCGTCCTCCTGAACACCTATACCGGCCCTGGCCGGACGAGGACGACGGCCCCAGGTGGCGACCTCGGAAGCCTGGACCGGAGCTGCTGAAGGAGGCGGCAATAGGTGCAGTCGTGGGTTTCTGCGCCCGATATTGTCGATGTGGAGGGAGCAATGTGCTCCGGGACGCAATGTCGCAAGTGTGCGACGCGTCGATGTCCAGGCCAAACGTCTCCCTCTAAACGCCAGGTGTCTGGTGGAATCCGAAATCGCCGCGATGCGTAGGCTTGCATCGCGGCGCGGCATGCAACCCGTTGTCGGGAACGACGGCGCAGAGGCCCAGCCCTGGAGGCCATTGCTCGCCTCTCTCAGCACAAGGATGGCTCTCAAAGTGGGAATAGCCGAGGGCGATCGCCGCGGCTGAGGGAGGAATTGTTGGGCGCTGGACGGTGATCCGTGGGGCGGCCCTACAAAATGGTGATGAATAGGCTTCGTCCTTGGGCCCCCCTCACCGAGAATCTGGCGCCGCAGTTGGTTCGGCTATCGCCGGGCTTTATTCCACAGCGAGGAGGAGCACGGCACCTTCGATGGTCCCAAATGGCACGGATGAGGTCAGCCAGTTCCGGAAGCGCCAGAAGTCAGCCCGGGAGAGTTCGGTGCAGCCCTTCTCAAAATGAGGGCAAACGCACCGCCCGGGTCCCGATAGGCATTCAGGACGCGCGCTAACGCTGGCCCTAGGGGACGCCCTGGAGCCCAGAGTGAGGACGATGTTCTCTGCCTGTCTGGCTCAAGCCTTAATACCACAGAGGTGGAAGACAGGCAGACTCGTCCTCATCCAAAGGAGGGCGTCCGGCGGACTCGCCCTCCGCCTGGCCGATCGTGCTGTTGGACGATGTGGGAAAACTCTTTGAGAGGAATCGTGGCGGCCCGCATCGTCCAGCACCTGGAGCACGTCGGTCCAAATCTGGCGGAGTGGCGGTTTGGCTTCCGCAAAGGGCCGGTCGACCGTCCACGCGGTGCTGCGGGTCAGGTCCTGACGCGGATGCGTGTCCCAGGGTGAGGTGTTTTGGCGGTGTCACTCGACATCGCCAACGCATTCAACACCCTCCTGGGCACTGCATAAAGGAGCGCTCCGATACACGGGGTGCCTCCCTACCCAAGGGTGATCAGGGCCTACCTGTCGCATCGACGTGTCGAGTTCCCGTGCCGAGATGGGCTCCGGACCATCGAGGTGTCGTGTCGGAGTTCCACAGGGTCGTGTTGGGACCGCTTCTGTGGAACGTAGGTTTTGTTAGGTGCTACGTGGCGGCAAGCATCGAGGGTGTCGACGTCACTTGTTACGCGGACGACACCCTCGTCACCGCCCGTGGCACCAATTTTCGGGCTGCGATTCTCGCCACTGCCGGGGTCGCTCAAGTAATTGGGCGCATCCGGCGGCTAGGATAAGTGGCGCTCGAAGAGTCCGGGCCCTTTCTTCTACGGGCCTCGGAACGCGCCACCTGCGGACGCCCACATTATCGTTTGCGGCGTCGCGTCGACGTCAAGCCGACTATGAAGTATCTCGGCCTAGTCTAGACCGCCGATGGAAGTTTTGCGCCCATTTTGGGCGCCTCCGCGCCTAGAGTGGCGAAGCAGCGGCAGCTCTCGGCAGACTGCTCCCCAATACTGGAGGACCAGCGCTCCTGTCGCCGCCTGTACGCCGGGGTCGTTAGGTCCATGGTCCTGTACGGGGCACCCGTGTGGACCGACACCCTCCAAAAGGAGAGTACAGCAGTACTAAGGAGGGACCCAGAGGTGTTGGCGATCAGGGCCGTACAGGGCTATCGGACCATCTCCGGCGAGGCGGCGTGCCTGATGGCTGGCTCCTTGCCTGGGACCTGAACGCAGAAATCCTCGCGTCACTTTTCTTCTGGCGCGAGGAGGCGAGGTCTCGGGGCTGCAGGCCAGCCCGGAAGAAATAAGGGGCGCAGAGGAAGGTGCGCTCCCTTGCAATACAGGAGTGGGAGCTGCGGCTGGAGCACCCCAGCGCCGGCCGTCAAACCATAGAAGCCATACGCCCCGTTCTAAGGTGGTGGCTAGAAAGGACACGGCTCCCTAACATTCCGCGCGATCAGGTTCTCTCGGGACACGGCTGTTTCGGAGGTACCTGTGCCGCGTAGCCGTAGGAGCCTACGAGAGTGCCACCACTGTGGCGTATGTACCGAAGACGGCCCAACTTGCGCTGGAAGAGTGCCAGCCTGGGTCGAGCAACGCCGAGCTGCGTAGTGTCGTGGGGCGACCTTTCGCTTCCTGCTGTAGTACGCAGGATGCTAGAGCGAAAGGTCGTGGGGCGCCGTCCTTGCTTTTGCGAGACGTGATGGCGAAGGAGGCCGCGGAAAGGGACAGGGAGGCCGAGGCGCCCTGGCTATCCGCAGAAGAAGGCCAGGGCGCCGAAGGTGGCGTAGCCGCGCAACCTTCCCCTGACACTGAGGCCCCTGGGCGGCCGGCAAGAGGTGCCCGCCGCCCAGAGGAGGGCTCAGAGGAGCGCCGTGCTGTTTGTTCGGCCGGCGCCTAAAGCGACGTTCAGGTGTCCCACACACCCGGAGAAGAGCCCGAGGGGCCACGTCGCCCAGGGTCGCCGAGACTGTGATCAGTGCCCGCGGCCCCAGCTCAGCGACGAAGAAAGGAACAACCGTTGGTTTTAGTGGGTATACCGGCCGTTCCATCTTGGTCCGGGGCCCCATATCCTCTGCCCCTCACTTTGGCGGCGGGAATCCGTAAGCTGGATTTTCCAACGGAAAAAAAAAAAAGGCTCAGACTGATATAAACAAAGTTACCCAATTTAGCAACAAAATTTTTTACATACATACATACATCATCAGCCTATGTTAGTCCACTGCTGGACACGCCTCCCCTAACGCACGCTTTCTCCATTTAGGGGGTTTTTGAACCGTATCCCTTCACGCTGGTCCAATGTGGGTTGGTGGATGAACTGACTTTTTATATGCCCATCCGACGCATGGATCATCTTACTTTTCAGACAATTGAGTGATCACCTCAAATTGCCCTAACCAACTATGAAACAACAATTAAAAATTGTTGGCACCCCGCAGGATTCGAACGCACTACTGAGGTAGAGCACAAAATTTTTTGCATTGCTTTAACGCTAACCCTAAAACAAAACAGTCTTGTACCTGGTGATCGTTATTTAGTGATGATTGTACGGCTCTATTTTCTATCTTGAAACAAACAACTAAGACGAACCCCAAATCTTTATCTAAGAGCTATGATTCCCACCCAGAATGTAACGCAATGATATTGAAATAAGAAAACATCCTAATTTCGATAGAGAAAATGGCTGGATGTTACCATCTGGGATGGTTGTTGGGGTCTAATTATTCACTAGATTAGACTACATCTTAGTCTGCCCGTAACCGAGAATTCTGCAAAGTACCAAAAACGTCGGGAATAATGAAAAAAAAATGTTACGCGATAACATCAATTTAGTATTTCATACTAACTGCCTCCATAGCCTAGTGGTATAGGCGTGTGCCTTAGAAACTGGAGTCGTGGGTTCGAATCCTGCGGACTCAACAAATTTTCATTGTTGTTTCCTAGTAGGTTAGGGCAATTGGCCGATCACCCAATTGTCTGAAAAGTAAGATGATCCATGCGTCGGATGGGCATGTAAAAGTCAGTCCACCCACCAACCCGCATTGGACCAGCGTGGTGGGATACGGTCCAAAATCCCTAATGGATGGAGGTGTATTGAGGCGAGGCCTATGTCCAGCAGTGGACTATCACAGGCTGATGATGATGAGTATTTCATTAAATCATGAGTAGTTTTTGTGTAAATGCAAAAAACAGTCACTTGATTGATTTTAATATAAGGAATATTAAAATCAATCAAGTAACGGTTTTTTTTTTAGTTGCATAATGTTTTTTTTTTAAGCTTAACTCATCCAGTTCGATCACAACATCCGTGTTAACGTGTCCACCCCTTGTTTACTTAGCGTGAGGATCCTCCGTTGAATGATCGGCTTATTTTGGCGTAGATAATTAAGTAAGTAGAATACAAAGGAAACGCGTTCCAGGCGCACGCTCAAGAGACTTAATCAGCGAAAGTTTTCCCTAAATCCCTCCATTCCCATCGTAGTTATGATGATCCTTGAACTATTTTGGTTTTAATTTTTCCTAATGTGTAATGCATTGTTTTGGTCAGACATATCATTAAATTACCAACAAATAATAAAAATATAAAAATAATAAAAGTACCAAAATTAAAATTAAATTTTTGAAATTTAATACCCAACATAGAAATACAATGATGTTCTCATATAAATTAAAGTATTGTTATTATAAATCGTAAATTGTAGAATTTGTAGTTGTATATTCTTTAAATATATGCGTAAATTGTCTCCATAGACTATACGCATAATTCTCCCCTAATGCACGCCTTCTACATTAGGGGGTTTCTGGACCGTATATCACCACGCTGGTCCCATGTGGGTGGACCGACTTTTTACATGCCCATGCGTCGGGCATGGATCATGTTACTTTGCAGGATTCGAACCCACGACCTCCGGTTTCTAAAGCACAGGCCCTTACCACTACACAACCGGCTACGGAGGTAGTTGTTGTGGTATTAAAATAAAATTTGTATAATATGTTTCACTAATGTAGAATGTAAACAGTAATCAAAAACAAACTTATGCTTTATCGATAATTATATCTGAATATTTTGTACAGTCTGAAGTATCAGCGATATAAATATTTAACGCTAATGGAAAACTGTCAATGATCTGAACAGTAGATAATTGAAAATCGACCGGTAAAAAAATAAGTTTTTTAATTTTAATATTGTTCATACCGACATAATTTATAAAACTGCAGACCTTTTTTAATTTCTGTACCAAATAACATTTACAAGATTGTGTTAAAACTTATTTGTGGTTCTGGATTGTTTCCAGCTTTAAGGAATAACATTTTTAAAATAATGATAGAGCAATGACTACACGTGACATGAAATTTGATGAGGCTCTGAAATTTTTTCAGTGTTAATAGTTAATAGTTTTCAACCAATAGAAAATATTTACATAAACACAAAGAACGAGTGTTGAAAAACAAAATCATAAAACATAATTTTACAACGAAATAACCTATTTTCTGAATTAATCTTTTACAGTTTGAACTTTCAATCTGTTAACGCCACTCTACGATCGATGAACTATTCATCAAATATTTTAACAGACTTGTTTAGTTCATATTTCAGTCTATACTTTCTTTTATATAATATGTAATTTTGAAAAATGTATCACGTCTTCATGTAATGTAATATCAAGTATTTTCATATCCTTTGTGTATATAATTTAACTACTGAAATTTGTAAAATTTTCAATATTTTTTAACAAATAACTGTTTCCATACGGCTTAATAAATAAAAAAAAGCTGCAAATCACTCTACTCAAAATTTTTCTCATATATCAGTTAAAATTTACTCGTTTTTTACATCTGTTAACAACACTACAATATCGTAATAATTTTGGTTCTTAACATGACGATAACACTTATCTAATAAATATGTTAAATATAACTAGCCGTTTTAAAATGGTCGTCAAGTAGACTTCAAATCTTCGAAGTAGAAATTGTTTACTCTTTTAACATTTCTCTTCTAGTAGGTTAAACTGCTTCCGATAAACACATTTTAGCTAATTTAGAGACAATAGCGTCCCAAACGTCAGGTCAAATTGGTCTACCAACCGATGACAACTTCCTCTTATTGGTTATTTTTTACCTCAATTAAATAACACACAAGCTTTTATTATAAATAAAATCGTATCATTCTGTGGTTTAATGAAAGGCGAGTTCTTTTTATCGAAACTTTCATTTTTAACTGCAGCATTAATCATGTTACAGGCGTCTATGCAGTAAATTTCAGCGTTGAATTATTACCTAGCAATTTTACCTAACTGTTCACGCTTGCTCTTTATGTTTGTTACTCACGCAGCTTGCATGCAGCGTTCGTTGTGCGAAAAAATAAACGAGATTCGAATGAACATTACTTCTTTTTATGAACGTAGATACAGTAAATTTATTGTAATTTATTACTTTCCACTTCAACATTGTCATTTATCAATAGTTTCTATTGCTTGAAGCATTATTTGATTCATTTACAATTTTAAGGTACTTAGGTAACGGCGTTTAAAATTTTTATATTAACATTAAAAAAATTTACTAGACGTACAATAGAAAATAATTTAGTCCCAAACTAAGCAAATCTTGTATGGAAACTAGACAGCTGATAAGTATATGGACTTATTTTTCTTTTAGTAAATAATAACACATTATACATATAAATACATTCAAAGACTAGAAAAATACTATGCTCATCGCAGAATAATTTTCTCATAGTGGAAATCGAACCCACACCCTTTAGGGCAACAGTCAGGGTCACTAAATACTACGCCAAATATTCATAATAATATGATTTGTCTATATTGTTATAAAATTAAAACGTACTTTATAACACTTCAAATTAAAACGTGTAATCAGATACTCGTTCACAAGCTCATGCTATCGTTTAAATACATGTCCAATATATATGTTAATCGTGCGACACACTATCAGATATCCCTTCATAACGCTTGAACTAGCATCCGTTACTAAAATAATGTAATCGATTCGAAAGAATTCTATTATTATTGCAAGTTTTAAGCGGGGCACCCCATTGGACTTAACAAAGGCATTTCTTGTTCCAACTGAGCGGTTCCTTTACTACGGTGTAATCTACAGTTTGCAAGCGATTATATCTTTGAATGGAGTTTTGACAATAGAAAACAATGTTTCATGCAGGATCACTGTTTAATGCTAGACTACTTCTTGTGAATGCAATTGTATTGCATTTATTATTTCGCACAAACGTTGTATAGGAAGGTAGAAATAATACCAGGTTGAAAAAGATTGGCCATGCTTAATTTAAATACGTAAAATACCATTCTTGTTTGAGTTCTTTTAACGTTTTTATAAAACTTTGGTGGTTCTCATCTTATATTTTAATTTTCTTGATTTTAAAATAATTCTTTGTTTTAAGTAAAAAAATATTTTACTTTGCACACTACTTTGAAAGTTAAAAAGCTAAAACAAACAGTAAGTAAAAATTTTGTACATCTCCAACAATTTTAGTAAAAAATGGTTACGTGTGATTTTTCAACACTATGTGGATAAATAAGTTTAAAGTATGTACGGCACGGCGTACATAAAAAACGTACTATATACTAAAAACACACACATCAGCGCAACTAACTCAGACAATTCAAACAACAAAAATCAATCACTTATCCCATTGCATTCACTTCAAAAGGCGCATAATATTTTACAGTTTTTATTTCGTTAAAGCTTCTCTGCGTAAATATTTTGAGGGGATATTGAACTAGAAACTGTCCGAGTCATGCGACATTTCTAGGAACTAACTCATAATAAAAGGTAAATGAATAAGCCACCAACGCCACAACTATTACTAGGCCGGCTATAACTGTTTTATATGCTTTGTTACTTTTTATTTGCACTATTCTGGTTCTAATGTAATATACTAACGGTACTAAATCTTTCTAGAAATAATCGTATGTACGAACCAATAGAGCAATTACCTCGTAATAGGACATTGATTTCCCGCTTGCTCATTAGCGCAGATGAAATCACCTAATTAGCAGTAATCATAACGTAAGATATATTTTTGTTTGTATTCACTTTAATATTAGCAGGAAACTGTATGGTCTTGAACCATAGTAAGAATGTTATAGCGAATAATAATCACATAATGTTTTCTTTGGCTTCCCAGGTTTCTTATATGCTCAGTTTTACCTAGATAATAGATTGATGCAAAATTAAATAATCAAATGTCTTCTCACCTGCACAATCTATAGGGTTGAAGACATTTAGCAGATGGATAGGATATTAGTAAAATAATCGAATTGAATCTGAATACGACTGCCAAAGATAACGTTGGAACGGACTATATATATCTATCTAGCATATTAATTTTATTTTTCAGGCAAATCCGCATAAGTTTTCTCGCCCACAGTATACTCAACCTTTATGCCCAGTTTGCAAGTCCCCACCTCAATAGTTTTTTTATTCAATGTTCCTTTTAAATAAACTCTTTGAATGTTAATGTATGGAAAATAAAAATCTTCACAGAGCCGATTTCGTCTAGGGCAGTTTGACATCGCCATTGTTACATCGGCGCATGGATCGGATGATCGTCCCGAATTGCCTTAACCACTAGTTGGTTTGGACAACGCTGAAACAACTTAGAAAAGTAGTAGAGTCCCCGGAGGTTTCGAGCCCATGACCTTCAATTTCTGAAGCATAAGCATATACCACTAGACGATGGAGGCAGTTATGTAAAATATTTTGGTCTGTTAAGTTTGCAAAAAATGCTCTCATAAACATGCATAAAAATAGTATCGCTGCTGAATATATAATAGTATCTACGTCATACTTTCAGCTTGTTTCTAATAAAATTTTATATTAGGTTTTTATTAAATCGAGAAATATCTCCCTTTTATTTCGGATAAGATTTTATATGTTATAATTTAAAAGATTCAAGATAATAACCAACATTTCCCAGACACTGTCGCATCAGATCTCGTTATAGGTTATTTTTAGGGTCACAGGTACGCTTTGTTAGATTTTGTGTCTTTACCGGCGCTGGGCGCCGATGCAGCCCTCTCCTAGGTCTGTCCTGTGTATCTTTAAAGTAGTTTCATGACCCACTTGGCGTAGTTGTTAGTGACCCTGACTTTTGCGCCAGAGAGTGTGGGTTCGATTCCATTACGGGAAAAATATTATGTGATGAACTTAGTGTTTTTCTGGTTTCTCGGTTTTTGTTTCTATAAGAAATGTATTTATTCACATAAAATTAATTCTACGTACCTATTACTTATATGGTTTCAATGATACGAGCTTTGCTTAGTTTGGGACTAGATTTTGTGGTGTAATTCGCCCAGAAATAGTATTTTTATTATTATTAAATGGATTTTCCAAACAGCTCTCTAATTATTTATACCTTTTTATATTCTTTTCTTCAAAATAGGTAGAACTTCTTAGACGTATACTGTTAAACGTATACTATTAAAGCTTATGACTTGTATCAAACAAAAACAGATTGTTATAAAGCATCCCTTCATTTCGCCTCAGTGACTTTTTAATATTGATCAAATATTTACATTGGTTTTCTAAATCAAATTTCATAAAAGTGTCATAAAGTTATATTCACAAAGTAACTTCTCTCAATATTTATTCCAATCATATTTTATGATATGAATGTTAAATGCCTACGAAGGCAGGCGAGAAGTCGAGCCACCTGATGGAAAGTACTCATCGATGCCCATGAATATCGGCAATACCAGATGTACCACCAAACGTGCTACCTACCGTGAGACATATGATGTTAAGTCCCGTTTACACAGGCAATATGGATATGATGGCCTTTAAACAGGAGCACGCTGCTGCTTTTATAGTTTTGCGGTAGACATAGGCAAAGCGGTCGTACCACCTCAGACGCCACCCTGTAAATAGCGGACCTAGCACCTCAGAATATATGTTATTAGTATAAATGTTTTAAATCATATTTTGTATAATAATATTTTATAGTACAAATCATAAGCTATACGTTACCGTTTATAAATGCAGTTACCGTGTGTGATAAAACTGTTAAAATAAATATTTAGCTTTTAAATCGTACCAGCAATGTTTGACTTTTAATGATATGTTTTTAATAAAAGTTAAAATCATTAATATTTCAATAGCGTGGGATTTCAATAAACAATATGTGGCTTTTAAAATTCCTACAATGAATTACTACTTTCTCTTGCGGCGAAAATTTATTAACACAATAAATGGAATAATTATTTCACGATGTCTACTGAAGCGCAGTAAATTACAACATTAATGAATTTAACTGTTGCACATGTATTTTTTAATGAGCATAATCTGACATGAGCTGTTTATTTTATACCTTCCTAATAATTTTAATAGTATACAAGTACGTATATTATAATATTGTCGTAGATATTATAAGCCGATTAAAAGATAATAAAAACTGAGTATAGTATATACGAAATTCATAGCATTGTTTAAACTAAAAATTATAAAAAATAAAATTTGCAAAGTATACGAGATGAACCGACGGACGATGGGCCAAAAAGATTCTCGAGTGGAGGCCGAGGTCAGAGAAGGCCTCAAGAGGGAGTGCCGTGCTGTTTGCTCCGGCACGGCTCCTAAAGTAACGGTCCGGGTGTCCCAACACACCCGGAGAGAAGAGGCCTACGAGGTCTACGTCGCGCCGGGGTCTCCGATGACTGAGATCAGCGCCCGTGGCCCCGGCTACAGCGATATGAGAAAGGAGCAACCGTTGCTTTTTTAGTTGGTATACCGGCCGCTCCATCTTGGCCCGGGGAGCCCCACATATAACTGCTGCCCCCTCACTTTGGTGGCGGGGAATCCGTAAGCTGGATTTTTCCAACGGCAAAAAAAAGGATATAGGTAAGACTAATATGATGATAGTGAAAACTATAATAAGTATTCTTAAAATTTAGTTGTTATTTGTAAAAACGTAAATTTTATCTATCTTGAACTTACAATGCAAACTCTGGGTAAAGGTTAAGACGTAAACTGCAAAAATAGAGTATGCCATAAGTCAATCTACATCCGAAAGAATTTTTTCAGTCACTTTTATGATAGAGTAAAGATTTTGCGCAAAATGACTGATATCTGATCTTTTTAAGACCTCAAAGGTTTAAACTGTATTGGATAGATGGATAAAAAGTCAGGGGATTTTAATTTGAAAAATTGGCGCTCATTGAGAAAGGCCTATGTCCAGCGGTGGACTGTTAAAAGCTGAAGATGATGATGATGAACTTTAGTTTAATGACTTGACTGATCTCTAACGGCTGCTTATATGCCAGTCGAGATCTACTTGTGATGCCAACCTATGGATTATCATATTATTGACGTAATAAATCATTTATATAATTAGATCAAATTGATTTTTAGAGTTAGTAAATATAATACAAAAACCTTAAGCCTCTTTCAATATTTAAATCTATCTTGGATACCTAAAATAAGGGTCAATGCCTTTAGACTGCAGGTAACCAAAATATTATTTCATAAATAGATGGAATTACTAACCCGAGCAACATGGCACAAAGTGCTATTTTATTCTGTTAAATAAAGCGACAAGACGAGTAGAATCCGATTGTAAGATGTACATATTCGGTGGAGACAATTGTTTCGCTAAAGAACTTACGAAAATTGGGGCCCGGGAGAAGAAATAATGCTTGACTTATGGAATTAGATTTTAGGAAAATCACCCCTGAACAGGAGGAATCATTGATGTTTCCACTAAAGGAAAAAAATTATAAATTTGTCACTATTTACAAATAAATACTTCTACAATGCAAAATACAAAACAAGGAGTTGGTCTTTGTTTTGCATTTATCATACTATAGGTAGTTAAATGTGAAAACCAGACTCTCAAATGTGATTTTATTCGCATCGATCGTAGTAATGTCAACTTTGGAAAGCTATTGAAATAGAAAAAAATTAAAAAATAAATGTACAACACGAAACCTTTCCGCTTCGTTAGTAAGTTGAAAATTTTTTCAGTTTCTGCTATATAGCAACCCGTGCAAATCAAACGAAGTGGTGACAGCTGTTGCGGAACGCTTAAAAAACATCTACGGACATGATATAATACTTAAAAAATGCACCATGGCTTTAAGAAACGCTATATAATAAAAATTTTCTCCAGTCGATTACGAAAACGGCGGCCGCAGGAGATATTATAGTGCACAAGTGTACGCGTAAATAAAGGCGAACTCCCTGTTCCTTTATACTCTTAAAGCCCGATGAACTGGATAGCCGACAAGACCGGAGAGAGTAAAGCGCATGACCGACTTTTTACATGCCCATCCGACGCATGGATCATCTTCCTTTTTAGACAATTGGGTGATCAGCCCAAATTAACCAACTAGAAAACAACAATGAAAATTTGTTGAGTCCCCGCAGGATTCGAACCCACGACCTCCGGTTTCTAAAGCACACGCCCTTAACACTAGTCTCCGGAGGCAGTCAAATGAAATGCTTCATAAGATGCCACGAGCCTGATCCTCTGCAACCTGAGTAAATTAATGATGTAAATCCTCTTTTACCTATTAATAACTGTAATTTAAATCAGAATGATAATTTATTGCTAGTTGGACAAAATAAAAATAAGCTTTTAGAAATGCAGAAGTTTTTTACGGCATACGCAGCAGACGAGCAGTTGGGCCACCTGATGGGAAGTGGTTACCGACGCCCATGACATTGCAATACCATTGGTATCGTCAACGCGCTGCCTACCGTGAGACATAGGTGTTTAGTCTCGTTTGCCCAGTAAATACACTAGCTACGGTGCCCTTCAAACAGGAACACAGTAGTGTTTTCACACTATGCTTACTAGTGATGCAATGACCAAGTCAAAACTCAATCAATTTAGATATTTTTTCCAGTGTTTTAAAAATGCAAAACAATTATCTGTTGATAACGTTAATATTATAATGTAAATTAAATTATGATTTTTTTAACAAAAGTAATGATGGATAACACACTATTGGCCTTTATAATGTCCTCGTTATATATTTTATATTAAAAGATACTGTCATTTAAATTTTACACAGAAATGGGTACTTATCATAGCAATATTTTTTTTCTATACATTATTAAATAATAATGTTATTTTATTATGTTTTAATAAAACAAATATATATGAAACCTTTTTTATGTTGGTGTGATTTTATTTTTATTTGCAAACAAAGGCACAGGAGCAGTGGGGCCATCTGATGGAAAGCTGTTACCAACGCCAATTAACATCAGCATCCGCAGAGGTATCAGACAAGCGCAGCCTTGTGACATAGGATGTAACTTCTCGTTTACCCAGTAAATACGCTGGCTACCATGCCCTTCAAACCAGAACATGGTAGTTTTTTCATACTACCGCTTTGCAGCAGAAATAGACACCGCGGAGTTAGTGCCCTAGACGGCCCTATTTATAAAGGGACCTACCACCTCGTAGTCGTATCCATGACAATAAATATTTAATTTTAAATAAGACATAACGGTACTTTTAAAGTTACAATGGAAATAAATAAAACTAGGCTATACAAAAAATTGCAAACTTCCTTCATGTTTCAAGTATAAAACAATAGCTCTGTCAATTACAATTATATAAAGCTCTGAATATTTTATTATTGTGACGTCGAAAATAACTTAACCGTACTTGAAAAATGTCAACCAGAGACATTTATTTTTTGACAGTCCTGACAGTTGAAAGGAAATCATTGTTTTTGTGGGAATACTGCATATAGTAGGTTAACAAGTTATGTGCATATTTGTAAAGGTAATATAACCCGACAAGTAATGCTTAATCATTACTTTGTTTTATTAGGTGGTGGTAGTTTGGACCTTATTTAAAACACCTTATTCCATAATACATTATATATGACACTAAATGGAGGTATTGAATTTAAAGTATATATTTTTTTCTTTATTGCTGTTTTATTCAATCTTTCGACACTTGTAGTTAATGTAAGCAAATGTAGTGTAAGTATGGCGCAGTAAAATGTTTATTCATGAAAATGTTTTAAGATTTGTTCTTTGTCATAAAATAAGTATCTTAAATTCAAGATACTTTAAGATACGATATAATTATATCAGGCATTAAAGAATGAATACCAAGATAGAGGAATAATACATCGATTTACATGTCTTTGTACAAAAATAGAATAATTTATAAACATACAGTAAGCACCTTTACAAAAGTCAATACCTGTATCACATTGTTCATTTAAAGTACATAAAAACTGAAATATTATAGTTTTTAGTCAATTTTTTATGTAGTAAGGACTTTATGTTTTTATGTATAAAGACAATAAACCGGGACCGTGCTGAACGACGCCGAAGACGTCGACGGCCCGAGTCTCAAGTAAGAAAACAAATAAAATTTTAATAAAAGCAATGAACAACTGCAAAATGAAGCATTGCATTTATATTTTGAACTTTGGCGAATGTTTTTTCAATGTACATTATTTCATTTTCCATTCCTTGTGGACCGTTTTAGACAAACATTTTATTAATCAAAAATTATCAATCATTTAAATATATCACTTATATATAATCTTTAGCATTATGACAAGCGATAAACTTCAATAAAATTCCAAAATTGGAGTCAGTTTAGATGTAAAATATTGAAATTTAACCAAACATTCTAAAGGTGTCAATCAATAAACACTTATCTTATAATAAAGCGTTAACTGTGCGACATGATGAAATTTATTATGCAATACCTACTTTATTCCGCAAACATCTTACTCAGCTCATCGGCGTTAGCTTATAAATAAATGTATTTCAGTTACCTGAGATTGAATCGGTAAATACCATTGATTTCCTTCGTACCTATTATTGAGGGGGAAAATCTCGTAATTACGAGTAAACGTAACGAAATGAAGATGCTATTATTATTTGCTTTGATTATATTGGAAGCCTATTAGTTTGTAAATCATGGCTGGGTAATATTATTGCTATAATAAATCCCTGTATGGCTCCCATCATAATAACTCGACGTATACGGCTTTGGCTTCGTGTCAGAGTTTTTTCTAATAATCTCTTTATGAATGAGGGAGCCACGCACCAACCCTCCAATTACCCTTTTGATGGCGTAAACGATTGTAGCTTTTATTTCAATATGAATAGAATTTTTAGGTGCCAAATCCCTATAATAGACGTAATTCAAACATATTATCATAACTTAGGGTGTGGATATTTTTAATATAGCATTTATGGATTTCGGCCTATTGTTGTACGATGGAAGTTGGAGCGTCGAGTTTCACATTGTATAGAATGGGGAAGAATGAACAACGTTTTAATTTCATATAACAACATTGTTGAGGAAGTTCAGTATTGTGATGTCTTGTATCGCACGGTTTTTCTTACACTCGGTACCGTGAGTTTAAAAGCAAAGTTCTATCGTAACTATTTGTTTTTTTTTTATTTATAATATATTTGCGAGACTATATAATATATTTGACAAAATAGACTCTCAACTTTTCCTTAAGCAATTTATAATTATTGTTAAGAGACCCTTTTAATAAGATTTAAAGATCGGACTACTAATGTACGTAAAATAAATTGCTTTAGCCAAGAACCGATTATCATTGGGGATCAAAGTTTCTCGAGTGGCAGCCTCGTACTGGCCATTGCAAGACGAGGTGCCCTCCACAAGGTGCAGTGACGACCTGTACAAATGTGTAGGAAGTCGGTGGATGCAGAGGGTGCAAGATCGTATGCTCGAGGCTGATATGATGATAATGACGATGGACCAAGTACCATAAAAATACAATATTGTTCGATAATTCTTCCATCTAGAATAAATATAGATGACTTAGACTTAATAATTGTAGCTGTTTGCAATCAGAACAGCATATTAATCTACAATTATTTTTTATTTAGGGCTTTTATTTCACAATTAACACTATTATAAAAATGTACGTTATACATTATTTAAAAATATTATAAGCAACCTAAAGTACTCTTTTTATGTTCAGTTAGTATTCCCCTAGATACATGATCGATATGGATTAACAAGGGATCAGATGCTTTTTAGTGTACGTATATTATTGAACATCCCCGCATTGACGCAATAATTTATAGGATATCCAAAAGACTTTAAAGATAAAGATTATACAATAACAATTATATTAGCGGATATTGAAAAAAAAAGTAGTTTTCTGTATACTGACAGTATATGTAATTTTCTGCCAATAAATTTTACTAAAAGTTTTAATGATTATACATATAGTGAGATCATCATCATATCCTGGGGATTAAAGGTGATGGGCATGTAAGAAGTATTATCGTAGTGCAAATGCACGACCCACTTTTAACTATAGATTCCAAAGTTGACATAAAACTTTTTGTGGTAGTACCGTAACAATGTTACACAAAAGCGATGATAGAAAACTTTTCAACTAAATGTAAAAATGACCGATACATATCTATAACTTTCCTGCACTGCCTAACTTAAAAATGTTCATCATTGCATCTGAATTCAAGTTATTATCACTTTGGTGTTTCCTACAATTTTGCATTTGCAGTGGTGTATGAACAATACTTTGTTAATTTTTAAAGGGCAATTAATCTTTTGTAATCATATCGCTAAAGCTGACTTAACATCCAATGTTACTTTAGGTGAATGAACTTTTGACATTTTACTGTAAAATTTTTAAGGCCTTGTCGCTTTTTATAATTTGTAAGTCCTTCTCATATCTTTATTAAAAAAATATTGTGAAAAAGGTCGTAACTATACAATATGATTTGATTTTTTACTCCATACCAAATGTTACGAATACAGTAAATTGTACGAAGATGTTAAAATAATAAAAATATTAATCCTTAATAATAACGTATTTAATAATTTAGTTTATTTAAATATTAATATGCTTACGGACTGATCTTGTTATTATTAAATGCAATATTATTCAATGACTGTAGGTGAGTTATCATTTTTTTCAATTTAATGTCAAAAATCATAATCTAAGAATTAAAGTTCGACGCTTCATGCTATTTACTGTCGCATGTACTATCATGGAGAAATTAGGGTTAATAAGACATATGATTATATATATAATACATAGAATCTTAGTCTTAATTTAAAATGATAGTTTACGATTGAAGAAATAAATAAATGTTTAAATTTAGTAATATTTATGATATTAAAATTTTAGTTATGTTTTCATCATATCAAATTGTTGATAAGTCCTGCTGGAAAAGCCCCTTAATCACCTTCATCCATAAAGGTTTTGAGCCTTCACAAATGGTCACAATCGGATTAACTATGGATTTGGATTTAAAGAGCCATCTGCATGGATCATCTTACTTTCTCAAAAATTGGGTTGATCAAACTTTATCAACTTGGAAACAAAACTGAAAATTTGAGTCCCCTGAGATTCAACCAATACCCGTTTTAAGGCAGCCACCGATGGAGTATACGGGTTTTAAATGATTTGATTAAACCTTTGCTCATTTTAAACACTTAAAACTAAACTTAACAAAGTATTACCACTATCATTAAAACTTAATTTGTTGATAAATGACGAATTCTTTTGCAATTTTATTTCTCAAAAATTTTCAAAACTTTTCTTGAGAGTTATAAAACCGAATCCTAGTGAAATCAGGCTTTGCAACTCATAATGCTTGATAGGCCATCCAATGAGAAGTAGCTTTCTTTTGATTAAATAATGACAATCTTTAGTGTTACTAGAACGACTTAAACCTTCGTATAAGTTATAAAGAGTGCATTGTCGATCATAATAGGGTTTAAATCTATTTCAATTCCAATATGACCGTTAAAGTTTCTGGTTTTATTTGTATTCGTTTGCTTCTACAACTTGAAAGTAATGAAAAAACGACATAACTCTTGTAAGTTTCGTTTCCACAATCATTTACCTCTTTAAGTGTTGATCTTCATTTGTTGAAACGTCAAGTAATATTCTAATGAGTAGTTAATTCTGTCAGTGACCCTTATAAAACTTTAGACTTCCTTAATGAACATTACTAAAGCAGGATCATTCGTGAGTCATGCTCGGGGGTAAAACCCCGCAAAAGTTTCCCCAAACCGAAGGTACGTGGGTTGTTATCTTTCGCTTATCGGCCTGAGTGCACGAGGGTGGTGGAGGCTATGCACCGCTAACAATGGGGTGGGATTAAACGAAATTACATTCCTTTTAAACTAATCTGTACGGGATTTAGTTTGGAAAGGTTGTAATATTTTAGAGAGTTTACGTTCTCGCCTGTGGCTTTGCCTACCATTATAAAACTATTACACAATTTTTGCAGTGGTAGTTCTTCCGCTATAAAATCTATATATTCGGAAAATCTCTTGTTGTTATTACATTAGGGTCTTTTTTTAAATATTTTCCGCCTATATCATGTAGAGAAGTCGGCTAATTAGTTTAGTAAACCGGCAGTTTAAGTTAAATAATACAATGTCCTCAACTAATGAGTCAAAAATTTTATGACACAGGTTTTTCAGTATTATTTTATCTTCTATAATATTGATTTAAATGGATAGTATAAAAACTACTAAAGAAGAAATATTATAGCACACTTCGTAATTAGTTAATAGCGCTTTGAACTATTCGAAAAATGCGACTTTTATGTTATTTTTCTCCAGCTTTTGAGCAATTGATTTATATATACAATAGCATAGATTAACATTCATATGCGGCCAGTTATACAGACGGAAAATCAATCTTCATTCTCCTTGTTGAAATGCAAGAACAATCTGAAAAGCAAATTTTTAATGCGTCGACGAATTAAAATCTATTCATTATAAGCATACGCCTAATCATATTACTATGCAACATAAATTTCGTTTGTTATTTGCGTACAGTATTCAATAAAGAGTTTCCAAAACTGAATCCAACAGCTGGCGAAACTCTTGCGAAATAATATACACCAGACAATTCGAGTTTTCAGTAAACAACAAAAAGCCACTGGCAATTTCAGCTGAAATTTGTATAAAGTTGAAATAACTTTATGAATTGAAGGAATTCAATTTGAGATATTAAATTTATTTTGTGGCTCTCAAAATAATTTTATTGAGTAGTAAAAGATAAATTATCTATTGTCCACAATTATTCTTCTGCTTTAAAGTGATAAATGGTACAGTTTTACCGATTTTATCTCGTTTCATTACTGCAAACATGGTCTTGGACTCCTTCGACCGTCTGTCTTGAGGCCATGGACGTTTGGAAAGGTTTGAAGCTGGACATTTCTTTCATATTTTAAATATACTGTAGTTGTATTATTTATCACATCGATTGTAACTAAAAATAAAATATGTACCGCGACATTGTCGGTCACGCGAACAACACGGCGTTAGTAAACAAAAAGCACAGTCGGTATTAACCGGCCAGGGTTTTATGGCATGTCCACTCCCTAGTGTTCGAAATTCGAATCACCCACGCCCTAATGCCTCAGTCGTTCCCGCGCTCCGAACAGGGACGCCTGTCCCGTACGCGAGTCCCGTAAATCGGTATATCGTGACGTTCTAACTTTGACGCTGGGATTTTTTCTTCTTCTGTTTCGATAGAAGGTGAGTTGACCAGTGTTCTGTTTTGTACTTTTTTCACATTTTATTTTAATGACTCATATAGTAGTAGAGAATTTTCAAAGAATAAAAACTGTTGTAGTAAATAAAATAGGAATTCTATGACTTGAAAATAATAACCATTTCACGAAGGTTGATTAACTTTACGAAACCTAAAGTATTTAAATAATCACATTCACTTGTTTATTGCAATGTTCTCTATTTTAAAACTTATGTCCCATCTTGAACGTTATATTCTGTTATTAAAACATGTGTTTGTTAAGAATTAATAATAATGTGCTACGCATTTCGTTATAAAAGCACAATAGATATACGAAAGAATAATTATAACTAATTTAAGTAAAATTAGGTTGTTATATTTTTCTCTAAAATCATAAATATTTTTATCGTTTCTTTCGTCTATTCTTAATATTTCCAAGTTTAATAACAGGAAGAAGAGAATTACTTATAACGCGTCAATTGTCCTAATTAAGACGTGTTCAGTAATAGCTACGGTTGTCGTTGACCAGTGAATTAATTAATTTCATTAAAGTACGGTTGCTTGAACGTTCGAAAATTTTGTTTAATTAATTTATTATGATTATTGAGTAAATGTGTTATTAGCTTATATGTATGCAATGTTTGAATGAAAATAACGTAGAATATACATATTTGTAAGAAATAACTAGCCAGTTGAATGGCAAAGTAAGAGATAAAGTTAATAATCATGTATAAATTTATTAAGTATATGAAAACTTTAAAATAGTTAGTTTTACTACGACAAGTATTGTCATACGTGTAATTTGTAATTTTGAATATTATTATATTTCACGTTATGTATTAGAATAGTCTAAAATTGATAGGATATTTTTGAATCTTATAGATTCATTTTTGAATTCTCTTTTATGATTTCGTCTTTATTGAGGATATTTTCAATTGAGCTACGTTCAATTCATTGAATTAATTAATATTTTTTAGTCTTAAATTCTCTCGCTGTGGTGCCTTTGAGCGCCACAAAGCAAAAGGCTCAAAACGCTATCTTGTTCTGAGTTAAAGGGCACCGTAGTAATGTAATAATTACTCGGTAAACCCAACCAAGCATAGCCTAGAGTAGGGTGCATTTAGTGGCATCTTATGCTGCATTTTCAATAGCCTGAGCGTATTACTAACCATCAGGTTAAGGTACTGCTCATTTTTTCTTTGTAAAAAAATCTGACGTTATTATTTGTAAAGTGTCTAGCATATACAAAGATGTTTAATATAGGTAATTTTGTCACTTTACATAAAATAGAAATACATATCCGCGCTTAGGAAAACCACAATATCTTAAGACACTCTGTCAATTTCCCTTCATAGCGACAACATTCGATTATGGACTGTTGAACTTGTCTCAGCATTAAGAATGATGGCTTATTTGCCTTCAGCAAAAAATTTCAAGCAGCCTTCTAACCTCTGCTTAATACATATGTGGTGTTGCAGAAACATACTCAATACTTTCACATTACAATAACTCGATTTTCGTGTACATATTGACACTATTTTATATTTTTAGGTCGATTTTATTTGCAGTCAAAGTAATAAACAATTATTATACAGCCACAAATAATCAATACGATACCACAACTAAACAACTCATAAATGAGCGAATACCATTAATGAACCCAATGCATTAGTGCAGTAAATCAAACGCACACTTCACATTAAACACGACCGCAAATAATCTGCACCGAACAATCACTTTCCGATAACATTTGCGTTAATTATTATGGTATCGTCTAAAACATACAAATACAACAAAATTTAATATAGTCATCATCATCATCACCAGCCTGTGTCAGTCCACTGCTGGATTAAGGTCTCCCCTAATGCACGTCTTCTCCGTTAAGGGGTTTTTAGACTGTATCCCACCACGCTGGTCCAATGCGGGTTTGTGGGTGGACCAACTTTTTACATGCTCATCCGATGCGGGATCATCTTACTTTTCATACAATTGGGTGATCGGACCAAATTGTCCTTACTAACCAGAAAACAACGATACCACAAAGATCCTCGTGTTGTTCGAACTCACGACCTCCGGTTTATAAAGCAAGGGCCAATACCGCTACATGGAGGCAGAATCTAATATAGTAAAAACATTGAAGCGTCTTTAATGTAGTAAATTTAACTCGAGCATGATAGACAAATTTGACAAATGGTTCGCTCAGCGATATATTTTTTTATTTTTCTTTGAGTTTCCTTATTAAATTGATCAATCTTTGGTGGCTCCGAAGGGAGAGCTACCGGAGGATTTAAAAACTTCGGGGGGGGACATATTTCCCGACGGCAAAGCCTAAATGTGCGTATACAGAAGTAAATTCTACTCGTAAAATATATATATTTTTTAATTATAATTTTTTATACGACATAAGCGAGATAATCGCACAACAAAAATACATATGAATAACTAATAATAATTTTCATAATACATAATTATATCCAACCAATAATTATCAAATCACGTTAGTAAGGATAACCAAATTTACATTATTTACATTAAAGCTTCAGATCATCCATTGTATTCGTACCTTAAAGAGCGTCTCGAATTTAAAGTAAAACCCTGCCTTTAATATACGGCGAAGCGGGAACGGGAGATTTTTCTGGAGATTTTCGCGGGAATTTTCATTGTGAGCGGTCTTCTCGGTGTACGAGATCCGGCACCAATTAGTGTCACTCGTTTATTAGTCCGCCTCGCCGTCAGGATACTTTGGACGGTATTGAACGTTTTAAGGGAGAGAAAAATCCAGAGGAAGCCTTTTATTTTAGTTTTCGCTTAAATTCGTCGACGTGATAACAAACAGGCGTTCCATAAGGTTGATTAATGTATTCTAACTTAACATAGTTTAACGAAGTGATGTATACTATGTAATCTGAAAATGAACTAGACTGCCCTTGCTGGGATAAAAGGTTACCACTATTTGTCAATAAATATTTTTATTATTTCAGTAATAAACAGACGTATCTATTGTATAAAAAAATATTGTATTACAAATCTAGTTATAACATTATTTCATAACCTAGTTACTACACTGATTTCATAAATTAATATATTCTATATGTTTTAGGGTAATAACTTTCAAAATTAGGTAAAATCGATGAGAGTTAATATTATTCTTAATATACACGGTTTTTGCTCTAAAGCTGAAGCAGAACATTGTAAATAGTTGTTAATAACGATATACATATATTCAATAAAAATCAAAGTCACTTTAGTTCAAGCCCCGTTGAGAATAACACGTAAGTAAACGGAGCCATCATAAGTTAAGATAATTAGATCAGAATGCCAGACTTAATCGTTGGGGATGAATAACTTAAGCCGAACGCGAGTAATCCGTAGAGTTTCAGGCATCAATCAAATTTTATCCCGCGCATAAATACTTCGCAACTAATTACGTAAAGCGGGGGCAGACGCTCCACTACTCTGTTCGGATGTAAGTTGCTCAAACTTCGTGAAATATAGTTTCAGGTGGGCTTAAATTGATTTACAGCATTACTGTCTAAGCGGAAATGTACTAGAGGCGGAGCGTTTAATTTTGCTGTTAGCTGAACATTTCACATCAATCCTCAGTGATATAAGTTAAGAACAACTTTGTAATGTAAAGTATTATACGGATATTATATTAAGTTGCTTTTCAAGTAGTAAAGGCACAGATTTTTTTAAAATTACTATTAGGATTTCATGTACTATCTTCATAAAGAATTAGTCGTTATTATTGTTGACTACTAAATCGAACGTTTTCAATCTATTGGATAGAATTATCTTATGTAATGGTAACTTTTATAATTTATTTATAATTTAAATCACATTATTAAACATTATAAAAAATTCACAACCGAACCTACACTGCGCCAACATATTAACAATAAAGCACTTGTAGTGAGGTATAGACGACTTCAAGACTTGCCATTTGCATTT
Organism: Lamproptera curius; assembly: GCA_029286875.1. Classification (NCBI taxonomy): domain Eukaryota; kingdom Metazoa; phylum Arthropoda; class Insecta; order Lepidoptera; family Papilionidae; genus Lamproptera; species Lamproptera curius. The sequence goes on along the minus strand of JAGSMT010000178.1, from coordinate 203,139 downwards.
TAATTATTGTTATGAATACATTTTTTTTTTTCACTTACGAAGTACTTGACAGTGATTTAGGCAACCATAAGAAACGGTTGCAATTGTATTTTCACGTTAACAAATACTTAAGGATATTCAGGTAAATTTTACAAGCCTCGTGTCAAAAGCAGGTAAAAGGCAGGACTCTTTTGTGCTTACTAATAGGAAATCCGTGTCCATTATTTGGCGTTCTTGGAATCAAACGAAATGTCTACGGGTAAAATATGTCAAAAAAAATCCTAAGAGTAAAAATTTGAGAGGTAGGGGTGGGTGACGAAATAAATTGCATACCATTAATTTTATCCGTTTTTTTTTTCTTTTCGACAGCGTCCGTAAACATTTTTAACGGAAACCTTGTAAATACGCTTCAATATCCCAACTCAGCTACATTAAATAACGCGTTATTTTTAAAGGGTAAGGACGGGGGCAAGCTTAAGGTCCGACTGAGCATTTCATTATCAAAAGACATATTAAGCAACTTAAAGGCTTATCTCCAAAAGAGCATGAAGAACACCGTATTCACAGAATTAATGTTCTCCAGAGTTGCCAAAGAGGATTTCAGGGTTTCAAGAGATAAATCGTCTCTTACTGTACTGTACTGTTTGCATAATAAACAACAGTATACATAGTGTTGTATGTGTAATGAGAAATATAAAGGAAATGTGTATTAAAGGCTAGGAAAAACTATAAGTTTTAATCTTAAAACATAATAGTTCTAGCATTGCTAGGGTTTATCCACGTCGTGATTGTGACTATAAATAATAATTATTGGTCGAAGCATTTTTATAAGCCCAATGTTATCACAATTCGTATTAAAGTGGCTGTCCGATGGAAGTTTTTTTCAATATTCAAGACATATTTTTAGTATATCTTGAATAAACTACATTATATCGCATAAATGCAAGAAAGTATCACTTTATTCTTAAATTTTATGGGCCATGAGTTATTCTGATAAACACTACTACTGTATCTTTACAAAATTTTATTAAAATCAACTAAGTAAATTGTAGCTATATATTTTATTTACTAAGGAGACTACTTTTAAGAAATTTTATTTTTATAAATTAACGTGGCATTAAACTAAGGCTACATATTTAGAAACATAAAAAATATTTTAGTAAAAAACCATGTCATTGTAGACAACATCCATAAAAAGCATAAGTAAATGAAATGACTAAAATACACGTTGTAAAACCACCTGTCCCTAAGAATCAAAATGAAATACGATCCTTTGAATTTTTTTAAGCCGACTTGTTGAAATGCAAAAGTATCTAAAAAGTTACGCAACATCTATTGTTCTATAAGAGCAACGAAACACGCACAATATAAACAAAAGGCGAAGGGAAACTCCCATTCGTTTCATTTCAAGTATTAAATCTTTAAGGCATATTTCAAAGAGATCGGGCATAGTCCAAGCGGAAAAAATTAAATCTAAAAACAAAAGAGAAACCTCATTCTTGATCCTCCACTTGACGTCTTTATGAATGAAATTGTCAAAAACCCATCTTGAGACAAAAGGCGAGGGCCTCTAGAAGTTAAGTAATAAAAAGAGAAAGGTTTCTTTCTATTAAACACTTTAAGTGGTGGAATAAGTAAAGCGCAGTGGTTTTAATTAAAATTTATTTACCTTATTTTTTTTTAATATATATTTGCAAAGTTAAGACATTTATTATTTTTGTTTTTAAAGGTATATTATATCGTATTTTGATTAAACATTTGAATGTATTAATGCATGCATATACAATACGGAGTAATATCCACGATACTTTGTTGTTTGATATAAAAATGCACATAGTTTAAAACTTTATAAAAGAGATCCGACCGGTTTTACCGTTTGTGGTAATATTTTTCATGTTACACGAAAAAGTATGAAATATGCTTCTAATAAAAAAAACTCATAACATCCTTTGATGGTTTCAGGTAAATGAAAATGCGGGACATGGAGTTGTTCGTTAAATATTTACTCTTAACTCTGACTCTGACCTCAGTGCAAATATCATACACTGAGAGTCGGCTTAATGAAAAACGGAGAGACAAAACAGACAGGAGACACCATTATGCACAGGCGAGGGATAATTTGTGTGAAATAGCTAACAGAGAGGCCAAAGTACACTGTACTGCGAGAGCACTGAAATCAATACAGCGACTAGAGCTGATTGCTGGGTATTCAATGGCGGCATTGACGAGGACGATCCAATATGGGCAAGCTTTAATTCTCAACTACACTTAGAGAAACTAACATTCAATGTAAGATCAAACGGCGCTTTGAAATTCATTCCATTAAAAGTTATTCATCGGCTGAAGAAACTACAAAAGCTCTATATACATTATGCGACACTTGTCAAAATTGAAAAGAAGACATTTGCCAACATGACTACGATCAAAGAAATAACCCTTACCAATAACAAGATATCGGAATTAGATTTCTCCGCATTTAAAGGTCCCCCGTCACTTGTTAATTTAACAATCAAGGAAAACAAAATAACCGAAATACAAAGGGATGTCTTTGTTGACTTGCCGAGTTTGAAATATCTTGACTTATCGTTTAATAGCATTAATCTCGCCCACGACGGATGTTTCGAGCATCTGTCTATATTGAACGATCTACTATTGGAGGCGAATTTAATTACGGTGCTCAGGGATACTTTCAGAGGGCTCGCTAATTTGACGAGATTGGATTTGAGGTCGAACAAGTTATCGATGATCGGCGATTTGACATTTACGGAATTGTGGAATCTGAATGAGCTCCTATTAGACAACAATGAGCTGAAATATCTGTCCGAGAGGGCTTTCGATGGTCTAGCTTTGTTAGAGAAATTGTCTATGACCGGTAATTTATTGCAATCGGTCAATGAAGGCCTGCTGGAAGGAGTACGCGGTCTTAAATTGTTAGACCTAAGAAATAATGAATTGGACACACTCAGCTTGGAGACGGTAAAGCCGATCTTTGAAAATTTAAAAGAAAAATCGTCTGTCATTTATTTAAGTGGTAAGTTAACATATGGTCATAAAAGACACGACATTATACAGCATTAACATTTATAGCACTTTATTTGGAGATTATTTAACGCTTAAAGTATATGGAAAAGGTCGCTACTTTAAGCACACAATGGAAAGAATCCCAAAGCTTCCATTATCATATATACCCTATTGGATTTAAACCCCATAAATAACTGTATTCGTTCCCCTTTTGCAAGTCAATAGTGAAATAATACATTATCCAGTGTTAAGTATGTGAAAAGCACTATACAAGCCTACACCTTATAGTACCTTGTTAATAGTTATATTTGTGTTTACGAGCAACTCACGTCGATACAATAATAGAGTTGTTTTTACTTTACTGCTCTTTGATAAAGATTTCAATATGAAAGATAATCCATATAACAACATCTTTTTGTAATACAATATAGTAAAAAGAAAAGATAGATTTGTATAAGAAAAGATGTAGTTTGTTCTTTTTCATTGTTTTATGTTTGAAATTAGTAAAAATTAACATGTTGAGCTATTAAATTCTTTTACTATGAAAAAGTGGAGTCTCTTTGAGTAACATTGGCTAATTTAAACCTAATTTTTAGCTAATTGTATTACTCCGTAACTGCCTCCTTAGCCAAGTGTAATGGGCGTGTGCTTTAAAACCGGAGGTTGTGGGTTCAAATCTGCGGGGACTCAAAAGATTTTCATTGTTGTTTCCTAGTTGGTTAGGGCAATTTCGGCTGATCACCCAATTCTCTGAAAAATAAGATGATCCATGCGTCGGATGGGCATGTAAAAAGTCGGTCCACCCACCAACCCACATTGGACCAGCGTGGTGGGATACGGTCCAAAAACCCTCTAATGGAGGGGTGTATTAGGGGAGGCCTATGTTCATCAGTGGTCTATTACATGCTGTTGATCATGAGTGGTATTACTACAACTAAAAAAAACTAAAAATAACGCTGGCAGAGCCGTATACAGGCTCCTAGTTATTAAAATTTTCTCGCTAATGTGTTGGTGTTTTTTTAAATACTATTCAACTTTAATATTTCAATTGTTATTTCAGGTAACAACTTCAGTTGTGACTGTCGCTTGCTTTGGATGCTGACCCTTAGAAATGAGACAAAAAGTGAACCGCTTCGACTAGCATTAAATTCCGTTACTTGTACGACTGATAAAATAATAAATACCAAAGACAGTTTCAATATTAACGACGGCGACGAGGACAAAAGTAATTTCGGGGACGTAGTCAAACTTGATTCCAAGAGTGACCTTATTCTGGATAACGACGAAGATTTGTATGGGGACAATCCATTATACAAATTGGATGGAACCGAAAAGCCCGCTGCTAATGAAGTAGCTTTAGTCGATATGCCTTTAGAATCCCTACCTTGCCCGGGTGAGGAATTGCACAAAAGCGAAGATTCACTCATGCTTTCGTCAAAAGATGAGAGTTTCTGGCAACATAATTCAAGTGCTAGTTGGCAAAAAGTGTCGAAAGTTTTGTCTTGTATTAACTTAGTGTTACTATCATTATATATTTAATTGTAAAAGGAATCCTTATTGAATGTATATATAAATAGCGTGTTTTTATGTAATTATAAATAGTGTAAGAAAACTATAAATGTTATTTTATTTATGCTGTTTTATAACCTTAAATTATTAAAAGGGAAATTAGTGATTATTAACGTCGCGTCAATTCTTTGAATTCAATTAACAACCTTAAAACCGAGAACAAAGTAACCATCCCGTTTATTGATATAGAAGCTTTGTCAGTTAGTGCATACAATTGTGCTTATTATATAAATAAAACCTGCATACGGCGATAATAAATTGTTTGCACACTCACACAGTGTTGTTTTACAAATAGTAACTAAGTTGACTATAGGTTGTGAATGAAAAATATTTTATTTTATTTTATATATTACCAGTGAAAACATCTATAATCTCTTTGTTGCAAAGTATTGTGACGCTAACAAATAATAATAAATAAGATAAAGATGGGAACATGCAGATAACAACCTTCAAGCGTAATTCATTTCTCTGATTAATACTATTTCCGTGAATTAATATTATGTCGTTACAAGCGGCTAGCATGCGTGTATGCGTGTTGTCTAACAATAAAAACATTATATTTTTCTTTGGGCTATATTTAACTTTGTTTTAGCTACAGGCATATCTCTTTTGAATTTATGTTTTAGTGTGTAAAGTTTTCTTAGAAACTTATATTAGTATATCTGAATTATGTTTTATTTTGTAGTCGTTATTCTAAATAAACCAATTTATAATATAAAACAAATTTATGTAAAATAGATCTTTACCACGAATGTTCTATAATATATATATATTATTTAACTTTTAGTTGAGCAAAAGTCTCAACTTCGTTTTTCAAGATCATAAAGTAAAAAAAAAAACAGAAACGGTTTAACTGTAAATATTCATACAGTATCGAACGTAATTAAAGCACTTCTTGCTATTTTATCAAAAAATAGAGCAGATTTGAAGCATTCCTAATATCTAAATATCCAGACGATATAAGATTTGATTGAGATAAACAATTGATAAACTCGGTACAAAATAACTAGATAAAAAACTATTTTGCGTTAAGAAGCGTCCTACCAAAACATAACACCTTATAAATATAAAATAGTATAAAGATGTAATTGCGGCAATATTACTATTCAATTCCATGAGAAAAACTTGCTTTTAATTTTATTAATAATAAGTTTATAAAACATTTAATGAATAATAACATTTTAAACAAATAGCAGTATATCAGTTCAAATTATTATATTAATACAGTATTCTTCTAATAACATTTATTTATTAAAATTTATATTATCTGTATACTGTAGTTATAACATGATCATTTCAATAGTCTGTGATGTGGTACACACCTTACCTATTTGGGTAAGCAAAATTTATGACCAGAAAATATAAAACAAACTGAACAGGTATCATTAACTTTATTGATTTCAAATGAATTGATGTTCTAATAATAATGATATGTAAAGTAAAAAAAGGAAAGCAATCAAATCAAATCTTTTACTTACGCTAATATTACACTTATTGAATAAAAGGACTTATTACGGATTTTATCTCGTTTATTTTACATTTTAAATTGCTTTAATGATAAAATATGTTTATTTTACATAAGTCGGAATCCAGACTAATAATACTTAATTACAATTAAGATCTGAAAATCTCGCTTCCGCACTGGCAATAAGTCAGTCAGTCTACCCCGTGACTACGACTATTGTGAAAAAGAGTGTTAGAAACGTCGGAAATTTAGAATGTAAAATAAACGTGATAAAATCCGTTCGAAAGTCATTTAAAAAAAAATCTTAATTACGGAATATTTCACATCACTACATAGTATAAAACAAAGTAGCTTTCTCCGTTTCTTATACCCCTAAGTCTGCTTAAATCTTTCAAACTACGCAACGGATTTCGATGCGGTTTTCTTTATAGATAGAGTGATTAAAAAGGAAGGTTTATATGCATAGTACATGCCTAATATTGTAGGTATATTTTCTATCAGCATAGCTCCCATGTAAAACAGAGGTGGGTCGCTAGTATTGAATAAATACGAAGATATTGCATAACATTACGAGTATAAATGATAGTTTTAGATACACATTATACTGGATAGAGAAACAAAACATGTATCTTTGGTACTACGTACTACAATAGTACTACAATACTACCAAATTATTAAAGTATATAAAATATTTAAAGACTATGATTCAATAAAAGACTTGACTTGAAAGAATTGATCTTATCGCCTTTAATATGTTTTAAAATATTTTCGATTAAGATATTTTGCAGGATCCATAGTCACGGACAGACTGAGGTGTAGTTTGTCTGCTAAAGTTTTTTACCCAGCCATCGTCTTTTGCAAATCATGTGTAGTACTAGTGTAAATACAGCAAAGTATCTATGGAATAATAATTGAGAAGTAACTTTAAAGAACGTCCGTTTAGTGTCCTAACACTAATACACAAATAAACAGAGCCTTTACCTATAAAGGCTCTGTTTATTTGTGTATTGTAAAAATGTTTTCAAAAGCATAAGTAATTTCAAGTTTTCCGAAGAAAAACCTCAAGCTGACATTTCATTACAAACGTCAAATAGAAAATATAAAATTAATCCATAAAAAAAACAAAAAGAAGTACAGGTGTGATATAATTGCCACGTATTAACTAACGTTCGAAAATAACAGGCATCATTTAACAGGTGGTATTTTCACTAATAACCACGACTAATATACTTTTTCTGAGTAATGTTACTTAAATTACAGTAAATAAACTATTAATTTAAATATTACCTATTCACTTAGTCTATTATTAACGAAAAAAAATATCCTTAAAATAATAACACAAAACATTTTTGTTAGTATATTGACTCAAGTATCAAAAACTTTTAGCTCGTCAATTAATCACATTTATAAAAACTAAATTTTTCTATTCAGTCTTCTATATCTTAAGATGCAATACACAGTGATATCTTTAATTCATGATCAAAGTCTGGTGTAAACCTTTAATTTATATGTAAATTAAGGCTATACATTAAATCTGTTAATTTATATTATTAAATAACGTATAAATAAAAGAATTAATTATTTATAAACACATCTCATTAAAGCTGCGCTAGTCTATATTTTAAATGTTCTATTATGAATGCGATTTCTACTTACTTATCGAGGTTTTTAGTTTAAAGCGATGAGACGAGCAGGAAATTCACCTGCGGCAAGTGATACCTGCCCTGCCGATAAGTAAAGCAGCGTCAGATCCCAGAAATCTCACCTCAGCTCACCTCTTTAAGATATGAGATGCTTCGTTTGCCTAGTAACTAAGTTGGCAATGATGTCCTTTAAACGGGAAGGCAAAGCGAAGGTGTGGGCGTGGCATGGGGATGTGCTTTAGAAACCGGAAATTGTGGATTCAAATCCTGCGGGTGTCAACAAATTTTCATAGGTAATCCCTAGTTGGTTAGGCATTTTGGGCCGATCGCCCAATTGTCTGAAAAGTAAGATGATCCATGCGTCGGATGGGCAGAGAAGGTCGGTCACCACCAGCCTGCGTGGAACCTGCGTGGTGTGATACGGTCCAAAAACCCTTTAATGTAGAACGGGTACATAAAGGGAGGCCTATGGCCAGCAGTGGACTAACACAGGCTGATGATGATGATGATTAATTATTTGTTTGTTCTGAATAGGCTCTGAAACTACTGAACTGATTTTGAATATTCTTACACAACAAGAAAACTATATTAGCCTTAAGTATCATGAGGTACTCTTTAACCAATAAAATCTTTTCCTAAAATCTAATAATAAAACGGGCAAAGCCGTAGGCTATTATTCTAATAAAACTAGATTATTATGCGTAAAAATAAAGCCAGGGAAAGTAATGATAATGTCAACATCCTATATCAGCTGTATTATTTTATCAATAAATTTCAAATATATGAATACGCGCCATTTATTTTGTAATAATTCAAGTCTCACATTACGGTCAAATGGAAACTTATGTTCTATTCAATTCAATGTTGTACTGCGAATAAACAGAATGCCACGAATTTATTTGTGTTTAACGACGTTTGTCGATTATTCAACTATTGTCGCGTTAATAGCGTAGTTATTATTCACCACAATGGCACAATGGGGGACCAGACGAGGGGCATTACGGAAAGAAATAACATTCGTTCGTATGTGGAAAAAGTATTGACAGATTTCGATTTACTCGTATTACATCTTAATTTACGCCCCATTTGTTGTAACGTTTGTGCATTTATAGACCGAGGTTATAATTATTGAAATGTATTGTTGTAATTGTATTGTATCGTAATATATTTTATTTATTAAGACTTCATGGAGTACAGCGCAATGGTAGTTTAAATATCAGAGGCGTTTACTACTAGTCAATCTTGAGGAGGAGATAAAAGGTAAGAGTTCAACTGATAATTAGGATAATACCAACATATAATTAATTACATAAATATCTCACTTATACAAAAATATGTAATAATAAATAAATAGATTATAAATATACTGCATAGTTACAAACTAAGTAAGTCTTGCACCTACATGATTTATCATTCATTTATCATCAGCCTGTGCTTGGCCACAGCTGGACATAGGCCTCCTTAACGCACGCCTCCTCCATCAGGGGGTTCTTGGACCGTATCCCATCACTATGGACTAAAGCGGGTTTGTGGATTAGATGATTCATATACACATCAGCTTAATTTTATTTTGTAGATAAATAGATATTAATACATTCATAAATATACAAATATCTACATAAATATATATGTATGAGGGTATGCATATAAATAAATGAGCATAATATGTATTAATATTTTATGTTAAACTAAATATGTTTTTTTAAACCGCAACAAAAATTTGAATACTTCTTTTATAGTCATGTGACAACTTAAGAACTTAAATACAGAGAAGAACAAATGTATATCTTGTTAAAGTTAGGTAGTATAGAATATTGTCTAATAAATTAGAAGTAAGAATAGTTCCTAACCTTCCTTATCTCTTTAATTACAACATTGAAATGAATACCTATATACATACTACGTGAAATATTTGAGATTTTTATCAATGTGCTTCAAGTCAGTTTATAGCTTTATTCTGATACACGAATAAATGAAATATAAATAAAAAATAAACAATTAATATTAGTTTTGACGAATAACAAAATGGTATCTTTATTATGAAAATTAATGACTTAAAAAAATCAAAGATTTACATTTTTTTTGTAAATAAGTAGGTATTTATACAATCAACCTAACTTGAAGGTGATATCTATTTCTGCCGCAAAGCATTAGTATGAAACACTGCTGTGTTCTAGTATGAAGGGCACGGTAACCAGCGTATTTACTCAGTAAAAGAGACTTTATATCCAATGTCTCACCTAAAGGCTGCGTGTTAATGATACTGCTGGTAATGCCAATGGCTATGGGTTTTGGTGACTACTAACCATCATGTTGCCCGATCGCTCGTCTTTCTTCTTAGCCAATAAAAAAAAACGCTATGTTTAGTATGGAATATTATTCCAGTTTAGGGAATCAAACCCTTTGACATCACAGGTAAGGTTACCAGCAAAAGACAGGTATAGACTTTAAATAAATAAATATTTTAATCAAAATTTAAACTTGGTAACATTAAATTACAATGTTTTGTGTTTTATTATTAAGTAAGGCACAAGGCCATTTAAACATTTTCCGTAATCGCCGACCACGAAGCTCTTAACAAAACTCCATAATAAATCGCAAAGGCGATAATTAAATGTCAAACTTGGTTTGTGTCGCTTAAATAAATTTTAAATTGTCTGCGGGAATCGGTGCGAAAGTAAAATATTAATTTACTGAGTAAACTTGCTCTGGTTAGACGAGTTTTCCTTGAAGTGAGTTCTCAATTTATTTGACAGCTAGACTTTATCAAGGGTAATAACGGTTACAAAGATGGATTCTTGCAATTAAATGTTTAATTTAAAAGTCCTCTTTTACACAGTACAGTTGCTACTGCAGTGTCTATTTTTGTCACAGAGCAGTTGTTTAAAAAAGGCTTTATCTGTACGGTTTAAAGGACACCATAGCCAGTGACATTACTGGTTTAGTGAGACATAACCTCCCATGAGCATGTGACATCACATTTTCTAAGCGGCGAGGCGAATTGCGACATCTTAAGCTGCATTTCTTACGGGTAAGGACAAAAACTTTTCATCCGATAAAAGTACTGCTTATCTATTAGCTTCATTAATTTAAAATTTTAAAAATATATAATATTTAAGAACAGTAATATAGTACCATCTAGTCTTAAACCGACAAACTGTTCCAGATTCAAATGAAATTCGTAATGCATACAAACAGAATCTTGTGTGTCAATCTGAATTGCCAAATAAATGTTTTAAATAAAATTTCGTATCATCGGTCCGAAATGATAATGGTTTACGCCATCAAATTGACACTACACTGTACATATAGAAATTAGATAATATTAAGGAAAAAACATATTTTTATTAATTTTTTAAAATCTTCCAAACTAAAAAAAAAGGAAAATTTTTGAAATGTTTGCAATCTGCTGCGAATATTTCATTATCCCTTGAGTTTGGAGAAAACCTAAAGGACTTTAAAAAGGATATGGATCAATCGAAATTGAAAATTTTTAATGCACTTTCGAAAGAAGGGAAATTAACTTTTTCCGTTTAATCGTATGTATGTCCTGTAGATTTTAACTAACTTTCACTTTCCTTCGACAAGTTAGCTTGTAAGTTTTAAGTTTTGGACGGATACTAACCATAAAGCTATACTTAATGACCATTAAGTAATAATATGAAAATATTTCGTCTGCACGTTTTATATTAAGTAATTTAGTATAGTTAAATTACGTTACAGGAAGTTGACGAATACTGTGTGCGCACATATATATATTTATCTTCTTTCTTTATGTTTTCTATGTTATCAAGAGCTAAGCTATAATTGGATTAGCATTACCGTAATAATAGTTTTAAAGTCTGCCTTTTCAACCCCTCTGGGATGCGCCAAGCGCTCTATCATAAATATCGCACTTGATAAATAGCTTTGATAGATAACCTGTCAAAGATAATTTTGATTAACGGGCTTGAATTTTTTCAAATTCCCATTTAATGGTTGGAAATTTTATTCTATAACAAAGTCAAATATAATACGTAACTTTAGTAAATAAAACTTAATAATAAACTCGTTGCCATTGGTGGATTCCATCTCACGCGATGTTTGACCAATAAAATTACATTAAATTTTGTTTAGGTAAGTTTATAATTTTATTTTTCTGGAGTATGCATCTATAAATATTGCTTACCAATTAGAAAAACCTACCTTGTTTCTCATACATACATTCTTATAAGATTTGTCTTCAGAGTTATTTAAATCGCTATTTCATAACAGTCCTCGCTGCAGCGTTTTCTTTTGTAGATTTTAATAACCGTCACTGAGACAAGTAGATGGGTTTCAAATATGTGTTACATACGTTAATTTCGATTTCCTTTAACAAATATCTTTTTGTTATTATCATTCATATGTTTTCATTTATATAAAAAATACTTTACCTGACCTAAAGAAACGATATATTTAATGTAAATAATGTAATCTATAACAAAATAATTGTGACGTACGTATGTGTATGTTATCTTAGTGACAATTCGTTAATCACTCGGTATAACGAAATCCTTGACGATCTTCTAATAAAATTCAACTTATGCTCAAGTTATTATATAGTATCTTTAATTTTAAAATACGTTTATGACTAGAATTAAGAGTGATAACTTTATGATAGTGTTTCCATAGATTTTTTCTATTGCGAAGACAGAAGAGCAGTCGGCTCACCTGATGGAAAGTGGACACCGACGTCCATAGACCATCATGCTGCCTACCGTGAGGCATAGGATGTTACGTCTCGTTCACCGAGGAAATACGCTGGCTACGGTGTCGCTCAAACGAAAACATGATAGTATTTCTTTACAACTTTGCGGTGAAAATAGGGACCGCCCCAGACGGGCCCTTGTAAAAAGGGAAACTACCACCTCTATCTCATATCTAAATATTGCTATAATTTTATATGATTGCAATATTTTGATTAGAATCAAATTGAAATATCTACATTTAATATAGAAGCTTGCTACAAGTTTGTGAAACCTTGTGTTACTAGTGTTTCCACGTGATCTCAGTCAGAGCAAAGTAAATTAGCTCCAATTATTTGAGGAAAGTTGGCAGCGAAACCCAAGTGAATTTAGTCGCACTAATATTAGGTTTGATTTAACAGTATCAATGTTAGTTTAACAAAAGCAAATGATTTAGACGTGCTGAAACTTGTATTTCAAATACAATATTACAATATTTTGTTAATGAATTATCCCAGGCCTTAATTTTTTTTTATATACATATAACTATTTTCCAATTTTAGCAGATCTCAACAAGTTTATATATTTATGGTGATCCTTTAGTACAAAGTTATCACACTTACAAAATATGGAATGTGTTTATAATATATCATTCCTATAAACACATTAACTATAAAGTTTTTTGCATAAGATAATTGTGATGCCCTTAATATTTTCGTTTGGAAATAACATAAAAATAGCAAGAAATGTAAACTTTAATATTTGTTAGTACCTTGCCAGTAAATATACGATAAATGAAATAATAATAGGTATTATAGACTTATTTTAGACTAAAACTTTGCAAACAAAATTACGCAATGTAATATGAAACATCTTAGAAAGCCAGGGTTATTACCGTGATCAAATATTTAATAAACGGATCTTCTCGGGTCAAACGCGTCTTATTCCGATTCGGAAGTAGAATTATTGAAAATTAATTGATTTTGAACATTTTTTTAATAATGTATGCTGGCATGCTATAAAAGCAAAAAGCAGTAAGGTGATAAAAATTATGTAGTATCAAGGATTTTCTTTATAGTGGTATATCAACGCCTATTAATTCGGTTAGTTGATTGGTTTTACGGAATCATCAGAATATTAATGTACTATATACACATTTCAGTGATTAAAATTGTAATATAATATTCTCTAAACATAAGATAAAAGTTTTGAGTTATATATTAATCATAGAAATGTTAAATGAAAAGCAAGTTTTAAATTATTCGTAAAATTTAACCCGAGTAATTATGGACTATACTCCTTTGTTCTTTTTATTAGTTTCAAGCCGACACGCAATCTTTAGGTTAATGACAATAATTTTGTATCGCGAATATATTTTCCTAGGTGACTACCTAGTTTAGATACGTCCAACTTAGACGCAGAGGATAGGCAGCGCTTGGAAGGCTACGACTTATCCTCTTGTCCAATATCCTTCAATGCCTGTAGGGTAAGGTCTATGACCAATGCGTGTTGCCAGTGATGACCTACCGCACTCATACTAAAGCCGCAAGTCACTTAGTGAGGTATGGAGCGGCCTTTTTTTGGGCGAGTGATGGATTTCTTTACGTGATAAAGTGCGTATTAGTACAGAAACGATGGTAACCGAAATAATCGCAGAGTTAGCAAGTTAAAGTGCAAATCGGTCACAATGCACGAGATGGAGTGACAACCCGTGTAAATTTGCAGGAGAATGGTGGATGTTGGTGGCCCAGGATCGTTGTCTTGTCGACTTATGGTCAGCAGTGGGCTTTGATAGGCTGAAGCAAAGACTTTAAAGATAAGTTAAATGACACAGGTACTATGTCTTATTTGACTTATTAACACGTCTTGTGCATATTTTTGTATGTAAATAAAGAAAACATTATTAATATCTTCGTTACACGAGCTTTTGCATACATTAAAGTCAGATATTAGTAAAGAAACTAATAGTTAGATTTAAGTTAATAGTCACCTCTGATCTGCTCAAAACATGCTTAATACACGCAAGTCATGTAGTCCCAAACATAATATTCACCTGATTATTGGTTAGACACCGGATGTGGGAAAAGTTTGTGCAACTTATTACTTAGTTAAGGAGGCCGAACAAATTCCTTTGATTACCTAAACCAAATTCACGTTACATATTACCAATCAACAACGTACAGGCTGTTTTAATGTATGCAATCGTAATATAAAAACAATCATACTAATATAATTTATATTTCATACTAACATAATTTTTATTAAAAACTACGCGGCAAATTGACTAGTTGTTAAACGTTTGAAATTTTAGAGATAGGACCTAAAGTGTGGTGCGGAGCAATAACAATAGGAGCAGTAATTTGTTTTTTACGTTTACTTAATGGTAATTAATACATACTAATAAAAAATTGTGTAAGAAAATAGAATTATTAAAATAGAATAGTTGCATCAACGTCATTTAACAACTGAACTAATGTGATAAAACACATGCTTATGTGTCAAAAACAATAACTCGTTATCTTATCCTAAGGTACCTCAATGACCTCATTTTCAAAACCAAAGGATATATGAAATGGTCTTAGCACTATCGTAATTAGTCTACCTAATAAAAATTGTAAACAGCCATTTTAAAAATGTAGAGCTAAGAATTAGATCATCAGCATAATAATCATATCAACGACAACATCGTCTGTGTTAATCTACCCTGGACATAGGCCCTCTTTGCAGCTTTAACTTTAAGGCATTTTTGGGGCATCAACCACGCTGGACTAATCGAGAGGTAGGTGGACGACTTATTAAAGCTCTCACGACATGATATCTTCAGATAATTGGGCAATTTTTTCTTTTTAATGCATACAGCAAGAGACAGTCAGGCCACCTGATTGAGATATCACGTAACCCATATGACATACATACAGTGTATGTAGCATCCACCCGTGGACATGGATGTAAGTCCTCTTTACAGTAAATCGCTGGCTGTTGCCTTTAAATCGGAACAGTAGTGTTTTCACATATGCTGCGAAATAGGCACCTGGCATGCGGGTGCCGCGACGTCTCCATTGAAACCAGAGGACTACCAGGTTAATTTTTGGTTATTGGGACAATTGCATTGTCTAACCAACAAAAACAACGATACAAAGTTATTCCTGGTTCATACCAGGTTAAACCACGGCCTCTAAAATGAGCTAAACGCTGGTACAAGCGATTGGACATGCAAATTATCACATATGTAATTTATGTTTGTGTTTAGAAAGGTGAAGCACATTGGAACACAGGAAGAGATAAAACAGAAACAGGATGATAACCACTGTATAAGGTATTATTCTATGAAGACTTTGATTCTATCAGAATCTTGCTACTGAAAGACAAGGACAAAGGCTATAAAGGATAAATGCATAGGCGAGTATATCTTAAATCTGCGATTTGCAGACTAAATCATCATCATTTCTGAGACTGCGAATTCCCTGCAAAAAATGGTGCAAAGCCTGGCTTAATACTCTGCACGTATTGGTCTCTGGATGAATTTGGCTAAAACCAAGAACTTGTTCATCGAAGATGTTTAACCAGAACCAACAGGGCGAAGCCTCCTCAATAGTTTAGTACTTTACCTAGGCAAACCTCGAACAGGTAACATCTTTAAGAGAGAGGTCAACAGAAGGATTTGGCTGGGGGGCTTTTTACAATCTTCGTCAAGTTTTCTCGTAACCTAACCATAAGTGCGTTCTTTCTCTAATTTCTCCAACCCACCAGTTTATACTTGCTGAGCACGCGATGGAGAGGGTATGCTCGGGTATTTCTAAAAGACCGCATCAGAAATGATGTTATTCGTCAGAAAACCAGAGTCACCGACATAACCCACCGGATAAGTAAGGTGAAGTAGTAGTTGGACGCAGATGAACGCTGAGTTAGAAAGTTCTTTAGTGAAGACCAAGGCTCGGTAAACGTAGTGTGGGTCGTCCTGTAGCAAGATGGAGCGATGACATTCGCCAAGTGGCGGATGTGGGCTGGATGAGAATAGCCGAAGATCAGGGTGGAGGCGTTGACTATGTCTAGTAGTGGACTGACACAGACTGATGTTGATTGGTTGAATGCACATTCAGTTCATTAATAATTTTATAGTTATTTTTAAAGAAAATGCACATTTTATCCTAAAGCATATTTTAGTCTTTAATAAGAAGTAGCAACCCGTGCAGTATATAACTTTTTGTCTAAATTTAGCCAGCGACTTCATCTGACTTTCAAAACCTAAATAGTATTCAATAAGTGTAATAGTAGTCAATAATGAATGTCACTTACTCATCCTAGTGGGGGCAAATGCAGGTTAAGTCAGAACCGCACCGACCACCCGAACAAGTTCTCGGAGCGGTGGAGCTCAGTGCCTGCGGCCTGCCCAGCCACGGGGAAGCTAAGAGGAACTGGGCCGACCTGAAGTGCAAGGTCGGCCTTGGAGGAGGCTGCTTCAAGAGGGCTGAAGAACCCCCGAACAGGTTCCCGCTTTGGCGTAGCGGTGGGGCTCAGTACCTGCAGGCTTCCTGGGTTGGCCGCAGGGAAGCTAAGAGGAACCTGGCCGGCTTGAGGTGTAAGGCCGGCCGTGGAGGAGCTGCTCCAAGCGGGTTGAATAAGCCCGCTTTGGATGCGCCTAAGGAGGGTGCGAGGACGGGTTGCAAGAGGTAGGTGTGCCGCCCTTCCTGTCTCTCGCAACCAAGGTGGAGTCGCAGGGAAGAGGTGTCGGTATTCCGTAGGCCGCTCTCCCTATCCTCCGCGACTCGGCGGACCGTACCGCTGATGCGGTGTGGAGGGCCGTGGAGGAGGGACATTCGGCATGGGTCGTCGATCTCTTCTCCTTCTACGGCCGAAATGGACTAGCGCGGAGCTTAACATCCGGGCCGCCGCTGGGGGCTGGGAGTTTGGTCCTTGCGTGGTCAGGGAACTCCTGGCTCCCATGGCCTGAGTAACAGACTCAGAGAGTCTGTTACCTAACTACAGGGGCCGAGACGAAGGACGCTAGTTCCGACGCGCCCAGAGGGAGAACAGATGGACGTAAGGCCGAGATGGGGTTGCAGATGAGTGCAAAACGTTCCCGACCCCACCCTAAAACGTCAGGAAGGACAACGTGGTGGTTTTAGTCGGTGTGAGTCCGACGCAACCCGTCTTTGCCGCGAGACAGGTATGCGTAAGCATTTCCCACGGTAAAAAAAAAAAGAAGAGAGGCTGAAGAAGCCCGCTTTGGATGCGCCTAGGAGGGTGCAAGGGACGGGTTGGAGGAGGTAGGTGTCGCGGGAAAAGAGGACTGTCGGTATTCCGTAGGCCGCTTTCCCTATCCTCCACTGATGCGGTCCGTAGGAGGAGTGGACATTCGGCATGGTGTCCTGGCTCCACGGCTCCTGAGTAATAGACTCGGGCTACTGCAATCCTACTAGCGCTCACCACCGTGGTAGCCCCGTCTACAACACCTCAGAGGGCGTCAAAACTTGCACGCCGTTTGTTGAAAATCCTGTAAACGTTAGATCAATCCTTGCACGAACAAGCCTTTCTATACATATTATAGTTTAAATTAAAAATAAACTAACATTTAATTACACTATATCACCTTTTGAAATATTGTAATTAACGTTAATTCAAAACACTGGTTTACGTACACGAGCGGGAGCATTCAGACTATGAACTGTATCTAGTTGCTGCAATTAATATTCATTGCATGATAAAATCTTTTCACTGGATTCTCTGCAAAGAGGAAGCGTAATACAAGATCGGATTACTGATCAAGTGGAAAATTGCATCAAGATAGTGTCTGGGTACGGTTTCACCTCGTTTATTCTTGATGAGTTCGCTAGTATGCTAAAGTTTTTTTTTAATTTTTTAAAAGTTAGATTAAAAATACTGCAAATTCACAATTTTTAATAATATTAATAATAAATGTGTTATTTACTTTCATGTCTAAAAGTTTATATAATCATGATCGTATATTATTTAATGTGCAAAGAATGTAGTTTTGAGAGTCAATAAGCATCAAATTTTTAAGTTATTACAGGAATAATTCATTGCAAAAAAATAGGTGCGCCTGTCCATAACAAATGCACTATTAAACGTTAAATGACAGATTTTGTTAGTATACTAGCTAGAGTATTTAGTTTTTAGATCTTTTTAAGGTTTAAATCATATCGACTAACTAGTTAAATTGTGTTTAAGTGAGAATGAATGGAATAATAATATTATTAATAATAAAGTCCACCTAGTCGGTTTCGACGGCATCGAAATTATAATAGAGATCAGTCAACTGATCAAAAAATATTATAGTGTGTAGGTGTACGATCAGACGCAGGTGTGTTTCCTCTTGCTTCGCTCCCATAGTCTAATAAGATGGAAAACTGTCACGACTGGAGGCAGGACTGACTTTTAAATGCACATCTGGCGCATAGATCATCTTACTTTACAGGCAATTGGGTGGTCAATTTGAACCTACATTTTAAGGAACTATATATACCTATTTCTGTGCCTATCTCCGACAAAGATTATTTTTACAATATAGACAAGATAGCATACGAAAGACTTCTTTTATTTGCATACCAAATCAGACGAGCAGTCGGCTCACATGAGGGACAGAGGTCACCAACGTCCATGGACATCGGCAATCCTAGGGCTATCACTAACGCGCTACCTACCGTGAGACGTAGGATATTACGTCTTATTGACCCAGAAAATATGCTAGCTAAGGTGCCCTTTAAATTGGAACGCGGTAGTGTGTTTACATTACTGATTTGTGGCAGATATAGGCAACGTGGTAGTCACCCCCTCTGGACCCCCTGTAAAAAAGGGACGTTCCGCTTTTATAGGATAGACAGACTTCTATAAGTAAAATTTAACTTTTTTCTTATGAAATAAATATACATTCAGATTCTAACTCCTCATACTTATGAAACAAAAATTAATAACTATGCCTATCACGTCTCCAAAGCATGCCTAATAAGTTATGTAGTCCCAAACAATATATTCGTCTCTGATTAGACTCTCCAAATGGTCAAAGTTTGGACAAGTTATTACTTAGTTACAAGGGCCGAACGAATTTCTTCGTGTATACTTAATAAACATGTATACGTATAAGAAAGGTGACTTGAAAGACGTCTTACTAACTATATGCTTTTTATAAACATAAAATAGACCATATTTCTGTATTTTTGATGTAAGAATCCACTAAAAATGATTCAATCTCAGTATGGCTAATATATGTAGGCATACTGTGGTATTGTATGAAAAAGATTGTTATATTATTTTGGAAAAAATCAAAGAATATTTCATTCATTTATTATGCACTCTAATAATTATTATTCGAATGTGGCGTCCGTGTTTTTGATAATGAGAGATTACCATACAAAATGCACTATCCAGTCTATTAAAAGTATCGAGACAAGAAATTTTATGTTTAATAAGTAATTACACTAACTGCTACCCTACGACCTGTAACATAGTGGTATTTGACAGTATTAATTAGCTCAAGATGGAAAGGCACCATCAACATCAGCAGCCTGTGTTAGTCCACTGCTGGACATAGGACTCCCTTAATCCACGCCATCTCCATATGAGAGGGATTTTTGCCGTATCCCACCACGCTAGTCCAGTGCGGGCGGTCCGACTTTAACATGCTCATCCGACGCGTGGATCTTCTTTTTTGTTACACAATGGGATGATCGGCTCAAATTGTCCTAACCAACCAGAAAACAACGATAACAAAAAGTTGTATTTCCCCAGGATTCGAACCCGTTAGAGTACGGCGAAAAGATACCGTCCAGTAATTACTACTCAATTGATATTTTGTTAGCAGAAGGTCTTTTTCCGATATAAAAATATAATTTGCTATGTCTAATTCAAATATCTATTCAACATAAAACATAGATACACTTTACTACCAGTTTAGAAAATGACGCTTTTGACCTGAGAACAACCGCAAAAACACACAGCGATTTTTTTCAATTTTACAATAAATTAAAAATAAATAACAAAACTAAGATAGAAAATTATCATTTCATTAAAAAAACTTATGTTCGTAGAGCGTATGCTTAAACTAAATATTCAATCCGTTTCTGTGAAGGCATAGACTATAGTAATAACTATTTTACGATTGTATTGTAAGTAAAGTTAGTAAAAACACCATTTTGAATTGTACATTTGAAAGGAAACAACCTAAATTACATAATTAGGCGATAAATCTTAAAGTGCTTCGTGAGAAATTGCTCCTGAAACTAAACTTCTTAAACTTTCACGAAAAAGCTTTGTTTAAAGTGAATAAATAGTGTAACGCCGATTTAATTTTTATAATCTTTAACGGTTGTGTCGTCAGTATATTTTTAGTTTAAAACAACAGAATATTCCTACAACTGCATAAAATATGTTTCAACGTGAAATAATAATTCAGTCCCTTGATTCTTGAACACGACTTAGCTAGTTTCAAGTGACGATTGCGCAAATGTTACTGTCATGAATAATTAGATAATAGCCTCAAACTCTTACAAACAGTATTTGATACTAATTTTAAAACTGAATTCGACCTGATTTTATTAAAGAAAGTGCTCTAAGATCTTTGTCAACTAAGAGTAATTTCGGTCATCAGTGAACAGATTCAATAAAGCAAGATGGATGCATCAAGTCCGAACGTTTGCGAAAGATTGGCTACGTTAGTCTAGATAAAAAATCTGTCATAAAATCTGAATAGTAAATCAATGATCACCAAATATTACACATCGACCAAAGCAACATTCAGTATCTATATACACATATAGACTACATACAGTCTTGTGTAAGTAAAAGAAGTGTGTGTATTTTTCAAGTAAAGAGATTTAAAAAGAGGGAAAAAAGTGTCCATAGAACATTTTATTACAGGATGTAAACCTGGACCACTCTTTCAGGCTTTATGTCAGTTGCCACAAAAAGTTGAAAAGTCTTGGCATTGTTGAAGATAAATTTAATACGAGTTGAGAGTTTCTTCAGACGGAACTAAACAATAAATACCTTACAGCACAATAATTATTGGAAAATTAATTATCACTGAGACAGGAAATAATAAGTGTAATCCCAACCCCGACCTTTATCGTATCCAGGACTTGGGGAAAAATTGAAAAGAAATTTACGACACGAGTAACGTCTATAATGAAATAATAAATAAATAAGAAAACAAGAAAATTATGTACTGTCCTGTTCCGAATTATAAATCTGTATATAATAGTATTTATTAACTTGTTTTTTACGGACATATGGCGATATATTAGTAAACAGGAATAGTTTTTTCGATACTGAAAAAATAAGTGCACTTTAGCGTCGACTTAGCCCTTATTACATCGTCTAAGAAATCTTTGTTGTTATCCCTAAGTTATTGACAGGTCTTCATTAGAACGCCAATACTAAATTTATAGATCTTGTTTTACGAAATATGTATAGGTAAAGAAAATCTTTGATTTAATCGCAGAATCCTTTTCTAGTCAATATTTGAAATTGTATGTGTCTATTTTGCATAACCGTACATATTCTTACATTATTGCCCTAATATTTTTCATTTGTATATATAACTATAAAATGGTGTGGAGGATGTCTCAAAAAAGGGAATAGCGTTAATATTTCGCGGTCAGGTAAATCTCATATAAAGAAAGCTACATGAATTATATCAGTAACTACATGTATAGATACATTGTTAATATATTTTCTAAACAAGACTTTTACATAAGCTAAAAATACAGCAAAATACATTTAGAGATTCACACAAAATCATTTTTCAACTACAGTCTTCATCACATTAATTATTAGCATTCGGCGCTCATCACGTATCAATAGTATTTTATTTTTATATATTTCAAAATAGAATAGAAACTGTGGCATACTGATTAAAGTAAAAGCTTTCGCTATTAAGGGCGTTTATTTTTGCTTAATTTGTAAATGATCCAATGAATATTTTGTTTAATTTTTTTTAATAAGAGATTTATTCATTTATCAATGTGCATTTAAACAGTAGTAATATTTTGCGAGTTCATTTCTTCTAACTTCAGATGATGTTCCATCCTTTTATAAATATTAAATTTTTATTGAGCTATTGATTTAATTTTAATGGGAAATAAAAAGATAGAATATTATTCAAAAAAATTTCAACGTGGCCTGCATAGAGAGTTCGTGGATGGATACAAATTAACCGATGGAAAGTCTCTTGATTCCGACAAGACTGCCTGCATCCCCGCTAGGGTTCCTCTTTTGAATACCAATGAGGTCGTATTCCCGATATCGTACGAGCGGCAGAAAATGTTCGACATTGCTCGGTTAGTTAAGGAATGCGGGACATGCGCATTTAAGGGAGGAATGACGACCATCAAGTATGCCATATCATGTTTAGATTTTACATCAATGACCCAATAAAATGTAACGTTTTGGTAGAATTAATATACATTATAAAGTAGAATACTGTATTACGAATTAAATAGTATAGATAGTTACAATGATACATTCAGACTCCTTAATACTCCTTAAGACTCTCGCTGATAGCAAATATCTACGAAAGCATTTAGTTTGCCTCTTTTATAAACATATTTAAGCCAATTACGCTTAGGGGCTAAATTTAGATTCCCTTGTTTATGTGTACCTTTACGATCACTTTCGGGGCCAGTTTCCTTAGAATTTCTTGTAAAATAAATGATGTGCATATTCTAAAATTAGTAGCAGTAGCAGACCTGAAAAACCTTTAAATCTTTAACAAGTAATTTCTTTTGCGTATCAATTTTGTATATAAATTGTTGTGTTATAATCAGTCTTAATTATATGTTATATAAAAATAATGTTTTACCCCTTCATTCAGAACTAGCAGTCGATCAACGGCTTTGCCCGTGTTTTTATTATATTTTTGAATTACAAAAACAATAGGACAATTTGACAAAAATAAGTAACATGGAACATTCTATATGTAAGCGCTTAAGGCTTTTAGGAACTTTAAGCGTTTAAGCGTTATTTTAATAATTAAAAATTAATTACTGGTCAATACCTACACATAGTATATGCGTCACAGGTGCCTTATCTTTTTTTATGGCATACGCAGTCGGGCCAACTGTTGGGAAGTGATCATCGACGCCCATAGACATTAGCAATACCAGTGGTATCGCCAACGCGCTGCCTACCGTGAGACATAGGGTGTTAAGTCTCGTTTACCCAATAAATACGCTGGCTACGGTGCCCTTCAAACCGGAACACAGCAGTGTTTTCACACTACTGCTTCGACTTTCTCCTGTAAAAAGGGGACCTACCACCGGTGAGTTATCTGTATAAATAGCATCGTTTTATTTTCATTTTATTATTGTTTACTGTTCTTTTTGACCTTTTTTCTAGATTCATCAAATGCTTATTTACATAACACTACACATTCATTAAGCTTATACTTGGTAAACGGCAAGACAAACATGAAAAAACTAAATAATTTAAATATTTTCTCATAGATAAAAAATATTTTATACCTCACCAGCGACATGTAAATATTTGAAAATTTTTGGTGTATATTTTACAATAGGAAAGAAAAAAAAAATATATTCAGTACATTAATACCAAATGGGTTACACGATATATACTAGTTGTTTGTAATTTTGCGATTGCTTAATATAATAAAAAGGTTTCAAAAACTATCAAATTAGAAAAAAAAGCTTTAAATTTTTTACTAAAGAATAATGTAAGGTTTATTATATGACCTGTGGCTTTCACTATTATGTTTTAAATTTAATATTACATTTTTTTGATACAATAATTATATTAGAGTAAATTTATCCAGTGAAATAGTTAATCCTTGTCGAGATACCCGGCGGCAGGAATATATTAACGAATCAGGGTACTGCAGTGAACTAATTAGAAACATGAAAATGATTTACAACTGCCAGTATGGAGGTAATTCAGTCACGAATAACAAGCATGGTCAGTCCACGTAGCGGAGTTAACACGAAACAGTTGTTTGTAATGTTAGTTACTAAACATAGATTTATAATTAAAGTTACCCTTCTCAAATGTAAATATACAAGAATGTTATAAAGCATTGAAACATGTAAGGTTTGAAGAAACAATTTTTATGTATAAACACAAAGGTTGTAATTGTTGTTACCTTTGTTAAGTTAATCCGAGGCGTTCTAAGCGTAACCTTTATAAAATTTTATCGCAAAGCTTCTGTTTGATAAAAAAACTACTTTTATTTCCTGCCTTAGCACCTGAATAGTAATGGCAATATGCGATAACTATGTTATATATTGTTGTCGGTGCAAAAGTTTTTGCAGTGCAAGCGGAATTCGGATTAGTTTTTTTTTACACATATAACACCTTGTATTATATTTTGATTAAATCACATCATATTTTTATGAATTCAAGCCTATATGTTGTTTTTATGTATAAGCTATGTTATTGTAAAAGTACAATTAAATATATTTAGATTTTCGTGTGTAAAAGAGTAACAAAAACGTTCTTACAAACTTCCAAGTTTATAATATTAGTATAAATTATATCTATACAAATGCACATAGTCAGAGTGTCTCTGTTAGTCAATAAGATTCTGTTTGTAATATTAAAATAACTGTTTTTAAATCAGTGCATTGTGATATATAACCGCTACATATAACAGACAAATAATTTATAAGGGGTTGTTTTAAACCCTTTTTAATTTTTTGTCTGTCAGTCTGTCTATTTAATCTAGCTAATCTCTGACATGACTGGTCCAACTTTGACAGGACCGTTACTAGAAGATCGCTGATGAAACTGGGTTAAACCCAATTTCTTGGGTAATGTTTTATAGAAAATCAAATGTTTTTTCGTTGTAGTACAGCTTGTTTAGTAAAATATTTATATCGACTGCGTGGTAATAGTTTAATTTAATTTATTTTGTTTTTTTTTTTAGATTAAACATCACGGTTAATAACAGCGTAGTATAAATTAGTACAGATCCATTAGTGGGTGCAGTAATCCAAAATGCAAATGAGTTTCCATTTTATATTCTTCACACTTGCATTTATTACGGTAAAATTAACGTGTTGAGAAACGAAAAACTAATTAGTACCAAATCGTTATTCATGAAACATTTAAATAAAATGCTGCATAAATATTTTTATAAAAATACGAGTTTCGCTACGGTAAAATTTATTAAATTAAATGAACTAATGGTTCAAATACTGTTCATTATGTTTTCGTTTTTATTCGTAAATATTCAAAAACTGTTAACTTCTATATAAGGATGATGCTCTATCATCATCATCATTATTATCATCATAATCAGCCCCTATCAGGCCACTGCTGAACATAGGCCTTTTTATGCTCTATGCTTGCTTGTTATTATAGATATTTTTGTTAGTTTGTTAAACACTAAAAAGAGACCCTAAAAACACATAAATGTATTATATTCTTGTGTGGTTTCAAAATAAAAGCTTGCTTTATGATAAAAACTAATCTTGACAAACCTTGATGTTCGTTAGGACGCCGAAGGAATTTCAAGTAAATTAGTAATGCCAATTCGTATTTCTTACTAGCGTGGCCTTAGATCTAATGAGAAAGGTGATATCGTTGAGTATATTTATTTGTGACTTATTTTATTACATTAGGACCTATAATAAATTATCGCTATTTCTTTTGAATATTAAAAGCTTTATTTTATGAAAAAACAAAAACATTCAACTTAAAGTACTGTACAGTACACGACTTTCGATTTGTAACGACCACATATCCCTCGAAGCTATCCATGAATTGATTTATTTTTCAACTACTGTATGAGAATGCAAATGCAGGTCATCCAGGCCATGTATTATTAAAACGAATAGGTGAAAATAGGGATATGTCAAGTGAATACGGCCGGAGGGGTAAAACTCCTCAATCAAGTGTTTCAAGGTAGATTTTCGCTAGTTTTGCAACAAAATGCGTTGTCGAGTTTTAAAATCATTTTGTCGCGTCTAAATGTGTATACCGCTTTTTTAAAGTAGAACTTAAATGCATAAGTTGAAGATGATAGTGATTCTCTGAGATTTTCGTATTTGTAAAATACACTACTTTTTTGCATATATTGTCGCAAACATATGTGTTTCATTTTTTCAAAAATTTTGCATTCCCTTTTACGTTAAAAAGTGGAGAAGTTTCCGCCATATATATTTACGTACAACTTTCCCCCATCAGAAACCTTAAAAATATACTGATTTACTCATAGAACTTTTTATCGCATCATGGTTAAGAGTATCATGTGATAATTAGAGCTCTAATTATCACATGATACTCTCTGATGTTTAAAGTACAATTGACTTTTTTTCAATTTTTAAAGAGAAAATTTTATGAATCATCAATTAAACATAATAAGGGTGACCGATCTGTAACAAAATCGATTTACTAATTTTAAAAATATTTTGGAAATATGTATATATGAATATAATAAATATGTTTTTGTGTAGAGAACATTTAAAAGAAAGTTAAAGGAGTTCTTTTCGAATAAACAAAAAGATAGATAACATCATGCTGTTTGATATGAATCAATTTGTTGTTCTTATTTCTGGCTATTTTTAATTTTGTATTTCTAGATCACGTTAATAGTTAAGTTTAAGTTTAAGAAAAGCAAGCAATTTTTGGGTATATCTGATAAATATTTGCGAGGATCGCATCAAAAGAATGCGATGATGATGATGATGATATTTAAAAGTCACTAAGAAATACTGTTTGGAAAATAATCTTTTAGATTTTTTTCACAAACAGTACCATGCAGACAGCGAATGCACAATGTTTCATGATCCAGGTTCCTTTTCTATTTTTTGTATTGTTATAATTTTTTCTTAATTTTGTTATCATTATTATTAAAAAATCATTTAATTTTGTAATTATTTAGGTTAATCCTTGGTGTTAGGTTCTTTTTAATGATTCTTTTATCTGTAGATTTTGCTGTACATGTAAGTTGTTGGACATCAATAACTACTGTGATTATCATTTCATAAATTGTCATGTCATGTCAATTTTAACACTCAATGGTAATTAAACTTTATGACTTATGAGAAGGGATTCTTAAAGAACATTAGTTTTACCTATACATTATGTCCGTAAGCTTAATAAGAAAAAAAATAACACAATATCTATAGTCACCCTAGATTTGTGACCAAAAATTATCTTTGAACAAGAATGTAATTTTTTGGAATCTCGTAAAAGTACGAGCATATTATTTATCACTCATCTTCAGTTATTTCGGCGCGGAAAAGGTGAGTAGGATGTAAGTAAAGTACATAAACCTTTCTTGATAGGAGCTCGGTAACGGGTAATTCGTTTTATGCAAAGTGCTTTTTCCCATGTTCGCTATAGGGCCTTTTGCAAATGTAAAGCATCACTGAGAGATATGCTAAAAGCAGCTTATGTTTCAGGAAGTAATTATTGATCATAAAAAGCTTACGTTTCTCTCTGTGCTAAGAGTTACATATTTATGAAGCGAGTTTGTGTAAAATTTACTTACAAAGACACATGAATCGAGGTCGTGGTCACCGACGCCTATGAACATTGACTTACCAGGGGTATCATCAACGCGCCGCCCACCATAAGACATGGGTTACGGCCTGCCCTTAAAACCGGTAAACGGTAGTGTTTCACTCTACTGCTCTACAGAAAAAATAAACACTGCGGTAGTACTACCCCAGACGGCCCCCTTGTAAAATAAGGACTTGCCAGTGAAATAAAATGCTCCGCGAGATTGTACGTTAACCTGAGGGTAGAACAGAAAACAAAATCATTATAAGTATCAACAATAGTAGCTGTATTACAAAATGTTAATTTAATTTCTGTAATGTAAAATAATATTGCGTTTATTGTCTAATACCCTAGATATTTTGGTACATGCAAAACAGTTTTTGGCAATAAGCCAGCGTAACACCAAATGGTGCATGCTTTCGGACGACATCGCACTGATTTCCGAACGGGATGTAGGACATACTAATAAGCCTGTAAAGGATGACTTATCTTTTTGTTTGATATATTCTTTAAAGGAAATATGTAAAAGATTTTAGATAAACCTAGGCTTTAATAACACCTATTCAAAAAATAGTAAAACAGATCAGATAAAGGAGTATAGGCCAATTTTGTAACTTAGTATATTCGGGAAAATAATAGAAAAAATAGTTTCAAATCAACTTTTTTATGACACAAACCAGCATGGATTTATCAAATAGCGGAGTGGCGAATCGAATATGTTGACTTTTTCAAAGAATTTAGATTGCGGTAGACGTCGTGTACACAGATTTTTCAAAGGCTTTCAATAAAATAAACCATGATTTGCTAATATCGAAGCTAGGAAGGATAGGTATACATGGAAGCCTACTTAGATTGTTAGATTCTTATATTCGCAATTTTACTCAAGCTGTCTGTGTTAAAGTTTTTTGTTCCACATATTTTCCAATACCATCTGGTATTCCTCAAGGATCTCATATTGGCCCTGTTTCATTTACCATATTTATAAACGATTTAAGTAATCGTATAACCGATGCAAATTACCTATTATGTGCAGATGATACTATAATTTACAGAGTGATAAAACAAATTGAAGATTGTGAGGTACTTCAATCTAGCATTAATTCGTTCTTCAAGTATAGTAGCGATAATTTTTAATCTCTTAACGTTAGTAAGTGCTGTTTAATGACGTATACTCGTAAATCGTTACCAATTTTATAACTACTGTCTCCTTAAAACTTTATTCCGAGATTTAGGCATAATTATGGATGATAAACTTTCTTACAAATATCATATAGAAAATATTACTAAACATTCTTTGAAAAATCTTGGCTTTATAACACGAGTAACACAACCTTTCAAAGGAACTAAGGCATTCAGAATACTATATTTTTCTTACGTTAGGTCTATACTTGACTTTGCTAGTGTGGTATGGAATCCATTTTACAAAGTACATGTCAACCGTTTGGAAAATATTCAAAATATTTAATAAAAATCTTAAATTATCGATTTCCACCACACTAAAACTTCTTATAGAGAGCTTCTCTCGAAGCATAAAATAATATCTCTCTCTGATCGACGTAATCTATCTGATGTAGTTACATTTTTAAAATCTTAAATAACTTTATTGATTCTCCAATTCTTGTTTCTAAAATAAATTTTATAGCAAAAGCCCGACTCCCTGTTCGTTCTTCACGTAAATTAAGCATATTCGTCCCACCACGATTTCGTAAAGGGTACGCACAAAATAATTTTATAACGCGTTCGATATATAGTTATAATAGTCAATTTCATGAAGTAAATATCTTTGCGAACAATTTAGAAAAATTGAACATAACTAAAATTTCTTTAAATTACTAATACTATGAATTGTATAACTTCCTTCTTCTTTTTTTTAAGCATATTTAATATTTTTGTTTGCGTTAATTTTTAATGTACTTGTACTGCTTGTATATTATATTTACCTTTTTGTAAAATTTAGGGCACTCCTTGTCTATTTTTATAAGCACTACACCTATATGTCTACATGTAAAATTGACTGACAAAATATATGAAAAAAAAAAACAATTAAAACTTAATTAACTGTAATTAACTATATTTACCACATCTAACAAACTTATTACATCATAATTTATTGTTCTTAAAACTTTTTTTGTACTGTTTGTGTATTAAAGCCTAACTCGATAAATTTATTCTTAATATTTACTACTCCCAAAACAACACTTACTATTTTTTTTTTTTTGTCACTTGATGGTCACAGTTGGCCACAGGGCGCTTTACTGTTCCGCTGGTTTGGAGGTGGCGTGCACTTAGTGTGTGCACAGCCTGAACCTCATTTTGTGACTTAACACCAAGGGCCCCCTCGAGAGAGAGGAACCTCGGCTTGGGCCGTCACTTACGTTTTCGCGTTTGCAGTCTGCAACGAGGGCGCCCAGTTGGGCCGAACCTCGGCTCGTTCAGCTGCAGCATTGGCCCTATGTTCCCTGACCATTAAAGCTACTATCTACCACCACTTCGGAAAACGTTATCTGGTGGGAGAAGAAGTGGCGGAAGAAACTCCGACAGCGCTTCTATCATTGATAGGAGAGAATCGGCCTGGAACGTGCCGATATCTACTGTACGTATTACGGTCCCGCTCTAACCGTCGTCGTGAGCGGGCTGTGTCTGAGTTGTGTGAGCGAGTGAGTAGAAGACGACGCTTCTCTTGCGCGACGGTGATAACTTCGTCTAGTTCGGTTAAAGCATGGCGCGGCCTACGCATGGAGTTTTTGTCTCTATAAAATTCGAGTGGTTTGTAGTCCACGGTTTGAACTATAAGCGGGTTGGCGTGTTCGGAAGCCATGTCAAAGTACCTTTGGGTGAACTTTTTACAAAACTGAGCTATTGAAGGTAATTAAAGATCTAGGTGGAGGTCAATATTTCTAACGAACCAGGGAGCTCCCGTGGCTCTGCGCATAAACTGGTTCTGGATCGCCTGCAAGCGTTTGATTTTACTGTTGTCTGCCTGTAGGAAGACAGGGCAGGCGTAGGTTAGGATGGGGCGTATGAACGTTTTATAGATTGTCACTTTGTTGCGAAGTGACATCTTACTTTTAGAATTAATTAAAGTGGGTCAGACGTGAGAGAACAAAGGCTGCTTTGTTTCTCACTCGACTGATATGAGGACTGAAGGAGAGTTTTGAATCTAACGTGACACCAAGGTACTTGGTTTGGGTGACCCAGGGTACTGGTTCACCTAGCAAATTGATTTTAGCAGGGATGATAGGCCAACCTTTTGAGAAAAGGATGGCTGCGCTTTTTGTGGGATTAATGTCGACTCACCAGACTTTAACAGACACTGGAGCGTCTGCATCTGTCTGAGGGACGATGAATCTTATGGGGGCAGAGGTGAGAGGCGAATAAGCATGTGTCGTCTGCGAATAGAGCAAGACGCACATCCTCGATGGACAGGTAAGTCGCACGTGTACAGAGTGTACAGTACTGGGCCGAGACAGAGCCTTGGGGAACACCTGCACGTACAGGTCTGGGAGTGGAGCGCAGGCCTTTCCACTCTGTAGCGGATTGTTCGATTCCTGAGAAAGTCTCTATTATGAGTACGGAGGCAGTAGGCATGCCGAACTTACACAACTTGATATAAGTCCTTCATGCCAGACTTTGTCGAACGCTTTCGCTACATCGAGGAACAGGGCACCCGTGTCAAACCTTTAATATGTCTGAGTTTAATGTGCTCTACGATTCTATGTGCCTGGGGTGTAGGAATGCTTAGCTCTAAAGCCAAACTGTTCCGGACTGGGAGGCCTTTAGCTGTCATAGCGACCAAGCAGGCGAGCAAGAATGCGTCTTTCATAAATCTTCCCAGGATTTTGAGGAGAACACTTACTAATCGACCTACCATATTCATAGGATTTACCGATGCAGAATGATAAAGTAATGTAATTTTAGGTTCGTATGTTTGTCATCCATATGCATTATTTTATGAGTATATGATTTTTACAATTGTATTAATTAATGTATCACAAAATTATAAATAGTTCAAATCAAACATTACATGAAACAAATAACTAATATCAACGTTAATAAAAACTTTGATAAGAATTATAACTAACTTACTTTATGAATTTGTTGTCAAATGTACTTACAGTAATAACTAAAACTACGCTACTATTTAGGGTTAATTCTTGAGGTGCTAGAAAAGTTTTCAAAAACATATTGTGGAATATTCACTTTGTTTCTGTATTAGACTTTTATTATTTTTTTTTTTAAGAATATGTCTAAGTAGGTTTTTCTTTAAGGAATAAATCTTTTTTTTGATATGGACCTTACTCTCGTGTTAGCATTTAAAACAAGATGATCAACAACACCATACAACCGCAATCCTTAAAATGTCGTTAATTAGGTGAAAAATCAAGAATACTTCATGTTACGACATAACTCTAATTTACTAAGTAAAGCTTAAACAGTTATCCTCAAGTCTAAATAATATCATAAAGTTGAACTCAAAAAAGGTTTAAAACATACATAAGTTTCTGCCGTAGTACCTTCCAATCCTCTTTTTCATTTTATATTATTTTTCGGAATAAACAACAAACACAGCGGCCATTGTGCACAACACAAAGGTTTTTGAAACTCATCTCTTACGTGATCAAAATATAACGATTCGTCCATCAAAATATCGAATTTTCCGTTGATATTATACCGTGAATGTTTATGAAATTTCATAAGATACTTTCGATGTTATTAGCTATAATTTTTTTTTTTATTAAAGCTTGTTTGGTGTTAGTTTTGATATTTATGGACGTATGTAAAGATTTTATGCGAAGAGTAAAAATAAGGTAAGTTATAACTTGACCAGAAAAGAAATTGATAAGTGCTTTTATTTGCTTTGCTCTGCTTTTATTTGAATATAGTAATATTCCGTATTGTATCCGCTAGTTAGCTAATACTTAATGCGTCTTATGAAAACGACGTTATTGTGTCAGGTTCTTTAGATATTTTACTGCTTCTTAGTTTACTTCTGTCATTACCAATTATTATCAATCAAAAAATTTATCTACTTGAAAGTTTTGTCTTTTTTATTTGATTATTAAATAGCGCATCTCTTATAATGCTCTAGCAATTAATTACATGGCAACAACAAAGCATCGGAAGTTGACTTTTCATCAAGTTAAAACAATAATATTTAAAAATATATTTATTCATACATTGAAAGGCATAAAAGAAATTCACGTTATGATATCAATTTTGAAATTTATTATCGAAATTTATTGCTAACTAAAGAAAACTTATCTAAAAAGTACATTGTATATTAAAGTAGTTTATCAATAACAATAAGAACTTTTGTTGTAAAGAAATTAACATTTCGCCAGAAGCTTTTTTATTCTCAAGATTTTATTAGATACGATAAATTTCTTTAAGGAAATTTTAAGAAAGTTTGTCTACAGACGAACTGAACCTGTGGGATAATTTTTTATTTATCTTAGCTTAAACTTTTTTCTTAATTTCTGGGCTGAACAGAAGGCAAACAATATTTCCCTTCTTTGATAAGACGTGAACTCGGAAGATAAATTTGCCGTAAAAGAAC
This sequence comes from Lamproptera curius, assembly GCA_029286875.1. Lineage (NCBI taxonomy): Eukaryota > Metazoa > Arthropoda > Insecta > Lepidoptera > Papilionidae > Lamproptera > Lamproptera curius. The sequence goes on along the minus strand of JAGSMT010000178.1, from coordinate 169,725 downwards.
GACGTCCCGAGGTATTTGTAAGTTATTTCAGTAATGTTCATATCGCAGAAGTACGAACCCTGGAAAAAGTGTTTCATATTTTAACTTTAAAATTTATTACACATAAATCAGATGTACGAATGGCAAGTTCAAGTAGCCAATTAGCTCTTATTAATATAATTTGAATCTGTATTATAGAAATACTATAAGCTCTTTATTTGTGGCGTCTTACGCTAAATTTATTATCCGTAGGACATTTAACTTACCATAAGGTGGACGTCATGCCCTTATCGTCGCTTTCATCCATTAAAAAAAATTAAAACTGACCGACTTTTCTCGACCAGATTTTACAAAGAAGGCGAAACAACACCGCAGTTTCGACACATTTATCTGTACCATGTCTATATATTACTGATAATGTTGAATATATTACTGCTGGGTAATATAATTTGCTGCGTTTCTAATATCAGTTATCGACCGACCTTTTTAACGACACAGTTTCTGGCACCGACATACTTTTCCAGCACCGCAGCGAGTGCAAAGTGTTGGCACGGCCTCACTACAATGTAATTCCAGAGCAGGCTCTTCCGCTTGTCCTTAATAGCGTACACGGACATTTTGATCTGTTGGAATAGTTACCAAGTTTTATTAAAAGAGAATTCAATAAAAACCATAACACATACAGGATTCTGATTAAAATAGTTAAAGATAATATTTAAAATGTTTCTGGTCGATAACACAACATTTTCTAATCCCAAACTATGAAAAGATTGAACTATGGATACGATATAATCACGAAAGTCCCTGCGTTGGCAGGGACTTTATACGGGACGCATTAACATGTTTTCAATATTGATACTTACCTCTTCTATAACAGTTTGGTCTAAAAATGTGATATTTATAACATTATGGAATGCATTGTCCACAACATATAAATTAGAAGAAAATTTCGTAAGGTTTACGGACTTAGGTCCTTTGCAAGATTCGTGGTGTTCCCAGGCGATGTCGTAAGGGCCCTGTAAGTTATACACGTTTTTTTAACAGAATTCTATTTATATATACAAAACATAGAGAGATACACAATGCACATTCCTTTCAGCAGGCACTGTAGCTTAAGAAGTTGCAAAGATTTATTTTATAGCTTGTAATCAAAGTAAAAGGATAACTGAGAAATCTTTAAGATATCTTCATTATTATTTCAATTAACAAGTATTATTATAGCCGTTTCTTTTGCCGGTTCTTCTGAGGTTAAAAGCGTCGTATTTCAAACTGGTAGTAGTATGTCAAGTTAAGTCTATAAGGAATTGCAAGACTACTGCATTAAAATGTAGACATTTAAAATTCAATTCAAACTATTAGATAGCTTTTATATTTCTGCTTTTAAACATGTTTTTATATTTTTCAAAATAAAGGAAAATAGAAAGCAAAATCTAATCACCTAACTGAACTTTCGCTGACTAAACTTGAATACAAATAGAAGTGTTTTAATACGTTGAGATTCTTTGTCAGAGAACGATCGATTGTATCTACAAAAGATTAATTTATTACACGTCCTAAAATATCCGCAAAATCTGAAGTCTGTGAAACAAATTAAAATAGATGCTATTTTAAAAGTAGCATCGAATAATATTTTATTTTATATAAGCTCCTGGCTTGTTATTTCAGTTTGCGTGACTTTTAAAAGGCTTATAGAATTCATGAAAACAGTGGTGTGGTTAAAAATACATCTACCAATTTAGTTTTGCTACAGATAGATTTAGACAATCAAAATGTTGGCTTCCATGTGACCCAGTCGATGTATCCACATCGCGAAAATACACTGTATTGGAAAATTTATTTATGCAGCAGTTATTACAATCTAAACAAAAGGTTATAAAAAAAGGAAAACGAAATATTCAGTTCAATTTTGAACGAATATCTATATAACAATATAAATTTATTAAAGATATTTATTTATAGCAATAAAATAATTATAGTTTTTAAACAGAATATTGAAAAGCTTAAGTAATAACTTATCTTATTAAAATTAAGTCAACCGCACTAATTACAATAATACATAAAAAAAATATTTTAATTCTATAAATTTATATTATTTATCTAAATTCTATACATATATATTTTCGTTTTCATAGATAATTTGCCAACTTACTGATAAATAGCGCTCACAAGCTATATCATAATTCAGATAAGGTTATAATACTATACTTCGTAGGTTATTGATAGTGTAAAGTAAAGGCCATAAGTGAACCATTCAACCAATTAAATCTGTCGTATGTCCATACGACGTACGTATTAGCATATAATAAAAAATATTTAATACTTAATGCAAATAAGTTATTGTTCGGTTGGCCTTAGCTACTGAAAAGAAACAAAATAAAAATCAATTCTCTTTTAAAAATATCACTAATTTGTATTTTGTCTTTTTTTTTTCAACATCTACAGGAAATTTTATTTTTCGTGTAAGTCTCAAGCTTTATACATAAATAGAACTAAAGTATGTATGCACGGTAGGTAATAAAAAATGAAACCCGCGTGAACTTACAAAATTATCAGAGTCCTTTCCGACTAACGCCTCGCTGAAATAATTAGATAACAACAATAATGATATATAATAAAACATTTCGTAACTTGATTAAACTCCGATGGCCTCCCGCCAAAATGTATAGAACGGCGGCAACGCTGCGGTGCCAAAACGTTAAAAAGTAATGGATATTTAATGCTGAAATTAAATGGGCTAACAACACAATGTTATATTCAACGCGCGATGAGAAATTATGTATGATGATATTATAATGACTCCGTGTTGGCTCACACCGAGTAAATAATTGTTACTCTTTCATTTTTTAATGTAATATAACAGCTGGCACGCTTGCGTGAAATCGAGTGCCTTTAATTGAATGCAGTACAAATTTTTATGAGACACAATACGCCTAGAAAATGGCGATAAGAATAACAAGTTTTTATTGTAATGTTACCAGTGGTAGGTCCCCATTTTTACAGAGGACCGTCTGGGTGGGTACCACTGCGATGCCTATTTCTACCGCAAAGCATTAATGTGAAAACACAACTGTATTCCGGTTTGAAGGGCACCTTAGCCAGCGTATTTACTGGGTAAATGAGACGTAACATCCTATGTCTCACGGAGGTTTTGGGCACAGTATACCTGCATATTTCTCGGCGAACCAGACTTCACAATCCCGAGGTTTCACCGTAGGCAGAGCGTTAGTGACCCTTAGTATTGTCGATGTCCATGCGTCGGTGTCCACTTAACTGTTACATTCATTCATTCCAACTGTTCGTTGCCTTCGTGCAAAATAAAAGCAGACAGGAAATAACGCAGTTGGCATATGTGATTAAAATATAAATGTTTAACAATATAATTACAATTAAAAGTCATTAATTACAACAAACGTACTGCTAACCTAACCTTGGACACTATCCACGCGGTCAAATTATTGCACTTAAGCAACTGGAATATAGAACTTGTACTATTATGCATGATTGTTCAAATATTGCATTAATCGAACTAGGATATGAGCACTTATCACGTCAGATTACGATAAACACTGAAAAAAATTGTGGTGCTTGGTCGTCGTTTTGGTAGACTGTTTCGATACAACATTTGCATTATATATTGAAATCAAATTTACACTTTATAAGTAATTATTTTGAAAATATTTTCTAAAAAACTTATCCTAAAGAATGAAGGATTATACTGACCCCTTTACTAAAAATAAACGAACTGCAACCGCGATCAGATGAAATTTGCATAATAATTGTAATCCTTTTTACAGCAAAGCTTTACGGAAGGAACTATTTATGCAATGAATATTAATTGGAAAAATTGTTTTAACCAAATTTTTTGAATAAGGTAAATTGTGCAAATCAAGGTAGTATTGTCTTGTAATTCTATTAGTTGAACTTCATTAAACGGGACTGGTAGTTTAATATATGTGTCGATGGACGATCGAATCGACTCCTTCCCGACTTTTCGAACACTTTTCCGCCGTTGGAAAGTGTTAATTTAAAATGTAAAATAAACGCGATAAAATCAGTTAAGTGATTTTATTTAATAATATATAACATTCGCGTAAGCATATATATATCATATATATATATATAAATTTGTTTACAAAAAGGATACGATATATGTATATATATATATTTATTTGTCTTAACGTATCCCTTTAAGACAAATAAAAAAAAAAATTATAAATAAATTAGAGTTTGAGAATGGGTATTTAAAGAAAGATTATTTAAAATATAGTTGTTAAGAGATGACAATTTTATTTTATAATAAGACTAGTTTAAAATGTAAGAATTTAAAAAACAAATAGAAGTCTGGAAAATTAAAAAATCGTTCGATTAAATTTTGAATATTCACCGCAGTTGGAAAGTAAAGTGTTCCCAATTAGAACGTAAATACTTATAGCGTTACAAAAGTGTTAACATTATTGCGTGGTTCACGTGTAATTTTTTTTTATTTGTTGATAGCCTTTAAGAAACGAAAGCAAATACTTCATTATTAAAATTTCGTTTAAAATCTTAGATGTCACATGACTTTTTCTTAACAAATATTGCGCATCTCACACATATTGTATTATGCGTATTATGTATATAAAAAATGCATTTCTTAAATCTAGAATCTTACTACAAGTTATGTTCATAAAATCGTCCTCCTTCCTCCTTAATCCTTTTATCCTTTACAATAATAAAATCTGTGAAAGGCTTCTTAACGTTTTAAATTTTAACGTGTGCTAGCTGAGCTCTGTTGCTGAAGTGGAATTATTTTGTGAATTTCTGTCCACAGACAAAGCTTTTGCAAGTATAAAAGATGCCAGTGCATATTTCTATATTAAATTATAACATTTTCTCAGCTCGCTCTGCTTATATGTAACGTTGTTACAAGTTGCCTCAAAGTGGGAAAGAATGATGTTAAAAATATTTTGTATTCATATTTTGCCTTGTTTGAAGAAAACAATTAAGTAATAAAAATGTATATAAATTTAGGATTTGCAATAAATATTTTATTTATTTATTTATTTACACTTTAAGCACTAATTGTACATAGGCGGACTTAATGCCATAGGCATTTTCTCCCAGTCAACCTTAAGGTGGTGCAGAGATAATCAGTGGGGAGGTGCACAGATAAAATAAGAAGAGAAGGTAACGGTTAAATATAAGTTAAACATAGATATAAAAGATACCTATAAATAAAACAATATATATTGTGATATAGATACATATGCATAAATATATATATGAGTACACGTAAATATATATAATTACTGTATATATGTATATATAATAGTATATACATAAATATATAGTCATATACAAATATATATATACATAATTATAAATAGTATGATTCATACAAATTACCACATAAGTATATACATGACGACAGAATTATGTTATATTTTGCAAGTCTTTTAATAGGTGCTCTTTGGTTTTCTTTTTAAAAGTAATATAGCTTTTGGCCATCCTGATTTCAAGAGGTAGCGCATTCCATAAAAGTACAGACTGGATAAAGAATGTAGAGTGCATGAAGTCAGAACGGTGAACGGGACATTGAAGCAGACGATTATGTGTCGATCGAAGATTTTTGTTACTGACTTCATGCAGATACGAGAAATAAGAAGATATATACGAGGGTGTTGTAGGAGAATTTAGAAAGGAATAAAGAGTGGTCAGGGGTCAGGCTGACGAATAGGTAACCACTGAAGTTGGGAACGGTATGCAGAAATGTGGTCGTATTTACGTAAATTGAAAACGAATCGACTGCAGTTATTGAGAAGTCGGTCAAGTTTGTTGAGGTAATCTGCATTCAGGTCAAAGTAGCACATGTCACCATAGTCGACAAGCGGGAAAATTAAGGTCTGCACGAGCATGACTTTTGCCTGAATAGGCAAAAGGTTTTTAAAACGATAAAGGCATCGCAGAACGCTCGTCACTTTCCTTACAACACTTGCAAATTGAGCATTCCAACTCAGCGTTGTGTCAAAATATAAACCGAGATTTTAACCTCAGTGCTGTGTGGAATATAGCTGCTATCAAAAGTAATTTGTGGAAGTGATGCCATATCAACCTTTTTCAAAGTGCGTGCACTACCTATTAAGATAGCTTGACACTTTAAGGGGTTAACGGTTAATCCAAACTTACCACACCATTATTTATTAGTTGTTTTAACAATACAAAATTTTAGATGACCTATTGCTTTACTCACATCAAGGTCAAATGAAAAACTTTTTAGGTGATAATTGCACCTCATTGAAATCGAATAAAGAGACACTGCAATTTAAGCGTTTTCTTACGTTTTTATAACGTTATGTTGTTACAAACTATTTGAGTGGTCAAATTTTAGCATTTTTCGACCTATACAACTTGTAGGGCTCTACATCTGACAGGTTTATCAGATATAATGCCGTACGTGTTCTCATACACTTATAAATACGATAAACGTGTCATAAAGAGTGAAAGGGAAAACATAAACTAGCACTGACTTGTTACTTCGCATTATTCATTGCTGTGAATGATAGATAGCAGAACTTCTGGATAAAAACTGTGACGCCACGATAAGTTAGGAAAATAATTTTTAGAAAGTCTTTCAAGCTGTTACATAACGTTGAAATTTTACATTTTTTAAATGTCTACGCAGACAGACGAGCAGTCAGGCAACCTGATTAAAAGTGGTGAAGCGTTCATAGACATTGGCAATACCAGTTGTATCACCAACGCCCTGCCTGCCGTGAAACATAGGATGACAAGTCTCGTTAATCTAGTACGATGGTACGCTCGCTACGATGTCATTTAAACCCGAACATAGTAGTGGCAGTGGTACGACCCCAGACTGTCCCCTGTAAAAGAACCAACTGACTACAAAATTACCACATCGTTTAAAAATATTATCTACATCATTAATATCATCGCAATATTTTTTACACCGATTTCATTGTTTTTTCTTAGTGACAGTGTTAGAAAAGTTATTATATTTAAAGAAAACCTTTAAAATTAACAAACGATTTTTTAATTTTAAAGCTAAAACGAAATAAATATTTATAAATAGAAAACGAATTCAACAAAAAAACAGCGCCGATAAAGCAATACTGATAAATAAAAATTGAATTATCTTCCGCCATATTTATCTTATTTGTGCTTCAATACTTCTACGGAAATCGTTGTATCTATACAATTTCTCATTCTTAGTGAGAGTGACAGGTTGTGAATATTTTTGTTGTTGTTTTGATAAAAAAATAAGATAATATGACAGTTTTCGTTTTTTGATACAATATTTTATTTGACGTGTCTATAATGTATTAGTATCAGTACTAATTAATAATGTATCAGTACTAAGTCATAACAAGTTTGCTACAATTCCTGTCTTCGGCACCGGGACAGAGTCACAGGGATAGAGAAGTGATAGAATTTTTTAGTTCGCTATCCCTGTCCTCCGCAGCATAAGGCAATGCGACCTGCATTGCTGATGCGGTATCGAAGTCCCGTGTGTAAAAGATCTGGAATCATATGTTCAGGTATAAAAAAGAGACACGCTCGGTTCGGTACGCATCCAAAACTTGAATGAGCCAGTAGGCCAGAGCCTGAAGAGTTATCTGAGCTAACTATTCTGAAAGATCACAGAAATGTGAAATTCGTACCTGCACGTTACGTTTTGAGCACTTTGTTGCGGTTATGGTCACGGACATTAACAAATAGTTTTTTATCAGTCTGTTATTTGTAAATAAACGCAATAAAATAAGTTAAAATCGTAGTATTCTATAATGTGTAGTATTTGCCACTCTGCTTCCTGATCTCTTCCTAACCCGATCAAGCATGCATGTTATGATGGGGACTGTGTCTTATTCCAATTTTAAGTAAACGTCATTTCTCGTTTTTGATGATTTCGAAAAAATCATACAGTTATAAACTACAGTTTAATAAGATTATTTTATCTTTTTATTACTGAATAATATTATCATTGCAGAGCCGATGGCAGTAGCCGCTGAACTTACAAGCTGAACTTGGTCTTAACGTTAATTTGAGAGCCAAGAGCCGAGTTTTTATAGTTCTAGACATTATTTATTCTTATCTAATCTAGGGCAAAAAAGCATTCTAAAAGAGTCCTGCCTTGTCTTTATTCTTTTTTAAACTTGAGCACAATTATCACAACAAGGCAGATTAAAGTCTAAAGAAGTAACTACTAGACTTTGGTTGCGCAAACTAAATTAAGATCTGGTCGTGTAAATAACCAAAAATAACATTATGTTTTAATAGTTTTAGGTTGTATATTAGTAATACTTACGATTATATATATAATACAAAGTATTACTTACGATTTACAATCATTTGCGTGCAAAGAAAATCTTGATTTTATATATTTTTTTAAATTGTTCTAATATATACAAGAAAAAACATAAAAAAATTAGGTAAAATGGAAGATTTTTCTAACTTTATATATTATATTTATTCGGTGAGTAGGTCATTCTTGACAAATAATGTACAGGTGACGAGGCTCCCATTTATTCCTTGTTTTGTTTGTTGTAATTTCTGTTTATATTAAATATTTCTTTTGCCAAGCAGAAATCAGCTAACATTGGTTTATATGAAATTCCATCCCTACGGGAGTGAAGTAGGCGTGAGAAAACAGCCTAAGTTTGGAGGCTCAATAATAAATAAAGGTTTAAAATGTCAATCGGCAGTGGAATTTTTTGCATAAATTAAAAGTCAAACTAAAACAAATAATTTAATCTAGTATGAAGTTAAGAATACATTGCAGATGACTGAAATAATAAATTTCTTTTACAAAATAGCTATATGTTTATATGATTCCATTTCCAAAGATTAGGGACGTAAAATAAAATGCCGTTTACAAGCACGAACAACAGCAAGTTTAATAGTATATAAAAAGTTACCAGTAGAATTTTTAAGAAAATATAAAACAAATATTCACTATGAAATGAATAAACCAATCTTCATGCCGTATAGAATAATCACAAGGCTTTTTATTAACGTCTTCTGATTTAAATTTTATTAATATTTATCCATAATACAGTGGTCGTTTAAAATGTTAACACGTATCTTTTACAGAGGACCCGACTGGTGCACGACCACCGCGGGCGAATTCCTGCTAAAATCTAACAGCGTAAAATAACTGCTGAAGAGTTAAAGGGTACCTCACTTAAATATAATTACTTAAAGGGTATATTAGCCAGCATATTTGTGAAAATGAGATAAAAAATCAACGTCTCAATGTGGTCAGGGAATATGCACCATCTTAGGCTGAACGTATCAAACATTATTAATTTAATGTCTTGCTGTTGTAATTTTGATAAATTTAAAAATTCTAATTTTATAAGATAATTGACATATATATTCATAAATATATTTTTTTATAAAGTTAAGAGACGAATACGACGTTCACCTACTGGTTTATATTACACCCTGTCCATAGAAAAGCAGCTTAGAAAGTCGGGAAAAATTGGCTCTCCGCCCTCAGGTATAACATGTTACATCTCGTTTACCCAGTAATTACGCTGGCTACAGTGCACTTCAAACCGGAAGCCAGCAATGGTCATACACTTCTGATTTGCACGATGGTGTTTCCCCAGATGGTCCCTTTAAGTAAGAAACCTATATATATCTTATATAGTCAACTGATCACTACAAAAAAAATTTAACGAAGTCTCGATATTTAATACAATAGATAGTTTAGAAAATTCGACCATTTCCGTTTTCTACTAAATAGAGCGTGATATCTAAGTCAACGGGATGTACTGCATTTCTTAACTAGCAGAGCAATGTGGAATATTTTAAATCGTTAGAACGATATCGGGAAACGAACTTATTGGTATTCAGAAGCGCACTCCTAGCAGGTTGCAGTCGGTCTTGTCGAAAGCAAACCCCTTTTTGCTAAGTCATTTCAATCAAAATGTTTCGAATGATCTTCCATTTAAGCGGCTGTAATGAAATTCTTCGAGATATCAGGTCAAATAGGTACCACAAACCTAGGTCACTAGTGTATAAAACTACTTGTAAACTATGCGTATGTGACAAAATGATGCAAAAATATACATTTGTTTTAAACATTAATAAATATGGGGATATTAATCTTTAAGGTAATAAGCATATAGAATAAGAATTGTATTTATATTTTTGTTTAGGTTATGATAATTTAACAGCCGTATATATTAACCACCTTGTTTACTAAGGGACTAGCTAAACACCATCGCAAATCTGTTCCAGATGCAAAGCAAAATTGTGAAAAAGATACCCTGTTCACGTTTGCTGTGGAACAGCAGCAAGGATAATTACTAGGTAAATGAAACAACATGACATGTCCCCGGGCGGTGACCAGACATGTGATGTCCTGCGTTGCTCCGCTAGTGACAGGGAACGTCCTATTCATCTCGGCGCTTAATTAAGGCAAAGTTGTATACGAAAAATCAACGTATTAATGAACACTTTAAAATGAACAATATTAAATGTAAACAAACCAATATGTTAATTTTTAAGCATAGATATATGACTAGGTGCGTCCTGCGGTTTGGCCTACGTGGGACTGGCAATATTAAATAATAGTTATTATAAATTTTATGCATATAAACATCCAAAGGTTTTTGTAATCCAAATGACAGATTTTATTACATACTATATGACACTTTTATAATATTTTTAAAATTTCATATTTAAAATCGTAGCCTACATGTATTTTAATGCATCTTGCATACCTACATAATAGTGAAATTTTATATGTTTAGGCGAATGTGTATCAAACATATATACATACGAGAACATCTAAAATGTCAATAGGATACAAAGAAAAAGTCAACATTTTAATGCTCGTTACTCGTATGCTGTCCGTACCTGCTATTCGTAACTGAGCTGCCACCGAACAGCGCTTGTAAATCATCGGCACGTTTCAAATTAATTCACTGCATTGCCTTGACTCGATAATAAATTCCCGCCACTAGCTATCCCGGCTGAAATCAACTTAAGCCCGATTTGTAACAATATGCTGGTATAATAAAGCGAAGAATCATAGGTATTTTATTATTCATTATACCTGGATAGATTTTTTAAATTCATACTTTTTATGACTTAGTAGCGTTATATAGTTATTAACTACTGTAACAGCTATTTGTCATGAATTTCTCGTAATAATATTTCATTAAAAGACTAGGTTTTTATCGTATTCTATTCATTAATATATATAATTAATTGTAAAATCTTTGGTTACATTTTAAATACTTTCTCGTTGTTTTCTTAGTAAAAGTACGAAAAAAAAATCTAAACTATATTAATTATCTATTTTAATTCCCATGGTATACTTAGTAATAAGCAATTTGGTTTTACATGAAATCTTTCCCCAAGGGATGCAGGTGGTGTGCTGAGCAAGCAAAACAGATTTAATAAGCTTATTAAAACTTTTTTTGAAGTATAGAAGCGTCACACGATGGGTTTTGTAACCTAACTAAAGTATTTGACTGTAACCACCACCAATCCACTATGGTATCAAAAATGCCACGGTTGACCTTCGTTATTAAGCCATCAAACCCAGAGTGTTGACGCGACTGGCAAGAGTTCTGCTGGAGTTCTGGTTGGTATAGGGATCCCACAGGGATCTATTTTAGGCCTTTTCCCTTTTTAGTCTTTATTAATAACCTACCACACCCGGTTAGGGAAAATAACAAGATTGTAATAGCCTAGTATAATGTCTTATGGTATTTTACTGTGGGGGGGTAACGTGGCTGATATAAATACGATTTTTGTACTACAAAAAAGAGCGATTGTGCAGTTTCTTGTATTTGCCATTTACGCCCAATGTGGTCAGTAAATTTGCATCATCTCAGGATGCAAATTTACTGACCACATTAAGACGTTGGATAATTTATCTCATTTTTATAATTATGCTTGCTCAGATACCTTTTAGACGGGAATAAAGCAGTGATTTTACTCTGTTACATTTTGGAATTGGCACCCGGTGGGTGTGCACCAGTCCGTTGCCTGTAAAAGGAGTACGTATGTAACATTTGAACGACCCCATTGTATTATTATTTTGGATTAATTTTATTTTTTATTTTTTTTATTAGCAAACGCCCTGTTTATTTTTTTGCGCGCAATGTTAAAACTTTAAATAAAAAACTATAAACCTCACTCCTATTCTAATTCCGTTCCTTAAAGAAAAAGTGATAAAACTGAAAGAAACAAATAGCACTTTTTTATTGATATAACTTTTACTTAAACTGCTCATTACTTGTCACGTTTATGTTTATTACCATTGGATTCCTTAAGTGGTGTAAAAAAGATTTCAATATCTGAATTATCTCTGCCCATTTACGAAAAACGAATTGTTATCTTTCTACTTGCGGTGTTTGAGCGTTTTTACGTAACTTTTTTTTTACTACAAGCGCAAAGTAAAATAATAAAAGAAGTATTCTTATATGTTTAGTTGATTGTATTTTTAAAGTTTTGAATGGTTAAAATAAATTGTTGTATTTGAAGCACAATCACTTAATAAGAAACCTTAAATGGTTTCTAATTTAGTAATTATCACAGGCAGCAGTCGGCCGTTAAACTATTTATGATGTGACCTTAAGTGTATTTAATGGCTAGATCCCAAAATTGGATAGACTAATGTCCTCTAAATTACTGACTTGAAATTGGTAACTAAAATTTAAAGTACATAGTTATATATTTTTCTAGCTTTAATAAACATGTTATAAGGCTTGTTGTTTGGACTTTTTCTGATATTAAAATGTTGAATTTTATTCGCCTTTGATCCTTATTTTTTGTTACATTATATTATTGTATAATAACTGATAATTTTACAACACTTTATTTAATATAGGTAAACTGTACAAAAAATCATTGATATTCTAAATAAAATAGCCTTCATTAAGACATTGACAATTTAAAAAAATGTTGGTAATAATATCGCTTATTCAAAGTTGTACCTTTAAACAAATTTGCACGGAAATTTTATATTTTATTTTATGTATTGTTATAGCTATTGTAGAAACAAGTTTAAAATGTAAATAAATAAAACAATATCAACATGGGCATTTGGATGCTCACCATTATTTCGATACAATGAATATTCCACAATGACGTTATCGTTCATCGATTTGTTGAAGCAATGAATGAAATGACGCGGACATGATATGGCGCAATAAAAATAAAAATTAAATATGTAAATTTTTCCGTAAATTTATCAATACAATGGATAGTTTAGCGGAACTGACGAAAGAAACTCTAAAATGTGACGAGGTAATTTTAGATTTTAAATAATTAATTTACATTTAAGAAACGACTCTTGCTTGCTTGATTCTTGCTGGCTGGCTTGTTGTTACAAATAATGATTTTATTGCCTATGAAGGTTGCCGTCCTCGGCATTATTTAATAAAACAACCATTAGTAATGAAAATCTTAAACCAAAATTTGAGGGCGGCATTATTAATCTGCCCTGAAATTATTGTCGTTCAGATTATTATAATTTTATACAATAATAGATGTACATTGTCCTGAATTTGATGTGATATATTTGTGATTTATAAAAAAGTACATACGTGTTTCTGACTCTATTCCCTTAGTGTATATGAAAATTGAATTTGTTTGAATATAAATCTAAGAATAGCTGTGTATTTCAACTTTAATGTCATACATAATCATTACAAAGTTATCGGTAGCCTCCACGGGGAATAACATCCTTCGAGTGTAATCGAGCAGCAATTGTTAAATGGCGTGTGGCCCGTTCTTAGTAGGGGAAGCAGTCAAACGAGTACCTGTAAGACTATAGCTAATGTTTAAAAGCGATAAAGGGGACGCGCTTCTTGATACATTTAGCTGAACTTGCTAAAAAGCAGCATTAAAATCAAAAGCTAAACGAGCCAGAACACTTAGGGTATAAATAAGGTTATTATTTTTTTCGTACTGGCGTAACTTTTACTTTTTTTATTTTTTTTTTCTAAAATTTTAGGTCCATATGTATTGCCAATATACTGGGCCGACTAATAGTTAATATAGAAGCTATATTAGTAAAATAATTGTACTTAACCGAATAAGAAAACTAAAATTTTGTTTGTCTTCGTGTAAATAAAGAATTTTTGTGAATAAATGCTAGATGTGTAATACGGAATGCAATGACATGCTATTCACCTACTGACAGTTTGCATTTTCTATCCATAGAAGTATTGTCGAAGTATATCGCGTATTATATAAAAATAGTACTAGTAGCTGGTGCTATTTAACCGAATAGCTCGTGGGTTCGAATCCCGAGGGGAAAATAATTTTGTTTTATCGTTGTTTTGTGATTGGTTAGGACAATCTGGGCCGATCACCCAATTGTCTGAAGAGTAAGATGATCCATGCGTAGCATGGGAATGTAAAAGTCGATCCACTCACCAACCCGCATTGGACTAGCGAGGAGGGATAAGGTCCAAAACCCCTAATGGAGAAGGTGTGCATAGGGGAGGCCTATGTCCAGCAGTGAACTAAAATAGGCTGATGATAATGATGATGAGTAAGTAGGAAAAAACTGCTTACCACTAGTCTTCATATAAACATAGTAAGTCAAATAAATACCAGCGTTCTATTGATTTGTTTCACCAATTCACGTTTACTTTACTGTGGCGAATGCAGGTGCGAAGTTTATTGCGGCACATTTGCATTTTGGATTATTCTGCACCTACTAACGGATTTGTGCTCATTTAACCAAGACAGTTATTAATCGCGCTGTGTAGTAATGAACAGGTAACATTTAATACACTTCATGGCTTCAAAATATGTTCAAAGCTTTATTCGTTGTAACCTCTAAAGAGTGTTATATCACTAATAGGAAAATATTGTATCAGATTAAAAACGTCGATGCGGTTATATTATGTTCCTATGATACTTATATTCAAACGTTAAATAACATCCTCTTTATAACGATAACGTTGCATTTGTTTTTATGTTTACTTGTTGTTTTTATTAATTATTCTCAAACAAGCTCGCATATATACTACTTATTAGATTGAATATCCTAATATAAAAGGATTAACTAGCTCAAATGCGTCAAAAAGGGCTTACGATGTGTTCTTTTGTTGCTCGAGCTGGACAATATACATGCTATTGTATTTCATTACAAATATTTCTAAATAACTAGTTTGAGCCTATCTGTAATTCTTTGTGAAGTGTCGCGTATTGTTACAACAATAAAACTAAAGTGTGAGCTGTAGTGGTTTGAAAAACAAACGTAAACTTGCGACCATAATTTTAAGAAGGTAAAATAATATAACCTACGAAATTTCTACTATTGGCCTACACGGCTACATAAGATAGGCATAAGATTACCTTGAACCAATGTTCTTTTGATAAATAATTAACTCCAATTTTATGTTATACTAGCTGTTATGTGTGACTTTGTCTGCGCGGTGAAATAAAAAATGATTTTGTTAAGGTTTTGAAAAAAAAATGTTGCCTAAATTAAGGGAGACTGTTTTTTATTTCGGCAACCTAAGTCTTTGTTGTCTGTCTATGGTGAACCAAAAAAATTTTAAATCTTTATATGGACAACTTACAAAACCGCGTAGTCAATTTTATTTTCCTGTATCAGAATTTAATTCGGTAATTTTTTATTTTCTTTTAAATAACTGCTTGAATAATTAAGTTATTTATACAATATGTGTCAAAATTTTTGGAACTAATTTATTAAAGCTTGCACTTACATGTATTCTATTTCATTAACGTAGTCCCTTGACGTGAAAAAAATATATTTTTTAAAAGAGCACTCCCGGGTACACTTGATCACGGGATTAAGTGTAGAATACACTAAATTTCTGAGTTTTCATTTTTCGTTTGTTTTAGTTTAATTATAAAATGGGAAGAACATATAAAAAAAGAAGATGCAACACCACGAATACGTCTTGACCAAGGAGTTCTTAAAGAGGCTGCGAACAAGGTATTTAGGACCGGAAGCTATCTGTGCTATTGATGAGGCGAGGCTGCATGCTGTACATAAACCTAAAAATTGTTGCTACTTAAGGTGTAAAGCAAATAGGAAAGATGGTATCAGATATACATGGTGAATTGGTAGCTGCAAGCTGTGCTATAAATGCAATGGCAGGATACATTCCTCCATTCATGATCTTCTCGCGGAAGAACGGAAGATATCGTATATAATAATATAATAATAGTGATAAATTCACCTGAAATTAAGTCTAACAGCAAACGAGTGATCTCATTTAATTTTACTAAATCTTAACTGTTACCTTAATAGAGTGCCCACGTTTGTGAATTTAAAAACTATTCGTATTTTTTTCATTATGTAGGTCTTAGATCTTGCAATGCAAATGTGTGATATACGAATACCTAATGTTATTAGTAGTTACTAGTCGTCAAAGTTATTTTTGTTTGCTTCATTTCGTTGAGATAAATATAAAGAGAGTTAGTGGTAGTTAGTGGTTTAAAAAGTTTGAGTATTAGAAGTTATTTAAAAACCAAAGTGGTTTTCATATATTCCCAATGTAAGTCTAATAGGTCACTTTATTCTATATGAACTGCTAAGACTTTTCAAGCTCTATTTAAGATTTAGTAATTTATGATAGGAATAGAGTTATTAAAAGATACTTCAATAAAACCTGTTAGTGCTTATTAGATTTATGTAAATGCAGAACTTACATTGTGGTTGAGACTCAATAGTCACTAAAATTATGGCTTAAGGTATATAAAGCTATAATAAATAATATTTTTATAACCAAACTTGGTTTTCATTTATTTGAAGTTTGCATTAGGAAGACTTGATTTTAATCAAGTGTATCACAAATTCTTTTGGAGAGTTTTTCTAAAAATCTAGAAGTGTGTATAGGCATACATATTACATGACGATTGTCAATGATAAAACTCTCGTAAAATAAATGAACAATTTTGCGAGCACTTTATCAAAAGGAATTAATATGATCGGAATTTCTATGTAATTCTAAGAGTTGCTTGTAATCTTAAAGTTGCGTGTTAATTACGAATAAACCTAGAAAGAAATGAAAACTGTATACTTAATTGTGTTTTATTTCCCGCGCCGCTTCTTATTGACCGATATTATATTTTTGGTCGTCTCTATTATAATCAATAACCTTAAGCGTAATCTAGCAGCAATTGTTAAATGGTCCATGCCCTATTTGCTCGAGGGGAAGCAGTCAAACGTGTGCCTTTAAGACTATTACTACGCTAATTAAAACGAAGATAATGGACGTAGCTTTTTATGATACATTGAACTCAAGTGCTTAGTATTAGTCAAAATTGTCGGGATTATTAAAGTCCAGTTATAGTCCATTCTAACGTTTAACGTTTATTAAATATTTCATATACAAACGTAAAACTCATACCGTAATGCATATTACCAGTTAATAATTTATATAATAACTTCAACAAAGTGATCGTTATGTTAATTTTACTAACGTCATTCCCGGATCTTGGAGGTAATGTTTACGTAGCTAAGTGTAGATTACTGCAGCATTATCAAACACGAAAGCAACTTAACTTTCCGGCATTAGTGTGATTAAGATGACATTATTTTGCACGTATGCTTGGCGTGACATTTGTTAATAAAAAAATATTATAAAAGAATGGATAATCTTCGTCAGCTGTTCAATTCTCGTGACTGATTAAACACTGCATTTGTGTGGAAAATTTTATGTGAAAATTAAAAAAAAAATCTTTAAGAAGGAAAAATCGCTGGTGTTTTGAGTGTATTTATAATAAACTAGACACGATAAAACGTAAGTATCACTGTCAGTTAAATATTAAAAGATTAAGATCATGTTAGATATATTACTCAGTTGTGTAAGTCGAGAGTCCTTACTATTGATATAACTATTGATGACACAAATTTTGGAGTAAAATGATTTTTCAATTACACGAATATATATTATTATAATATGTTATCATTATTTGCATGTACAACTAATTAAGTCTTAAGTGTAATTTAATTCGAGTTTTTACCAACTTCATTTTCTCATAATCACCCAATGGTTGACTGGTACAAAATGCCTTCGGCGTTTAGTCCGTTTTCTACTGTATTTTTATATACTATATAAATAGTAAAGCCAAATAATTGCAAAACATTATAATAACTACTCTTAAAATACTTACAAATCTTTCCGGTCATATTATTTTAAACATAAATCACAACTTCTTTACGCGTATTTTGAATCCAGCTGTGGTACTGTTTCATTTTCTTTTAATAGTTTATCTTCTCTAGTTTTATTGCGATATTAATTATTGTGACACAACCGCTTTCGCTATTTAAATAAGAATTTTACTGTATTAATAGCCTCATGCTTCATTATTCAAAAAGTTTTAAACGTCGGATATATTTAAGGTATTGAAACTAAAATAAGTTAATTAAGTAGTTTGGTTTTAAAATGTGTACAATTAACGAAAATAAAGTTTAAGAAAAAAACTTATATGTTTACAGTGAGTCTCGTTAATAAAAACGTTTTTTATAAATTTTGATAGAAAAAACTTATCAATCGAGTTTTTACAAACAATTTTTTTTTAACCTATTTACAATTATTGTGTAATTATTTCTTTCAAAAATATTTAATAGATTTTTTTGTTTAACAACTAAAACTTGTTGTGTTCTTCCTTAATGTGAAATCTAATTAGTCAAAATAGTTACCCTTATTACTTAAAAGTGACTTCAAGGAGTTACTAGTGCAAGCACTCGCCTTGATTTTGGCATACCGTCTTACGTCCTATCTTGTTTCAGGAAAAATGGCAAGAATAACATTTGCAAGAAGAAATTTACAGAAAATGTTGTACGTAAGAAGCTTCAGTAGCGTTAAAAACGTGTGGACTCGGGAAAATATTATCACGTCACCGTTTAAAGAAATTCAACCACCAACACTTACGGTGACTGACTATATGTGGGAAAATCTAGATAAATGGTCTGAAAAGCCAGCAATGGTAGATATTACCAACTTTATTTTCTATTGTTTACACACAGGTTTTTTTATTGACTACGCAGGTAGACGATCACCTAGGCTAGGACGATCATCTGGTGGAAAGTGGTCACCGACGCCCAGACATTAGCTAATACCAGTGTAGCCGATTACCAGACTCCTGCTAAGCAACCAGAAATAAGTCCGTTTACCTAATAAATACGCTGGTTACAGTACTCTTCAAACGGTACAACAGTAGTTTCAGTTGGCTGCTTCCAAGAACAGGCCGTGAAGGTCCAGTAGCAGACAGTTTCCCAGATCCAAGATGGGACCTACCACTTGAAATATTAGCTTTAGGTATTTCATGATCAGAAATCTGAAATTTTAATTAATCATATTAAAAAAAACAATAAAAATTATCTTATTGTACCGTGGTAGGTCCCATGTTTCAGAGACCGTCTGGGTGATACCAACCGCGTGCTTATTCTGCCGCGAAGCGTTGTTGTGAAAACTGCTGCGTTCCGGATTTGAAGGGCAACGTTACAGCGTATTATCTGGGTAAACAGGACTAAACACCTCTAATGTCTCAAATGTGAGCAGCGCGTCGGCGATACCACTGGTATTGTCAACGTCTATGGGTGTCGGTGACCACTTCCCATCAGGTGGCCCAACTGCTCGTCTGCCTGCGTATGCCATAAAAAAAAAATATTAACTTATCCCCATAAGGAACATGTACTGAAGCGTTTTTGATCCAGGCGCCTTTCTCAAGCATAAGATGTTACTTTCTTTAATCACTTATTACAATAACTAATCCTATTTAAATCTGATCAATAAAGTCATTCAACTCAAACCATCATCTTGAAATTCGTTCAAACTTTTTTTTTATAACTTTTGTAAAATTTAATATTATTAGATATATCACACTAAAACTTCAAAACTTGCTAAGGTATTATTACTTCGTAAAATATTATGGTAATAAAATAAAGGTTACAATAACTTCTAAAAATTATATTCCTTGCCGCCAAATGTGTTATACCTACTTTTGTAAAATACTTTATAATATTTTTGCTACGAATTTAACCCATTACAGGTATGCGGTGTTACGAACCGTACGTACACTTATCAAGAGTTGTACAAGTACTCTCGTAAATTTGCGCTAAAGTTACGCACTCGATTAGACATCCGTGAGGGCGACGTTACTTGCGTAATGATGCCTAACAACCCCGAGTACGCCTTAGTCACACTCGGCTCGTTAGAAGCCGGCGCTGCGGTCACCACTATTAACCCAATTTATACAGCCCGTAAGTATTTATTTATACTGGCTATGCCCGCGGCTTTACTCGCGTGGTGATTGTTATTTTTGATAAAATTCATTACACGTAAAATTTATAAGCACGTAGGTTTTTACAGATCATGCCGGAATAGCTCGCCGATGGCAGATCAGCTATTTAGAATGTTTTGAATAATTTGTACTGATTCTTATATAAGTATAACCAAAAGGTCATTCTGATGTATATATGCTGTAAAATTGAAAATTTTCATTAAAATATATTAAGAAATGTTTGAGTAAAAAGTAACATCTATCCATACAATTTTTTCATTTAGAATATTAGATATCGCATAAAAGGTTGTAATATTTACAGCTTCTGTAGTAATCAAATATGCTTCGATATTAGATTTTAAATCATAAACGTAATTATACATGTTCTCCCTTTTTTTATTTAGACATTTTTTAATTAAACTTTAGTAAATTATAAAATTGTCGTACAATACAGTTTTCTTTAATTATTTCCATAAAAATTTATAAAAGCAATCAATGTTCTTGGTAATATAATAAGAAGGAAATTATGTTATAACATTTTTCCAATTTTTCCTCAAGGATGTTAGGAATTTGGTTAATGAATTTTTATTATATGAACATTTTGTCCCTGTTTATAAATAGGAACAATACATTGAATATGGATATAACGTTAAATTGTCACAAGGGACCAATACACGTACAAAATAAATTGGTATATTCATTTCTTTTTAAAGATGTTAAATGTAGACTTGACATTTAAATACTTAATGTAAACTATTTCAGATGAAGTACAACGGCAGTTGCTGTTGTCTAATGCGAAAGTAGTAATAGGAACGCCTGACACAATCCCGGTATTAAAAGAGGCTTGTAAAATGGCAAAGATTGATCTCCCAATCATAGCAGTGACTGAACCGGGAGAGAGTCTTCCACATGGAGCTATGTCCTTCAACGAAATTCTTGAAGATACTAATGAGGATTTTAGCAAGTTAAATAGCATAAGGAAAAATGTAGATGATATTGCGCTACTGCCCTATTCTAGTGGTACAACTGGTCTACCTAAAGGTGTAGAACTTGTCAATCGGACGATCGTGGCTAATTTTGCCCAACAGAGTGCTGATGGTATTAGACACTGTCAATATGCAAACGGTAAGAATTTATTTAATAAAAATTTTATTAACATTCCTTTTTTAAAATAAATAACGATAAAAAATGATCCAGATTGTTAGGCCATTTTTATAAGTGATTATGTAAGAGAAACTGATTAAAGTTGCATCATTCTAATAAAAACTTGGACCATTTGAACATTCAATTCAGTAATGAATATGCTTATATGCTATATTGTTAGCAAGAAATAATATAATACTTTTTGCGTTTTCAGATTTGATTCAAGAATCGCTTATGGCCGTATTACCATTTTACCATATGTATGGATTATCCTTGATATTGTTACATAAGCTTTCACTTGGAGGTAAAATCGTTACCTTACCAAAATTTGAAACGAAGACATTCCTGAACGCCATTAAGGAGCATAAAACAAGCCTTTTACATCTTGTACCACCACTAGGTAAAAACAGCAAGATTTTTTATACAGTTCTTAATTAAAAATTAACCAAAAATTTATTTATACAATTTGAAAGTCATCTAGTTTTAAAACTATAAAAGTTTTTTACGAAAAAAAAAATGTAAAACGTAAAAAGCTTTCAAATTGAAAATTTAATGACACCAGACCTAACTTATAAGCTTAAAGACTTCATAACCAATTCTGAAATCGAATAAGGTTATAAGAAATTTATTCTTTGAGTCATAAATCCCGAAAATATTACATCCGTCTGGCGTAAGTGGATATAAAAACTTTAATCAAATATTGAGACGTCAATGAAATCCAATTCAGATTTTTTATTATTTTCCGTTTCCTTCTAACGTATTAAAACACTTATAACTGTTGTCTTTGTAATTTAGTGCATTTTAATGACTCTCTTGTTTTTTTTTTATTAAAGTAATTAATGTTTCATTTAGTTCTTTTGTTTTTGTTAGATATTAAGATATAGAATACAATACATTTTTTAATTAGTCCTTCAAAAATGTGTGATTTATAACGATTAGCGACGGCTTTTATCTATAAGGACTTGATGTTTTTGTATAGTATTTTTGTACATTTTATGTTTATTACATTTTATTTTAAGCATCATTCATTGGTTCCCATCCTGAAGCAAAGAAAGAGTATTTGTCAGATATCCATACGTACATTTGTGGTGCGGCACCTCTCCCAAAACAAGACATCGTTCGAATTTTGGAGAAATCTAGGGTAAGTTGTAACTATTCCTTTGAATTTAATTATAAACAATAAGTTTGATTTAGATTAAGGACTAAAATACATTGTTAAGTGAGTTTAGGAAATTTGAAAAAGCATATGTTATATTTTTTTTATTCTAAGTATCCCGTACCCTACGAGTTTATCACAAATTCCTGCGTGGATAAACCATTTTATTGACGCATCTTATCATTAAGATATTAATTTTTTACCTCTCTGTACAGTCTGCTTTTGTTAGAAATTAAACTGATCAATTAATACTATTGTCGTCACTTACAGCCAGATGTTGACTTCTTACAAATATATGGACTGACAGAAACCTCTCCAATAGCAACGTCGTTGCCACCAGGCAGTAAAAAGTATGCCACAGTTGGAGTAGCTGTGCCCAACACGCAATTACGGATAGTTGATTCAGAGGATAGAAACTTGGGACCAAATGCAGTAAGTATCGCGACATGAATTCTGATTTCTATCACTAATAACATTTGCGGTGGAATGTCTTGTGGAGTCTAATAAACCTAGAGAGTATCCACATGGCATAATTATTCAAGTATTTTCTTAATAACTTTTAAATACCTCTATGAAATCTAAGTAAAAATATATAAATAATTTTTTGTACTATAGCCAAGCATATATTTTACCGATCAACGTTTGTAATAAAATGCAGCAAAATGTTTAAGACATTACAATTTTAGTGAAAGTAATTTTAGTTTGTTTCTTTAAAAAATAATTTAAAATTTATCAAGTAAATGCTAGCCACCACCAAAGTTATAATTTCCGAGCAAATGTCTTTGTAATAATTTCCAAACATATGTTATTTTATTTATGTTTACTGTACATATTTGTTTAACCATTTTTATTTATGACTTTGGATGTCTACATTATTACGCTAAACTTTGATTTATCATTTTGTGTTAAAGACTAATTTCAGACTAAAATACGTGCTATTTGGGTTTGAAATATTTTTATGTTTCAATTGCCTGATTGTTAGAAGCAATTAACTTCATAATGTCAACGTTAATAGAAAGGACGACGGGAGCAGTAAAATAATTCTTTTAATTAAAGGTCGGTGAACTGTTAATTAAAGGACCACAAATAATGAAAGGGTATAGAAACAACCCGGAAGCGACTAAAGCTGTAATCACGGATGACGGATGGTTCAGGTCAGGCGATTTGGCTTCTATTGATTACGATGGCGTTGTTACTATTTGCGATCGGATAAAGGAGCTCATTAAGGTGTGTAATGAAATTGTATTTATACCAGTTTATTTAAGCGGCTCAGCTTGCTATATAACATATTGCGAATTATAAGGGCGATTTCATCAATAATCTAGGCTCACAAACTTTTATATAATTGATATTAGTCATATCTGAATAATAAAATGTAAACTTTTACATAGTCAGTAATTATGTTGGCAACGGTGCCCTTCAAACTGGAATAACTGAATTAACAGATCGTTTTCACTAATTTATTATAGTAGAAATAACTTCTAAGTGATCACACTCCAAAGTGACGCACAAAAAATATTAATTTTAATGTTTACTGTGGTCAGAGACTTTTTATTACTATCTCGAAGGTTAATTTTTACATAACTTAACAGGTGAAAGGTTTTCAAGTCGCACCAGCGGAACTAGAGAGTGTTCTGAAAGAGCATCCTGATATCTTGGACGCAGCAGTCATAGGTGTACCTGACCCGAAGATGGGTGAGGTCCCAAAGGCCTTCGTTGTAATCAAAGATGGTCGAAAGAAAGACTCTGTTGACTTAAAAAGTTTGTGGAGAGTCGAGTAGCAGCTTACAAGAAGATAAGTGATGTTGAGTTTTTGGGCAATTTGCCTAGAAACCCGTCAGGAAAAATCTTAAGGAAAGTCCTTCGAGAGAGCTATGCATAAACAGAATACGTAACATAATATATAGCAGCATATTACTACATTAACATGTATATTTTAGTTTTCTACCAATTAATTAATTTATTTGTCTTATTATATTAATATTAATCAAATAGTCAATTTAAAACAAATTTTATGCAATTTTGAAAACATTTTAGTTTTGAATATACTGTGTCGTTGACGTAAAATGCCAAAAGAATGGCTAACTCATGTACCTTCTGTACGTGTGGCCTTCTTTTTTAGCAAAAAGTGTCTGTTATCTGGTTCGTGGGGACGGTAGCTTCCCGCGAACTCTATGTTAGATGAAGCTTAGCAAAGACATGGGTCTGGAAGCATAACATCATTGCTAAAAAAACGATCAAATAAGATAACTGTATGCTTGTAACAAAAATAAGTATATTTTTAAGTTTGTTAAATATTACTAACGATAATATTTTTATTGTAAACATATAAAAATAGATTTTTTGTGTGACTAACACAACATTTACTAATTAATGATTTTAAAAAAAGGTGCTCCTCTATAAATGAAATTTACTCAAGATTTTAAAATTTTTATAAGACTTTATAACGATTTCCATAAAAATAAAAAAAATATTACATCCAATATGTATTGATTATATACGACTATGACATATTTACGGTCAGCCATGATGTAAACTCTTAACGATCTGTGCGTATCTCTCATAAAAATTCTAATTTGTTTAATATTATTGATATACTAAAGGTACGTCCTGGTTTTGTTCATTTTGTTATAAATAAATATATTTAAAAGTGACCAAATACATTTCTGTTATTTATTTTTTTTAACCTCAAGTAGATGTTAATATTTAAGGTTTTAATAGTGTAACGTTGTAAGTAACTCATCAGCTCGCACTGTTTTGTTTTGGAATTTTGAATATACCTACAACAAACGTTGCTGATGACATTTTTATTAACATTGATATAATTATAATATGTTCCATTCTCTATTGTACGAGTCATTGTTTATTTATCGAAAGGAAGAGGCAGGCAATCAATCTAGATTGATAAAGGCGGTGTTCATTTCTACTGTTCTTTGTTGACAGTGTAGATTTAGTGGAGACTATGTGTAGATTTGTTTTCGTGTAGATGACTCTACAACACATAACAGTTATGTAGCGAATAGCTACCTTGCTTACACATTTTGTCTACAAACTATAGTATATTATGCTGCTAAATTAACATCAATAACTAAAGAATTGTTAAGAGTGGTTTAACTTGCGCTCATCTCAATAGTAAATATCTTTCTTCTTACCAGTTTTTCCAAATTTCATGATAATTCAAATATTCCCAGATTTCGTCGTTTCCTTCAGGCCACTGCATCTCTCACGCAATCGGTGGACGGATTTGTTGGCAGTTGACTTGTAGGCGCTGATGTCCTATAGCTGTCTACCAAAGATGGATTTTTCAAGCCGGGCCGACTTTTTATTTGACTATTCATCACCATCATCATCATCAGCCTGTGTTAGGCCACTGCTGGACATAGGCCTCCCCTAATGCACCTCATTCCATTAATGGGTTTTGGACCGTATCCACGCTGTTCCAATGCGGGTCGGTGGGTTTTTTGATTTGACTATTAGAAGCATAGATTACTTTTTAAACAATTGACTGATAACCTCATATTACCCTTACCAACTAAAAACCAAGGGTATCACAGAAATTTTTACAGACATAATTCACAATTTATAACCCCTAAATTCCAGTATGCAAAGCAATCGCCAATACCATTAGGACACGTAGGCGCCTAATCAATATGTACACGCTAAATTATTTTTACGTATGAACAATTTAGCATTGAGTTTGTACGCCAAGAGACTTGCATACATTATACAATTATCAACAAAGGCTGAAGCAACACGTGTCGTCACGGCGTTAGTCACGTGCGTCCTTAACAGCCAAAGTTTTGTTTATTCGTGCAGCGAACCTTGGATCGCAAACATTATGAACCATTACGAAACTTCTCGCTTAAATGATTATATTCAACGCACCTGTTCAGCAACATTTGAGATTTAATATAACATGTTTATAATTAATTCTTTTGTTTACGCGAATTATGTGTTGTCAATCTGCAACCCCGAGGCCAAGGCCTTTGGAAAGTGTTTGAAAAGTCAGGAATTTATAATGTAAAATGAACGCGATAAAATCTGAAAAACCTATTATTACATGTTTATTCAAATTCTTATAGTTATATTAAATGAAATTCAATTATCTTTATTGAACACATACGTTTTAACTTAATAATTACACATAAATGTTTCTGAAAGGGCTTTTTAAATTTGATACTTTTCGTTTATAAGAGGACTACTAATTGGTAAATTATATGATCAGGTCAAAACGCCTAGTATTTTATTTTTTAGGAAATTATCCATTGAAAGGATTTTATATACTGTTTTTTAAGGCATTTATTTGTTATCCTTGTGCAGTTACTTATATATTATATAATAATAAATGTGAAAACAGCAACAAATTTTTCTAATGAGTTAAAAATACATTGAATAAATCAATACAAAATAAAATGCTTTTCATAACGAAAAGTTGCGGTATATAGACTTTTCTCCTTTCATTAGCGGTAATTATCGTAAAAATATTATGAATTAAATTAAAATCAGCATTATTATCAAAAGTCGGTTCCGAATGTCATGATTACCTTTGGCGGTCGTTATAGGATGAACATGGAATAAAATCTACTATCAACTAATTCATTTATATAAAGCAGTATATCCTTTTGGGTTGTAGATAACGCGTCGCTCTGCTAGTAAATAGTGATTCTAATAAATCTAGATCTATCTGGACTAGAAGCCGATACCGTTAATTTGCCTAGAGAAAGAGATAAGTTGTTATTATCATTTTTGCCCACCATTGCATCAGTCATATGGAGTGTTGATAGGATGGAGTGTTTTAACACTAAATTTCTTTCGCCAAAATTTTCGGTAAAACTAGAATTCTGAGACTATTGTCTTTATATATTTATTTTTAAATGTTATGTATGTACTTAAACATTTACATTATTTTACTAAAAATGAATTAAGACCGCGAAGGGGTCAAAAAGAGCTCTTAGAGTTTATTTTGGGTGGAATAAAAAATATTTCTTTCATTACTAAGTCATAATGTACTATAATTTAAATGACAATCACATTCTGCTGACCGACGTCTCCTTTTAAATTACTTTCAATGCAACATTGATCAAAAAACCTACAATTCGGTTAGAAATTATATTAAAAACCGTAATGCTTAAACTGTGTAATAAAGGTAATTGCAACGTATTGATTAAACATTTATAAAAAAAATTATGATCACAGAGTTTTCTGTCATTCATAATATCTCATCAGAGTCTCAATTAAAAATACGAATTGTTGAGTTTTAATAAGAAATTTATATTAACTCCTTTTAAGTTGCGATAGTAAAAAGAAGCACTGCAAACTGTTATGTTGTTCATTGAAGGTTTATTCAAAACTTTATAATATTAATTTTAAAATTAAGATAAACATGGAGTACTCTCAAAATTTATAATTTAATTTCGGAACACATAGAGACTTTAGAGTTTCTAGGAAAAGCTAGACGCAGTCTAGCTTTTCCTAGAAATCTCTACAGTTAACATTTTCTCGGGTAAAATTTCGTTCCAGTAAATGGATGTTTGAATTTGAACGAAGGCTTACTTAAACAAGAAAGTAATATATTCTATATTACCATTGTTAACTATTTACGTTTCTTAACTTCTTACTTTGATACTTTTTATGTTTATCGATACCCAATATTTTTTTACGGAACGTGGGTTACATAAAGCAACTTTCTTAACTTTTTTATGAGAACTAACTCGTAACTCGTCTTAAAAATTAACAATATGTTTTTAACGTTGCACGACATATAGTTTCAGTTAATACAATATTTAGTCTCTTTTTTTCACTCTCTTTATTTGGATAAACAAACAATGACACAGCATAATAAAAGATACAGTGTATTATTTGACAATATAGTTAATCTATGTGTCATTAGCACGTTTGATTATATATACGATATAATATATTAAAAGTTAAACAAGAAAAATTGAGAGATGCTAAGTTAGATATAGTTTACTAATATTTTTAAAGTCTCCTTTTTAATTTTTAGAGTTAATACTAAAAATATCAACATTATTAGAATTTGATTTACAGTATAACTATTGATACATTGGTGAACGTTAGCCAGCATTTGTTCGACATTTATTCAGCGGAACAGACAATTTTCATTACGACAGTCCGAGTTGGAACTTTGTAACGAAACCTATTTACTAAAGTAATACAATCATATCGGTTTTGACAAGATCATGGAGCAACATTCCCTTTAACTGCGCTCTCTTAGTTTAAGGCATAAAGGTTAAATTTATTTCAACAATCGTTTGTGAGACATGTAAGCACTCATAACATTTATAATTTACGTTTCTAGGATTTTTTTTGCACAGACTCGAGAGCATCGACATATATGGATACAGCATATTCAAGTTGGGAACGGACTAAGGATTTATAAAGATAAATATATGAGGAGGGTTTTTGAAATTTTATGCTCGACCGCATTAGAACCAAACATTTTGAATGCTTTTTAATAATTCCGTTGTTGCAATGTTGTTGTCTTTATCTCAGCGGGGTGCAGGAGGCGCCCTCAGCAACGTCCGATAGATACGACGCAAGTCTTATGTCTTATGTATTCGAAGTTATGCTTCTAGACCTGTGTCTGTGAAGCTTCATCTATTACTGAGTTCGGAGGATTGCGAGATCCTCGAACTTGTGACCAAAACTTTAAAGAATAGCCACACGCATTTAGGATGCGTGGGTTGATTTGAAGAGTCTAAGTGATCATCGACGCTCGGTATACGGACCGAGGCGCCGACGTTCGTCGACTGTTTAATCGGTTGCTGGGGCGGTGAGAACCGCCCTTAACGCGGTGTATCTCGTGTACGTGATGTATTGGTCTCGCCGTGCTCTTGAGCGAAGTAGAGCTAAAAGTGTGTGTGTTATCCCTACTGTGTGTAGTATCGTGTGGCGGGACCTTGAAGGGTCCAGAATTCCTAAGCCCTTCTTCATCTGGGTCTAGAGTATATTACGGGGACGACGTTTCACAAGAGGCATCTGGGTCTGCGTGATAGTTTGCAGCGATTACCATCAGAGGGTTATATTGCATTTCTATTCTTTCATAGAATTTTTGATAATGTTTTAAATGAGCGCGTAATGTCGGCATCTTGCAATCACTGTGCAAGTCGGCATTACTTTGATAAGACTCTGCTCCAGTGGCACGTCGTAAGAATTTATTTTGTACCACCTGTAGTTGATTTAAATGGTGGGCGGATATATGGGCAAAAGATTGGCAAGTGTCATTATCGAGCCGTATGCAAGCTTTATATAATAAAAAGTTTATAGTTAAGAGGCATTTTGCTATTTGTGTTGGTAAGATAGTAGGACGATGCGAGACGTAAGCGGCTTTTCTCTTAACTCTTTGACGTGCTTTTGAAACTCATGGTTACTGTCGAAAGTAACATCCTAAATATTTGGCTTTCTTCTCCCAGGGATCGGTTTACTAGAGGTTCAATTGCCCGAATGTTTGTCTGCATCGAGCATTACTGTGCGGTTTTTAGAACGGACGTATGGTAGGACGAGTGAGATCAGCTCTGACAGAAGACCGATTAAAGTATATTGCTATACTTTTTCGGATTCACATCAATCCTCCATTTGCGAAACCAATCGCCTAGGCTGATTGATTGCACATTGGAGCTTACTGGTGATAAGGGATGGTGAGGAAGAGGAGTAATAGAGGGCGGTGTCGTCTGCGAAAGCGCAAGGTTAACATTAGAGCTTTTAGGAATATCGCTAGTGTATAGCGTGAATAACAGAGGAGAAAGAACGGAGCCTTGTGCACGCCCGCTAGCAGGGAGCGTCTGGTTGAGAGGGTGCCTTTACCGATATCGAAAGAGCGATTCGAAAGTGAGGCTTGTGATGATGCACAAGCCTGTCTAAGAGCACATTGAAAGAGTATAACCTGTAGGTAAGCCGTTGTGCCAGACTTTATCAGAATGCCTTTGCGACATCGAAAGACAGCCCCGTGTAATGGGATCTAAGGCCTGACTTTGTTTTGTTTAGACCCCGTCAGAATGTATTCTGTGAGGCGATTATCCTGGTCGGAGCAGGAGTGTTCAGGACGGAACCTGAATTGTTCGTCTGATAGGAGGCCATTGGAGTAAACGTAATCCTTTAACCTCGACAAGATTATGTTTCCAATTTCCCCATGCAGTTGAGGAGACTGATTGGACGATAACTTGTCAGTTGGTTTAGTGGCTTACGCGGCTTTGGTATGCCGGTAACAATGGCCTCCTTCCATTCGTCAGGGAAGGAACAAGTGGCTAGAAGTACATTGAAAATGCTCGCTAGTAGACAAATAATCGGGCCTGGTAAAGTTTTAATGTCTTATTACTAATACGGTCTGGGCCAGGTGCCGATCTGGGTTTAAGACCATAATGTTCTTTGACCTCCTCCGGGGTCACTAGTTTTAAGCGTTCGTCCTCTGGTGGTAAGACCGCCCTACGGCTGATTTCACGGTCCACTCCGCAAGATGAAACGTGTCGGTGAGTACGTGAGATGGCGTGCATTGTAACTCTAGTGTGTCCGCTAAGCATTCGGCTTTTTCAAAATCATCGAAGGCTAGTAAGCCACCGTTAGGCCGGGATAACGGCGGAATTGAATCGCGTGAACCTAACTTTGATTTCGGGCCATGCCAGTAGGCAACATGCGATGGCTCTAATTCTTCCGTTAGGTTTTGCCACGAAGTTTCACGGTGAGGTCTTATGCGTTCTCTAACGTGAAGTTGTAAATACCTAAAGATTGCTCGGTTCGTTTTGGACCGATATCGATCGTACGCTCGTTGCGCGGCATTTTTGTCTCTTATTAGACATCGAATGTCGAAAGGCAGGCCAAAGTTCTGATCGACCGTGACTTTCACCGTTCTTTCGGACTCTTCAATGGCCGATGAGATGTGTGACTTTATGTTTAATGGCATCGTTTGCCTGATCTAGATTACAAACTACATCTGGGATGTTTTCACAATTCTGGGGGTTCATCGCCTTGAGTTTAGCCTCAAGGCGATGCCAATCCACTACGGTTTTAGTCATAGGGACCGAACCGGCGTCTTGGCCCAATTTACATAAAACCGGCCTGTGGTCAGAATCTAATTCGTGTAGTGTCTCTATAGATACGACATCGAGTGAGACACCCTTTAGAATAAATAGATCTAGGGTGCTAGGCGACCCTCTACTATCTGATGGATATCTAGTTGGGGTCTCGGGGCTATTATGTTAATGTTGAGTACCTCCTCGAGACCCTGCAATATTGTGCCATTTGAGTTGTTTCTGCTGTCGTTCCAGTCGCGGTGTTTGCAATTAAAATCGCCAGCGAGTAATATTGATGGACCTAGGCCGAGAAGCAGCTCAAGGTCTGATTGTAACATAGTTTTTAGCGGCGAGAGATACACTGAGGCAAGTACAAGCGGCTTATGGCCGGTAAGTGCGATCATGCACGCGAAGCTTCTAAATTTGTGTAGATGGCACTTCTATTGATGTTATGTGCAGGGATCTTTTATAATAGATTAGAGTACCGCCCATTGGGGCTAACAGCCTATCGTGTCTAATAATATTATCCGCTTATCTTGGGATCGCGTGTTGCTGGTTTAAGATGAGTCTCTTGTACCAAAAATATGTCTATATTATAATCTTGTATAAATATAGTGATTTCTGCCTTCTGATCTCTAAAACCGTTTGCGTTATAGCAAGAAACGACTAGTGAATGCGGTTTTGGCCCTACCTACGCGAGAATTGCCATCTTTATTTACGGAAACCTACGGCCTTGTGTCTGTTGCGTTTATTTAATTTTTAGATTACCCAGCTGAGTGAAGGGCGCACATGCTGTGATAATGCGTTCATTCTTTGGATGCCGTCTTTGGCGGCGCGGAGCTTGTCGCAAAATACGCCCTAATTCTACGATATCTATTTGTTGCAATACTAATAGGGCCAGTTTAATATCTCCTAATTGAGTGTCATTACTGGGTACCGCTCTGTGAGACAATAGGCGTCGTTGTCAGGAGCGCCATTGTTTTAGCAGGTGCAACGATTTGACGCCACTTGCCTGTGCTTCAGGTAATTTGTTTGCGAATGCGCCGCACCTGTTTGTTGGATTATTGGTTTTAATTACCGGGCTTAACCCAGGCATTTTTGGTCGGCACCGGTGCCGAAACAAAAGCAATGTTTTTTGCACTAATTATGTATTTACCGAGACGATTCTCGGAATGAGAATTTACTTTCAAAGGTTTTGGGGCTTTTTCGCAGCCCTGTAACTCTGCGGTGACCCTCTTTTCGCAATTAACGCATGACGGAGGTCTGTTCTATCTTTTGGCCGTGGGCACTCCGGAGTGCTATGTTTACCAAAACATTTAACGCAACGCGGGTCAACATGGCAATTACGCGCGATATGGCCGAAATTTTGGCAGTTGTAACACTGCGCAACAATGCCTGTTTTGTAGGGAGATTCTATCTTGATCCCGGATAAACTACAAATAGATTGAATATTAAATATAGCCTACCCTCAGGAGTAAGGTCTAACTCTAACATAAGAAGGTCCATGACGACCTTTGACCGCGGTGGTAAAGCCTCTGCGCAGTCTTCACTGGGATATCCTGAGATAGGATATCGGCCTTTACGGACTCGATATCCACCTCTTTAGGATACCATGCAATCCACGTAATTTACGGTCCTCCGGGAGAGCGTATTGTGAAATTGAATGCGGCTATTCCCAAAAGAGTGCGAGTTCACGAAAGTCATCTACCGTGCTGACGTTTACGCGGATCCCTAGTCGCGTATCCTTAGACTTGACGTCATAGTATTTATTTTTAATCATAAATTTATTTACTTGTGCCCAGCTCGCTTTTTCGTGAATGACAATTGGCGGCGGGGCTTTGGCCTTACGTTCAGCCATATAAATGTTCGCGGTTTCAACCTGCTCGGTAGTGGGCCTCGACCTAATTTTAGGAGTTGGTGAGGGAGAAACGCGGTCTTCTTCGTGGTTTACAGTGGCGGCGGGGCGTTTTTTGCCCTTTTTACGGGAAACAACGGTTTCGAAACCTTCGTTGTCTATTTCTTCGCGGACGCGTTTGTCTGCCTTAGTAGGGTCTATATCCATGAATAAAATCTCCGATTCCGAGTCGGAGATATTTTCTAGGCCACAATCTGGGTCAGAGGTACATAATGTCGGTGCAGGGTCATAACTCGGCACGTCTATGTCATGTGGCGGGCGCGGGCCGCGGGCTGCATGAGCGTTTTGAATGTGCCTTGAAGTTCCTGTCATTCAATATTAATCTCCGGAATATAGTCAGGGGCATGTCGTCGCATTTATTCCTAGGAGACGTCCATGCTTTCTAAGCCTTTGGGGCGGAACCCTCCGAGCATGTGTATCGATCTAGTCCTCCCCACCTGTGTGGGGAGGTGTGCTCTGCTTTTAAACTATGTGAGCACTTTAAGAGCGCTTAGGTGTGTACCTAGCTGCCTCCTATTGCGGCAAAGCAAAAGTAAATGAAGTAAAAATACGTGTAAAGTGTATAAAAAACTTATGTGACTGGAGACTGCCTAGAGCACTCACTACACTAACACTATTAGAGTTGCACGAGGATACAGCACTAATTTGCTGGAAACTATTTCATGCGGGAGCGCAAAGATACGTCCGTTCTAGGCGGCTGCCGAGCGAACTGATACGAGCAAGACAGAACGCAAATATTTATTGAATATGTCTTATTCAGTTCGTCATGAATTAACACTTATTGATGCACAAAACTTTGGTTTTAATTACTATTGGAGTTAAAAATAGATTTTTCTACTGCAGTTAATAGTAATTTGCGGAGCAACGATTAGCACGTCTACTCTCAGCACTAGTTTGAAGGTCATTGATCACTCTTATATTTAATAGTAACGTAGTTATTATTATTATTCATTATTATAATTATTAAAGTAAAAATCAAAATCAGATATCATTATTCAACATGGAATTATTACACTTTTTACTAATTGTAATATAAACTACCACCGGTTCGAGAACGGAAGCCTCTAACCTGAGAAGAATAGGCTGAAAACTCACCTATACATTAATTACTCCATTTTACCATAATGTTATCATCAAATACTATTTTCTGTTGTTTTAAAGTAAACAATAATAACAATACCATAATTAATACTATCACTCCCACAATCGGTAACAAGATAATTTCTAGTGCTACTTCTATGATGGACTAACCACATAATTTCATTTTTGCTTTATTCCTAGTGATGAATGTCTGCTGCAGTCTCTTATTCAGTTTTTATCCACGTGTTTTATTTTGCAAATTACTTGGATCTTAAACTCATTAAATTGATAAACTGATTTAAAAGATTTATGGCTCTGCTTGTAACAAATAAGCGTAGGTCGGAGCAACATGTGTCGTGAACAATTTAAGTCACGTAGGACTTTAACAACCGAAGTTTATCAGTTTTGTTTGTTCTTGCATCAAGCTCTGAAACACAAACACGCATGAACAATTGCGAAACTTCGCGTTTCTGTAATTAATTTTAATATAGATAATTAAATTCAAGTACATAATTTAGTTGTTAATTTTTTGGAACGCAGGTTACTACTCAAAATTTTATTTGCCTATTGTGTAAATATATAAGCTGATAAAAATTCCACTAACGGTTAGCACTGCAAGCATTTGAAGTTGTATGAATATAAGGAAATAGTTTTAAAACTCATCATCACGCTAATTCAGTAACCACCTTTGAACATTAAAGTACTGCAATACCATTTAGTCGTTATTTTCTTAGTAAATTATTGACATACATACATACATTATAAGGAAAATAATTACTAAAAAATCAAAGTATGAAATAATCATGTAAAAAAAAGAAAAGGTACCTTAATTTATCTAATAAATAGTGAGATATATTTTGAAACATTAGTTTTTGTTACTACCTTCTTAATTAAAAAAATTAAACAACACCCATTATGGGTGTAATTTTAGTTAACATGAACACAAATTCCAATAATATTAAGGAAAGAGTTATGTGACAGTTGTGATGAAATATTAAAAGTCTAATTAAGGTGATGTTCGAGGAATTTATTTTTAATAAATAGCAATGCCATCACACTTTCACATTCCACATTCTAATATGATATATTACACCTCTTTGTATCGTTAACGTTAAAAAATTAAAACCTTTGTTGTTTAGTCGTGTCATAAAATAAAATATTTTAAATACCCTAGTAATTGTGCGTAATATAAAAGGCAGCTGCAAAGTTATATATGGTATACTTTGCTCTGGATAAAATATGTTTAGAGATTGGACTTCAGACATAAAATTTAACCAAATTATATATAAAAAGTTGCGATTTTATAATTATCTCATCAAACTTGCAGCTATTAAGGCTACTTACTGATTTTAAGCTCAAACTTATGCTATTAATTCCTTTAGATTTAGCGTAGCATTCACTTAAAAATATTGATATGTGTAGGCCTGCCGTTATAAAGGTACATTTGTGGAACTACGACTGTGGTGCGTGTTTCTGCCGCAGTATTGTATAAGCATTACTGTCTCCCAGTTAAATGGGTGCCGAAGCCAGGGATATTATTGGCACACAGTAACATTCTATATTCAGGGTGGCGAGGGGAATTGTAAGATCTTACGCTGCATTCTTATGGGTCAATCACTTACCATCAGATGATATTCCTATTTGTTTTGCTCGGAAAAAAACTTTTCTTCACTCAGATAAGGTAAAGTAATCTTATAACACCGTAAAATTACAGTAACCAAAACTTGTTACTAGAAAAGCCAGTAGAATAATACTAAAAGAGAAATAAATGGGAGACAGACTCTAATGAGCGCGTTGATAAGATAAAAGGTCTTGTCCAACAGACTGATATTCAGCGGTCACTTTTTTATATCACCAAAAATTGCAAATGCTTAGACGTTTCTACAGCCTATATGTGTCTTTACAATTGATAAGGTAGCCCATGTTATTTAAAGGTTATATAGTTTTCTAGTAGTAGTACTAGTAGTGTAAAAATAATTCAAATCGATCCAGTAGTTTCGGAGCCCATTCGAAACAAACAAATCTTTCCTCTTTATAATCTGGTATAGATTGACTTTACCTAAAAGATATTGACTACTTTCTTTCATAATAAATAGTAAATACTATTTGTTTTGAAATGCCTCCGTAGCCTAGTGATAAGGGCGTGAGCTTTAGAAATCGGAGGTCATGGGTTCAAATCCTGTGGGGACTCGAGAAATTTTCATTGTTTCGGGGACTCAACAAATTTCAAACAAAACTACTTTATAAAATAAATTAAATGTGTTATGAACTTTGTTAGTACCTTTAATAAATATATTTATATTTTGTTATTTATGTTGAGATTCGTTGTCTAATATAAATCAAAAGAAAATTTCTTTGGCGGTTTTCACTTAGTAATAAAACGATATGAAGTAATGAAATTTCGCTACAATGTGGGCAAAATACGAGCGTACAACCTTAATCGTGTGTTTTCCGAGTGGAACATTATCTACTTAACAGACTGCTTATGAATTCTTAAATTTAAATTAGTAAAAGATCTTCAATCTTCGCATACGAGCAGAAAATAATTAATTCCACACAATGTAAATGCTAACGACCCGTTTCTTCAACCGCTAAGGGCTTTATTTAACCTAAATACTCGTTCGTTGTACGAAGAATATTTGTGTAAGATACACGTTAGATATTACTTTTAATCTTGTTCTTGTAGTCTTTTAATATTGAATTAACAAGATTTTTCACCATAAAGAAGTATGTACAATGTGTAGAAGTAGTCTCAGCTTCAACTTAATGACATACGTATTTGGGAATAAAGCAAGAACAGAACCTCTGTAGGAGAGGAAGGTCGTGGGCTCTGTTTTGCAAACCGCACGGACTTGTGGCTGAAAAATAAACTACGAAAAACGGTAAATAGGTTAATATGCGATGACTATTCGCAAAAATAAAAACAATACGCTAAAGTGCATTCTACGCGCACATCATACTCTGACAAGCGGGTGCGTGCTGCACCGTGAAGGCCTCTCCTGGTCCTAGGGTTATGTTGGTTTTTTAGAAGGTATATTCAAAGTTTCTATTTAAGCCAGAGTCCTAAATATCAATAACCATTTCAAACCTCACCTTTACCTTTCATTTCGAATCAAAAAACTCGAAAACTTGTTTTTTTAAGTACAAAAAAGGGGGGAATGATTAAATAAATGTAGGATATTTTAAAGTGATATGATTTCCTGTAATCTGGGGTTTGTATCGTATTACGCTGCATTTATTGTAGAGCCATTGCTCATCATCATGGAAACGTCCTGTTTATCACGTCTCTTTGTGTCTAAAAATGTGTTGAGCATTGTACTGCTCGCTAAAATAATTCAGTTTCCAAATATTTACAGGATTAGTTTAGTTATATTAAATATTTAATAAATAGCTTCATTATTTTTTACACTATATTTAGGCCGTAGATAAAAAAGCTTACACTGCTACTGCTGAAATTCACGGATCCTATTATTCATTATTAAATTATTGTCTGAAAGCTAATTCAATAGTCCTTTATATGGTGTTACACAAAAACATCGTAAAAAGTATTATCTATTTATACAGCAATTAATTATCTTGTGACAATATCATCAGGTGCACCTGTTATCATTTATTTTTAGCTTATTTTGTGTTACTTAAACGCTGGTAAAAAGTCGCAATTTATTTATCTATCCATCCATTTATTCTCTTTTGAAGATATCATCAGGTTATCATTTACCCTTCTTCACAGTAATTTAAAGATTCCAATTACGTAAGTGTACTTAGAAAAATTTGTTGCGGCATTTCTTATACCGCCTTGGAGTGAAAGTAGGCACGGTAGAGTGAGTACCTGCCCTAATCTAAATCTAAATCTAATGTATTGGCCGCACCAGTACCCTAATGTATTAGTGCGAGCATTGCATTTGATAGACCAGAAGTCGTCAATAAGTTAAGGCTACTATAGAACGTTGAGTCAGTTCAGATTAAAACATATACTAGTTTCAAAAGAGAAACTGGTTCAGTACTACTACTATACAAGGAGCAAAAATAAAATAAAATTGAAATTCGATCATAAAACTTACCTCAAGTTTAAATTAGTTATACGTGCATACTCGTAGATTGGAGCCAAGATTATAATTTATAGTTAAATTTACGACTAGTCGTGACAAAAGACGTTTAACAAGGCAGTCTACCCGTAGCCAAAAAGGGCTCGTAACAACATTTATGAAATTAAATGACGGCGATCAAATTAATTTCATTACAAAAAGATGTTAATGTGCTAGTATATTTATATAATTAGTACATTAGTATAATAATTTATAACGTGTTCTGAATTTATATATAGTACTAGCGGACCCGACAGACGTCGTCCTATATGGTGTACCAAGCGATTAGGATATTAAAAATACTGACTGCAGCGCCATCTGCCGGGCATATTTCTAAATCTAAATTCTAAACCATCTTCAAAACCACTTTAACAAACACAAAAAAATATTTAACCAATAGTATGATTTCATCCTCCCAATGATTTAAATTTGTGTGTGTACTCTGAACACACAAGTACAAAGGAAATATATTATATAAATATTTAATAAGTGTACTAACTTTATTGATTAAAAGTTTTTAAGATAATCTAATTGTATGATGTTGTTTAATTTTATACATTGGTTATGAAATTATAATATAATTGGAGCTCATAAGATTCAAAGCAATAAGCAGAACTTCCGTCCCAACAGCGGCGTATAATTCAAACTTCGAATAAAGCCCTCGGACTTTAACAAAGCAAGGTACGCCCATGCGTTTGCTTTAATTACTCAGATATTATTTATAGGAGCAAACGTTGTACGCAGATTCCGTTTATGGCGCTTTGCAAAGTTCAAATGTTACACAAATAACAAAATGTATGCTATTATAAAGTATATCATTCATAAATAACCCTGATTTTAATATAAACGATAAAAATCAACACAATGAGAATATATCGAGATTTTTAGAGCGTCTCCACAACAAGAAATCCTTTTTTTATCATATTTTGATTTCAAAATAACAGAAACACAATTTTGCAGGTCTTTATTATATGGGCTTTGTTATTTGACTTCAAACAAGTAGTATTTTATACGTGCGTCTATCAATATTTTGTAACCGACTTACCTAAATACGGATGTAATCTATGTAGAGCGTATAATTAAATGTACGCACTCCTCAATATTGATATAAATATGTAAGTTAACTCGTTATTCGGCCTCGGATAAAAAAAATATTTAATACAATTTTTTTGTTTAATTGAAATCTTTTTAATATTTTACAATGCGTACTATTTGAAAGATGTTGTCGGTTTTGTAAGTTCCGTGTCATTTAAAAAAAACACTATCCAATTATTAAGTTTTGGCTATCAGCTGCCTTTTTTATTTCCTCTATTGACATTCACCATCAGCCACTGGGCAAAACTGTTTAATGCTTTTATTACTGTCTTAGCCCTTTTGAATTTAAAAGTTGATGCATGCAATTTATCTTTTAAAAGTAAGCACTTGGTTTTAACAATATATCTTGTGAACGTAAACATGATACAAAACATCGTAACGAATACCCAATTCCCCAGATTCCGACAAAGACATGTAGAACGACCAATCACTTAATTAAACCGTCAATCAACGAAGCAGCATCGGAACATGAAAAGATTCAACTGTCGATCTCCCACATTTACGCAGTTTGTTGATAGATTGTTCCTGATTAAACCAAAAAGTGGAAATCAATGCATTCAACTAATAATAGATATAAATTGCCATAACCGTTCTATAAGATGAAAATGATACCCGTATTACTATTACTTTACCATAGTATAAAGAACTTTGTACATATGTATTACAAATAATATTTTATTTTTGTATTTCATACAGCGTAAATATGTAGTCTAGTAAAGCCTTTTCAAAGGCATCGTATCTAAAAGCAAGACGATTCATGATGACTCTCGAGAATAAGACGTAGACACGGCTCAGAAGATAAATCAGTCTACAGTTCTTGATTGTCTCGTTTTTATATTTTAAAAAAAAAATGCAACACGAAAGTTCTTCTACACGCTTCTATAAGTAGTGCCAATGACAATATATACATCTCAAGTCCAGAAATTCACGGATTTTTCTCGCTAGTTATATATATCTATTGATAATGATCACGAGCATGAGCATTAGAATAAAAATATACACTAGAAGAATTGCTTTATTTTGGTAAAATCTAATATATATTTTGTTTATTTGAACCTAATAGGTTTAATTTCTTTTATGTACGCGATTATTGTACATATCAAATCCACTAACTAACGAATTTTCCGCGTAAGTTACATATATTTATTTTCGACATTTACCAACTTAGTCTGCCGTGATCATGGAGGCTGGAAAAAATCCGAAACGACGTGAATAAATTAGTGGATTTGATATCTAATAGGTTTAAGTTCAAAAAAACCTAAATAGCGTTAGTTTAAATGCTGCGTATGTAAAAACACGGTTTTTGTTTACATCAGAAATCTTAAATTAACTAACAAACAGTTGCAAATGTTCCATTGCAGCGAGCGTAATCCGTTTATGCATCAATTTGGAGGTAACAGAGAGAACTGCGATTGTCCAGAATAATCGACCCTGTTTTCATTTACCACCTAAAGTTGAATGCAATTGCATAAAGTGAATTGAGAATTCACTGATATTAATTACAAAATATAGCATGTTAATTCTCACGTAATAAAAACAATATTTGATTGCAAAACTGTACCTAAAACCTTTCGAAGTGTTCTTCTATTTAATTAATTATTGGATTCGTTAAAGCTTAGCAAACTAATAATTGTTGAGATATCAACCAATATCTATTATTGAATTGAATTTCTCAAAAGAAAGAGTTACAATTTTTTTGAATTGATGTATGTTTTTTCGTTGATACAATCCTAGTGCTTCTATTGTGATCATTCTTTTTAAATGGCTGGTAGCGGCTGTCATGGAGTCCCATTTTTATTCAATAATTTTTTGATTTGTAGTTTAATAAATATTAAGAAAATTAAAAAATACTGCCTCGAAAATCACAACCTCGTGCTATTAATTTGCAAACGCTGGCTCAACTTCAGGAAATTGACTTAAACCTGAACTGGCCTACAATAAAGTCTGCGAGAGCGCAAATCTATATTTCAGGAATAATGCACAATAACCATTGTGGTGTAAAATACCGGAGTCAGAAATCGCGGGGCAATTACGTGCGTAGAGCACGTTGTTATCCTTGCGAAAAATGGTTGTATACTGTTTGAAGTCGTTCAGATATTTTTTGATAAAATTCACTTGTTTTCCATAACAATCTTGGTTTTCATCGAACGCGTAAATCTTAAAAACTGCTTGTCTACTTGAACAAAAAACTTAAAACTTAACGATCACATAACTCATAAAGGTACACAATGGGACTATAACAATATTTGCAAATATATGCAGCGTAGAATACAATGTCTGCGTAATCCGGTCTAGTTTAATATTAAGTCACTTTGCGTAAGACAATTGAGTTCAAATATTATCCTTTTGACGGCTGCTTTATATTAAATATCTTGTCTCCATTGTATAGAATGACAGTTATAAGTGATTCGTTGAACGTTGATTGCTTGCTAAAACGTTGGTGTTATCATAAATTGAATAACAACATTATTCATATAT
Source organism: Lamproptera curius (assembly GCA_029286875.1). Taxonomy (NCBI): domain Eukaryota; kingdom Metazoa; phylum Arthropoda; class Insecta; order Lepidoptera; family Papilionidae; genus Lamproptera; species Lamproptera curius. The sequence continues at coordinate 127,533 of JAGSMT010000178.1, read as the reverse complement.
TGTGACAAGTGTCGTTTTCACTGTAGCCGTATTGTACATCGAATATATTCTGTTCTTGAATTGTTAAAAAATGTCTCTTTATTATCTACATATAGACTGCCTCCGTAGCCTACTGGTATGGGCGTGTGCTTTAGAAACCAGAGGTTGTGGGTTCGAATCCTGCGGGGACGCAACAAATTTTCATTGTTGTTTCCTAGTTGGTTAGGACAATTTGGGCCGATCACCCAATTGTCTGAAAAGTAAGATGATCCATGCGTCGGATGGGCATGTAAAGTCGTCCACCCACCAACCCGCATTGGAGCAGCGTGGTGGGATAGGTCAAAACCCCTAAAGGATAGGGTGTATTAGAAGGCCTATGTCCAGCAGTGGACTAAAACAGGCTGATGGTTATACCAAGCTACTATTTATTACTTATTTTATGAGAATTCGATGCCTTTTGATCTGCTCTTTTTATTTGTTATGTATTGGTAATAAAGTTTTCACTTATAAGTTTATACCTAAATAAAAGTTTATAGTTTTTGTAAATATTTTTTAAAGGACCACGATCAATGCTTGAATGTGCATATAAAATTTGGCTCAGATTGTCAAAACCATCTTTGACAGTCGTTGTAGGATGTTAGTGCCTACAAATTTACTTAAAACAAATTCTTCCTTAGAGCGCGTTACATCATTAGGGTTGTAAAACGCAGATTCCAGTCGTTCTGCGTAAAAACTATTATCTAGATAAATCTGGATGGATTTGAAGCCGACAGAAACTTGGGAAATGGTAATATGAACGTAAGACGTCTGTTACTTTAAACCAGTCACAATACAATTTGTACGCGAACCACATTTTAATTAAAATCTTCAAAATAACTACGTCTATGGTGATGAAATAACATCTCTTTGTGATATCTATTTATGAATAATCACTCGTAAATGTTAGTTGCATCCAATTGATTGTAACAAAATATATATCATCATCACATCAGCCTAGAAACGTCCACTGCTGGTCATAAGCCTCATAAAACTCTCTCCTATGAGCTGCCAAGCGGTACGATCCTGCGCCAACGGCATCCACCGACTTTCTGCACAGTTGCATTTGTCGTCACCCTCACTCCATCTCTTTGGGGATTTTTCCACATTGTGAAGACCAGTGCAAGGCTGTCACTTGAGAACCTTATATCCTTATCAGTTCTACGAGCTATATTGCCGGCCCATTGCCACTTTAGCTTGCTAATTCTGCAAGCTATGTCGGTCACCATCGTTCTGCTGCAGATATCTGCATTACGCACTCTATCACGCTGAGAAATACGACGTAACAATCAATGCATCCAGCCTCGTATATAAAGTTTGTTCATTATGCTGCAAAAACTAGCGTATTAATAGGAAATCTTCGTGCATTTTTTTTACTATTTTAACATTAAATGTACGGTCTTCTGTATGACAAACTAAATATTACCTATATTTATAGGTTAAGTATACTTAGATGTTAAATTATATGTTTTAAATATGTTCGGAATAATTTACTGTACGCGTTAGCGTACATTGAAGGATGTGCGGTGTAACATATGAATTTATATGTTGATCAATTGATTTCATATCGTTAATACTAATTATTGGTAAAAAATAAATCGGAAAGGACTTGTACAAAATAAGCAGTTCCCATAGATGCCTATTATCAATTTGTTGATGAAAAGCTTCTGCAATTTCAGAGCGATCGACAGTTGCCATTCTCTTGTTTCACTGTACCACGCTGATTGACGGCTTAATTAAGTCCTTGACAGCCCACTGGGCCTCGGGTTTTATAGACGTTTTGACGCAGGTCGTTGGGCTTTCTTTTATGTTAAGCATAGTAATTTCTCGTATTGCGATCCCTAAACACGCAGTTAAAATACAATCTTACATTTTATTAATAAATTGACGATAACGATATATATACTTTAGCAAATAAAAGTTGGAATTAACGTAAAGATAATCTATTGTCAAACTCAATGGGTGTTATAACTTCTTTTGATTAAATATTGCGGGTGATTAAAACCCACCGTGGTCGTCGTCATCGTCGTCGTTTCAGCCTGTCAAAGCCCACTGTAGGCCTCCCCCATAAGTCGCCAAGAGGTACGATTCTGTGCCACCTGCATCCACCGACCTCCTGCACATTTGCACAGTCGTCACTCCATCTGGTGGGGTCGTCCGACACTACGATAGCCAGTACGAGGCTGCCACTCGAGAACCTTTCTTCCCCAACGGTTATCGGTTCTCCGAGCTAAGTGGCCGGCCCATTGCCACTTCAGCATGCTAATATTGCGGCTATGTCGGTTACCATGGTTCTTCTGCGGATGGCTGCGTTACGCACTTTATCACGCAGAGAAATACGAGCATAGCCGCTCCTACTCGCTGGTGACTTGAAGCTTCCTCATACGGCCGGCAGTGAAGGACCATGTCTCAGTGCCATGGTCATCACTGGCAACATACATTGGTCAAAGACCTTAGTCTTTAGGCATTGAGGAATATTGGACGAGAGGATATGTCGGAGCTTCCCGAACGCTGCCCATCCGAGCTGGATTCGTCGATGGACCTCGGCATCGAAGTTGGACTTACCTAATCGGACTCTTGTCCCAGGTAAATATATTCATCAACAACTTCGAGCATGCACTCCCAACAACCACCGGCATGGCATGACGCTGACCGTTAGATATAACTTTCGTCTTGTCCATGTTCATCCTAAGGCCCACGTGTTGAGAAACCCTGTTGGTCATTGAGCATAGCATTTAGGTCCTCAACGACTCCGCCATGATGGCTATATCGTCGGCAAATCTAAGGTGGGTAATACACTCGCCGTTGATGCTTATACCTCGTCCTTTCCAATTCATAAGTTTGAAAGCGTCTTCAATGCAGCGGTGAAGAGTTTCGGGATATAACATCACCCTGTCTTGCACCTCTCTGCAATCGGATAGGCTTCGTGCTACTGGATTGTACTCAGACGGACATCGTGGCTTTGCTGTACAAACACCTCAGAACCTTGATGTACCGACTGTCAATTTGGCTATGCTGAAGGGCCTGCAGCACAGCCCAAATTTCGACAGAATCAAAGGCTTTCTCATAGTCCACAAACGCCAAACGTAAAGGCAGATTATACTCCTCGGTCTTCTGTATAATCTATCGCAGCGTAAATATTGGTCTATGGTACTTAAAGCCTTTCGAAATCCAGCTTGTTCGGGTGGCTGGAAGTCATCTAGTCTGGAAGCGAGACGATTCAAGAAGACTCTCGAGAACAGGACATAAACGCGGCTCAGAAGGAAATTGGTCTGTGTTCTTCAAGAGGCTATTATCACCTTTCTTGAAGAACAGCACCACCAAACTTCTGCTCCACGCTTCTGGCGTAATATCATCCTGTAGGACGAAATTAAAGAGCCTCTGAAGGACTACAAGTATCGGTTATACACCCGCTTTCAGAAGCTCTGCTGTAATTCCGTTCTCACTAGGTGCTTTACCTTTCTTAAGTTTTGCGAGAGCCATTCGTATCTCGCTCAGACTGACTTCCGGGATACTTTCGGAGATGTGCCGGGTATGCTTTGCCTGGGTCGTCACTCGCTTCAGTAAGCGGTTCCGACGACGATGTGTACAGCTGTCCATAGAATCTCTTGATCTCACTCAAAACTTCTGGTCTACTGGAGATGACGGCCCCACGATCGGTCTTAAACTTGGTTAACAGACAGATCTCTAGCGAAGACTTTAGAATCTTGGTTCCGTTCAATCGCCTCTTTAATACGACGATGTATTAAAGATGCGCAAGTCATGCCCATACACTTGGAGATCTGTCTGTTTAGCTGCCTGTAGCCTAACATGTCAGAAGAAGACTGTGCTTCATCTTCCGTCTTGTTTCCATAAGGTTCAGAATGTGATCAGAGAGTTTTGGGTTCTAGGATTGCGGTGCGCCTTGTAGAACCTAGTACCCACAGTACGGACAGTTTCCACGAGCTTTGCGTTAATTTCGTCCACAGTGCTGCAAGTGTCTAGGCATTGGAAGCGATTATTAAGCTCGAGCTGAAAGCTTTCGGCATTTAGGATATGGGCACGAGACGGTCGTAGCGTGGACTTTATCAGACGAGACCTTTCCAGCCTGATGTTAAGATTTACTGTACCTCTTACAAGTCGGTGATCACTGCCGGTTTTAACCCTTGTGATCACAGAAACATCATTAAATATTTGGCGTTTGGTCGTCATATTAAAGTCAATCTCGTTTTGACGGAACCATCAGGGGCTGATCCAGGTCCACTTCCTGTGGGCTGCTTTTAATGAAAGAATTCATCATAAAGAGTCCTTCTTTCTCCATGAAGTCAACCAGCAGTTGCCCCCTTGGGTTCCGTTGCCCTACTCCAAAATTGACACCAAAACACCGTGGTACACAAATAAAAATGCAATTGGGTCTGGTTTCGTAAGTGTTTAACGTTAGATTTGTACATGTACGTTCCGAATCTAAATTGGATCAATTATAAAATATACTGTATTCGTCCTTGAAACGTAAGGACCTGAAAGAGATATAATCTTAATAAATTATTATACAGAATGGGTTTGAATTTCCCAACAATATAGGAGTAGAAAAAAATATTTATCATATAAAAAAATAAAAATCCAAGTTTGGCTTAGTTTAGATAGAGTTTTTGCATTAAGAATTTAAATTAATAACTAGTTAAACAGATTGATCCAAATTATTGAAAGCCATATTTGGGCTTTTGCTGAGTACACAATATCAAAGTCATTATTTTATAGCTAAAGGCGATTCCATCGTAATTAGTTTGAATTTTTTTATTACATATTTGTAGTTTGTTAGTTTTACTAGTTCATTCTAGAAAAATAAGAGCAACGAAGTTATACAGAAATATTCTAAAACCTTGTACTTAGAACATAAATTTGACCGTGCTCCATTGTAAAAACTCCCAAGCTCAAATATAAATAAGCATTTTAAGGTCATTTTGATGACTATTCGTTGGATATAAATAGTGAGAGAAAATGTATTGTTCAAAGCGATTTCAAACAAATACAAGGTGTATATAAAAAGGAAAAGCTTCGTGTCAAACAAAAGGAGAACAGGAACCTTGTCCACGTGTCAGTGTTGAGTGATTGCCATTTTTTTATAGTATTTAAAAAAAAAGGCAAACCGTACCACAAAATCAAAATTAGTTATTAGTGAAAAGGGGCCCTAATACGTCTCTATGTGTCGGATAGGATAAAAAAACATCTTAATTTAACCCATAGCCGGGGCGAACAGCCTTTATAATACAACTTTGTAGAAAAATAGTTCCGTGTACTCTGCAAGGCCTGAAACGTCGGAACTAAAGGTGAAATTAGGGCAATCATTTTGTAAACAATAAACAAGTGGAATAGAACAGAAAGTAAAGTATGGGACAGTAATACAAATAAAACCAGTCATGGATGTAATGGACATCTTTCCTTAATAAATATTCTCGTTTTTGCTTGAAAGTTAAGCATGAACGTGATCCATACCGGACCCTTGTTCAATTGTACTCAATTTGAGCCATTCAATGAATATAGCCGGTTACCCCTGACAATGCACCATACAATCTGTACGCAACGCAATACATGGATAGTTTCAGTTCAAATCGAACAACGTCCCAATAGACATGCAAGTGAATTCCTAATCCGTTTAAAAATGAAATATATCTACCTAATAATTACTATGAATTTACGTTAAGAGCTTTAACGTTTTATGACGATTTTTAAGAAACATCTAAATTAAAAGTTACTTCGTTTTCTTGTTATTTCTTAAAGTAATTTCACTGTAAAACATTTTTACTTTTTATCAACATGAATACACAACTTTAAATTTCTTAGACCATTTATATTATATTTGGCAATCTACACCTATTATATTACCACTTTGTCTCTAATTATTGTAATTAAAATCAAGTTACTTGCATATTTCGATGACGTTTTGTCCCGAAAGAAAGCCATGAAACATGATATTGAGGACAATGCCCTGCCTATCCCTTAAACAAGACCATGCTGCCCGAGGATGGCCTAAGGTCACACCTTCCTTCTTGCACAGGATAGCATCAGGATGTCCAACAAGAGGGTGCCCACAATCCAGAAGAGGGTACAAGGGCAGCTTTAATGCTGTTTACTACGGCCCATTACTGAATTTCAATAATAAAGAAAGTTTAAATGATTTACAGAATTTGTAGCATGTAATCAAATTGCTGCGGATTACATAGGTTTTTGGTATGGTCCTACAGGCATTGACTAAAATCGTATATAAAACTACAAATAAATAATAGCAAAACACACGACCTACTAAACCGCACGCGCGTTGATAAAACCTATCATATATCAATTTGAAAAAAAATGCTGCAATTTGCATTGCAAGTTTTAACAAGCGGACATCTATATTTTCTATAACAATAAAAACTTTCATATATAGTATTGATTAATTTGCCGGGTAGACTGAGAGTCTACCCCGTGACCACGGCCGCTGGAAAGTGTTCGAAACGTCGGGAATTTAAAAATGTAAAATATACACGATAAAATCCGTAAAGTCATTTTATTTAATCATGTATAATATTCGCGTAAGCAATAGAAATAATTTTGTCTGCTTTATTTAAAAAATAATATTTCCAAATGAAATTGAACTCCCGAAGAAAAAGTTTCGAATTACGGCTTGTTTAGTACTGCTTACACATATACTTAATCTATACTCGTCTTGTTCACCTTATTTTTTAAAAATATCTATATTAATATAACAAAATTATTTGATCAATCAATTGTTTATGTACATTCTATACTTTTGTTATTCTTACACTTCAAGTTATAGATACATCTGAATTAGATAAACTTAACTACTGAATAATATAGCCATGAGTAAGTGAGACATGGTCCTTTTATTGCATACAAAAGCAGACCATATGATAGAAAGAGGCAGACGAGCAATTGGGCCACCTGATGGAAAGTAGTCACCGACACCCATAGACATTGGTAACACTTGTATCATAAACGGGCTGCCTACAGTGAGACAAAGGATGTTGTCTCGTTTACCCAGTAAATACGCTGGCTACGATGCCCTTCATAGGCACCACGGCGGTACCTCCCCTGTAAAAAGGGGACCTACCACCGGTAATACGTTTCGTTTATCGAGCAAATATACAGGTTACGGTGCTCTTCAAACCGAAACACGTCAGTGTTTTCACGGCAGATACTGCGGTGGTATCGCCCTAGAGGCTCACTATTAAATGGGGCCCTGCCACCTGTAAAAGCAGTCATTGTTATTTGAACGCATTTTATTGTGAATATTACAAGTTTTAAAAATAACGTACAATGGGAACATAGAAATGCGGATCCCGATTTGAGTCAGCATAATCTATTTATGCGTCGATTCGGGAGACACACAAAGAATTTGGATTTGTCCAGAATAATCCACTCCGTTTTAGTTTACTGCTTCAAACGGAGTGAAATTGCATGAAGGCGATTTGAGTCTTCATAATTCAGTTACAAACATTTTGTCAGGTAGCGATATTATACAAAATTGCAAATTAGTTATCAGCATAATTAGAAACCCCGTAACAATATTGATATTGTAGTATATATTCCGCAGCTTTTTTTTCTAAAATATGTAATCTCACAAAAGTGTAAATAACACATTAATACTGGGTCTTACAATAAGGACGAAAATGGTTGCTATTTAATTTTTTATTATTACCCTGTTGTGCGTTAGTCACTTTTATTTAATATAATTTTATTTATTATTGTTAAATACAAGGCTAACTTTAAATTTCTATTTTTTTTTACATATTTACTGGCTTTTTTTAGATGAAATTAAATTTACTGCTAGCCCCCTAAAAATATTTCTCAGGATTAGCTTGAATAACTAATTACTAGAGACTAATAGAAATTAGCTTAATTTTTTACATGCATTATCTAATCTTACATAATTTAAGGCTTTTACTGTAGCTTTTCCTCGGATTAAATAGCGCGCAGTGGAGCATTTATGTATAAACTGTGAACAAAATTACAAATGCGAAGAGGAAATTTGAAACGTAAGTTATCGCACAGCGCTGAACTGAGCCCACCACGTGCATAACTTTTATGCCTATGGTAATTCAAACCGCGCGTACATAAAGCCACTCATAGATCCTATATTTTGATAACGAATATTTGCTGCTATTTGTATTGATATTATGCGTTCTATATTTAATGGCACATTTTTTTAAGTTTTACAGTATCAGTTAGTATGTCATGCGTTTTCAGGTTTTAAAATTATTGTGATATACTTATTGATTTTCAACTTGATGAATAGTAGCATTCAAATTGTTTTTATAATCCATTTAGTACATAAATAAAATGTGAATTTACACAGTCAAGCTTACAAGTAAGCTTACGCCACATCTGATTGGAAAAAGTTTAATTTGTGTAAAATAATTATTATTAATGTCATATTGTTAAAATTTCATTACACATTTGTTTAATTAACAGTATAATAAGACTTAACGCTTATAAAATATTTGGAGAAGTAATCAGTGGCCCTTACCCTTGAGCTTACGTAAGAGGTTGTGGATTCAATTGCTACCAGTATTAACATACGTTTTAAAGACTATTACGACGTTTACTTGTCTAGCTGCTTGTTAAATATGTAGGTTTCTGTATGTAGTGATAAGTAGCCTATTAATAGATAAACTTGTAGCGCCGACCTTTTATGATAGCTTGTCAAGGTCTTATTAACATGTTCCGTGTGTTATTTTAATTTATTACCGTAATGTCAAAATTGATTGTTAGAGAAACATTAAATAAACCAACTAATGCTATCTATAATTGTCGTATGTAAGCTTATTATGTCGGTATTTATTGCGTTGTCCATGGATCCATCCATTCAGAAAAAAACTACTTCTTCATCCTGCCAAGAACAAAAACAATTGTTGTTATGTTATTATATTTATGTATCTATCGATTTGTATTTTGCCTTTCTCAATTTTGGTAATGCGACTGTCAGATTTCCTACATTGATAGACAATGATGAAGGATATTGTCACTAGGTACTCTACCGCGGAATAAGTTTGTAAGTTTACTGATTATTTACAATTGTTCATTTATTAATGTAATTGAAGTTGACATTTATGTTGTTTTATTTATCTAATGTCTTAGTGCCTATAAGTTTTCCTAAAGGATGAATTTTTCACGTTCATTGGTTATAATATATCTTCCAATCCTTCTCTGAACATGCTAAAATAACTGCAGTGTATTCGTATCCAATCTTCTTAATGTAACACAACAAGAAACGAAAATTAAAATTTTATTTCTTGGTAGTTCAACTTTTGACAAAACTGACCCTGATATGTTATAGAAAATTCTAAAAGATTGTCATATTCTCTCCTTCAATTAGACTTTATAAAAACTTAAATAATGAGACTTATTAAAACTTCACTGCCGCTATTACTTAAAGCTTAAAGAATTAAACAAAATAAAAAATCTTTATGCAACTATCACATTTTTGAAAATTGTGAACGATTTTGTTTCAAGATTGACGTTTATTTCCTTAGTGTCTCGTTACTGTATTATGCTCGGCTGTCTGAAAGTGACATCTTAAATGACATTGTGCATTCCTGCCAATTTATTGCACGCGGGGATTTTCTTTGTACATAACTGTCATCATAATTTTACGTTATACATTGTTTTTTATTTTATGTTTAAAATTATCAACATATATTTGTAATGGAAATTTATAAGGTCAAAGTCAGATATCTTTATTCAATATGGAAGCATTACACTTGTTATTGATTGTCAAATAATCTACCACCGGTTCGGAAATGAAGCCTCTGACCTGAGAAGAACCGGCGTAAGAAACTCAGCGAGACTTTTTTGTTCCTTTTCTTCAATAAATTTTAAATTTTTTTACATAAACCTTACATTTACTACTTTGAAATAGCCTGGAGCGAACAGTTCATTACAGGGTGTTTATCTATCAAGTAGTCATTACAACAATAATATCCTTCAACACACAAACGTTCCGTTACAACTTTTTAATTTATTTACAGATAAAAGCTGAACGTTTTCTGGTATTTTATAGTAGAAGAGTATCATTTCCCCATGAAAGATTTAATTGTTCTTCGGAGCCTATTTTTGGAAGAACATAATTATGCTTATTCCTAGTATTTGTATTATGTGTGTTACAAAGTTTTACAAAATCATTTTCATGTTTATGAACATACATAATATTCTCAAATATGTATTGAGAAAAACAGTCATTACATTGATTTATGAAAACATTTTCTCAGCGATTCTTTGGGGCCCAGGTTATAGACTGCTCGAATGGCTCTTTTTGAATTATAAAATAGTATTAATATCAGCCGCGTTTCCCCATTTTAGAATGCCATAAGACATTATACTGTGAAAATAACTAAAATACGAAACAGGCTGTCTCATCATCAGTTAGTTGTCTAATTTTTTGACTGCATAAGCCGCTGAGCTAAGTTTACTCGCCAGTCTATGAATATGAGGGCCCCATTGCAGTTTAGAATCTATTGTGACGCCGAGAAATACAGTGCAATGTCTAGCGCTTCTCCATCTACGACCTTATACATTTAGTTTTATTTTTGTGAACAATAAATTATTTGCACTAAACCAGTATTTTACTTATGAGAGGGTATTATTTACATCGTCATTTTGCAAGTTACGAGCGTAAGTTATAACTTTTAGATATCTAGCTATTGGCACCACAACTAGTCTACATAAGAATTTCTTTATGCAATACATACGTTACTCGGGGACCATGGGGGCCAGGAGATCCTAGCCTATGCAGGGACAAGAATCAGAAAAGAGAACGAGGAGAGATCGACGACACCATGCCAAATGGAGTCATCGATCCTCCCACGGCCCCTCCAAAGACCACTTGGAGCAGCCTTGCACCACAGGCCGGCCAGGTTCCTCTTAGCTTACCCGCGGCTGGCCGCAGGTACTGAGCCCCACCGCTACGATAAAGCGAGAACCTTTTCGTGGGGAAGAGAGTAAGTCCTGCTTTAATACTCTTTTAAAACTGTTGTAAATTAATAATAAAAAACAAAATCCCACTACTCGAGATAGACTATGGCTGCCAATCTATATTTGAGGTGAGCTAAATGCGCTGAAGGTATTATTGTGCATAAGTGTATACACAAACACAGGTGCACTACGACACTACTCGCAAGATCCGAACCCATGACCTCCCGTTGTTAAAATATGAAACCCGATCATAAATGAATAACATAAAGTCAATGTACCACTCTGTTTTTCTTACATAAACATAAATATTATTTTTGCAAACGAGAGATTCAGTCTGATATAGTAGAAATTTGCATGAAACATGCACCACAAATTCATTTATCTCCAAAATGGAAACTCAGGTGCAACGAGTTGTCGAGATTGCGAGATTTGAAAAGTTATGAACCGTGTTCGAATTTCGCTTATTTTAGCGAGATTTAAGTAGAGAGGGTATTCTAAAAAGTAACAGTAACTGATCTATTTCCATTATTTATAGTTAAAAACCAAGTACATATTTCTTAATATCGATTTTTCTATTCATCTACACAAAAATAATTACTAAGAGTAGCACTTTTGCTAAGAATTGAGAATTTTAAGGTATTTCTAAGTTATTTCTCCATTTTATTCTTCTATCATTATGAATCAGTCAGTCAGTAATATGCACATACAACTCTTTCTTATTATTTTGTTTTTAATTCATTTAGAATAATTTATTAGAAACACATATGGTGTAGACAGTGTTATTAAGTAATGCTTCAATATTTATTACCGATCATTATTCATATTTTGTTTATGTGTGTTCTTTTTAATAATAAAGATATGTGTGCAAAATGCTTTTCGCAGTTAATTGAAAGTTAACGTTTAATAATCCACTATAGTAATATAACATAAATATACGTTTTTTAAAAAAAATAGTACTTCAAATTAATACTCAGTTAAAGTAGGCTTTCTTCCAGTAAAAGCCCGTTAAAACCGGACAAGCCATTCAAAATAATAATAAGCGAACATTTGCTTAAATAAAACAATTATAAATAATCACAATAGTGTTTATACAGTACTGATTTGCATTAGAAACAAACAACGTAGTTCTTACCCAGACGGTCTTTTCTTCGAAGGAAGACCACCTACAATGTAAAGAACGCGATCCCTCCTCCCATTTAAAATACTTTAATCTTGAGAATCCTTCCGACTACGAGGTGACGAACTAATTAAAAACTATAAGAAATAATAAAAACATTTTTTTTTGTTACGATTACGGCGGACAGGATTAGAGGCGGGCCTGTGTGGTCAATATTTATGTAAAAGTAGTGGGTAAAAAACGCAAAAAAATAACTATTTCTTTTAATTACGCGAATACAATATTTCAGTTTAAAGTATTAACTGATAATTAAGCATTCATAAATTCCGTACTTATTTTATAACTATTAAAATAAAAAAAATTAAACATTAACTTCTATTTTAAAGAAGCTGAGACTATTTTATACCTAAATACTTTAAAGTATTAAGCTATTTACTGTGGCTATATGAAATAAGGTTATATAAAATAAAAGTAATAATATCCCACTCATTTTAATTTTGAAAGTCATAACGAGCCTGCTAAGTAGATTATGCTCCACCCGGAAGACTTATGATTAACGTTGTACGACCGCGGTTTGTCTGTAAAATGTTGATTATTTTTCGTTATTAATAATTTTCATAATGTAAAATCAACAGCAGCAACTTAGACTGGTTGTTATTAAACTTTGGGATGTGTATTTTACTTATAACAAATTAATTATATCAAATTTAAGTTGTTTTATATTTTTTAGGAAATATGAAATTAAACCTTGCTAAGTAGTAACCAGATTATGATAGAGCTCACAACAGAGTGACTTGTTTACACCAAAGCTCCTTTGAGGGCAATACCTCAGCGTTTTGAATGCCGTTTGTTTTAACGGATCTATATAGCATTCTATATACTATATAGTATCGTAAGCTGGCTGAAACTTGGCTTAATGTAGGATATATATCCCGATAGGCTCCTAGTTTGTCTTAGTGGTGCGACTGAATAACTTTTGCCTAGTCTCACCGTGAGGAAGCTAAAAGAAAACGTTGATTCTACTCCTAGCGGGATTTATAAGCCTAATACATCGATATACCGCCTGTGCATTTCTTGGATGCGCTTAGGTGGGTGTAGATAATGGGTTGAAGGTGGTAAACGTGCAGCAAAATTAAAGGGGAAAGAGGAGTGTTCGTAATTCAAAAACTTCGATGTGACCCCACCCTTAAGGCACCAGGAAAGAAAATCAAGGTCGTGTAAGTCACTGCGAGTCAGTCATAACTAGTCTTTGCCCCTGTGTAGACGGGTTAAATACCCGTCTACATAGACCTATGGTCTCAGCATTTTTACACTTAAAAAAATGCCAATACCATATATCTTACGGTCAAATACCACTAGTGTCACAAAACACGTTGCTCAACCAAACTGTGTAACATTCAAACAGTTAAGAAAATATGAGAAATGGAAGCGATACGAATAAATACGCATGCTAGTAAATAAGAAAACGCTAATCATACTGAATACTCAGGGTAGACGGCGGATACGCGGAGTTGCCTCATTAAACAAAACAAAAGTCTTAAATACAATACTCAAAACTATAGTTCATATAACAAAGATGACACCAAGATATGGCGATCTTCCATAGAATTTATTGTTTGATGCTGCAATTAAAATTTGAGACAGAAATGTAATACCTAGTGTTAGTGTACATTCACATATGTAAATGCAATATGTAGAAAGTTCAACTATACGGTACCAACTAATACGAACACAATAAATTTAACATTGCGTTACACTCTGTACAGGAATTAAATGAAATAAATATTTGATAAGTTAACTTACCATATCAAATAAAAAAGTTTTAAAGATAATCGAATTTGATTTTAGATTATGTACATTCTTTATGAAATGATAATATAATTGAAGCTCATAAAAATTAAAGCAATAAGCGGAACTTCCGTCCTAACACTTTATTCGAAGGCTTTACTCGAAATTTGAATTATACGTAATATAATTCATACTTCGAATAAAGCCGTCGGACTTTAACAAAGCAAGGTACGCCCATACGTTTGCTATAATTACTTAGGTATTATTTACAGGAGCAAACGTTGTACGCAGATTCCGTTTAGGGCGCATCCGCGAAGTTTAAATGTTACACAAATATGTATGCCATTATAAAGTATATCATTCACAGAGAACCCTGATTTTAATATAGACAACAAAAAAGCAACACAATGCTACGATGTATTTAGAATTTCTCCATAACTACAAATCCTTTTTTAATTATGTTTTGAATTCAAAAAATTATATAGTTTTTCCAGTCGACTTAGAAGTACAATTTTTGGATAAAGCTGTGTTCTTTATATGATGGGTTTCATTATTTGACCTCAAGCAAGTAGCATTTGATACGTTTGTCTGTAAACATTTTATGAACAACTTTACTAAATACAGAGATACTCTTAACATAGCGTATGTTTAAATTTACACACTAATTAATATTCACTTATACATATAAAATACCTCGTTTTTACACCTCGGATAGTCTAATATTTGCTGTTAATGTTTTCTTTCATTGACTACTTTTTTAATAATTTGTGATGAGTACTATTTGAGAGGTATTGTGAGTTTTGTGGATTCCGTGTTTATTCAAAAAATACGATCTAATTATTAAGCTTCGTTGACATTCATCATCAGCCACTGGGTATAACTATTTAATGTATTAATTACTATCGTGACCCTTTTTTAATTCGCACTTGATTTTTACAATATATCTTGGGAACGTTAACACGATACAAACAGTAATGTACATAAAGTAATGAATACCCAATACTTCAGATTCCTATAAAGAAATGGCGTAAGATGAATCACTTAGTTAAACCGTCAATCGACGAAGCAGCATCGGAACATGAAAAGTGTCAACTGTCGATCTCCCATATTTGCGCAGTTTGTTGATAGATTTTTCCTGATTAAACCGAAAAGTAACAATCAATGCATACATCGAAAAAGACACACCCTTAGTAAAGTAATTTATATTTGCAATAAGATACTAGAAAAATAAAAGAATCTGATCACTATCCAAAATAAAAAATATTATTTATTAAAACAACGCTAGTTCCTATAGTAATTGATATGAAATGCCATTAACTGTTCTATAAGATGAAAATGATACCCGATTTACTATTACTCTACCATAGTATAAAGAGTTTTGTCTTAACTTTGTAGGTGTGTTTTACACATAATATTTTATTTTTTGCGTTATCTGTCACAACTCAAAAATGTAGTCTAGTAAAGCCTTCTCGAACTCATTGAATCTTAAGGCAAGATCATCTTGCTTTTAGATTCATGATGACTATCCAGAATAGAAAACAGCTACGGCTCGGAAGAAAAATCAGCTTACAGTTTTTTAAGAGATTTTTTATAAATTTTCTTAAAAAAAGAACCACTCAAGTTCTCCTTTACGCAGGGAGCATAATTTCGTAATGTGAAACAGTATTAAAATGCTCCTGAGGAACTATAACTCCAGATACACCACGAACTTTTTTTTTCGTCGTTGTCTTAACTTTGTAGCGAGTTTTTTGTATTTTTAATTGTACCAAATGAGCTTTGCTCTCAATCGTTACCCGCTTATATAATCAGTCCCAATGAAAATATGTACATCTGTTAACAGAATCTCTCTATCTCACTCAAAACCTCTGAACAATTAAAAACTGGATTTGCCTGATTGACAAATCTCTGGCTAATACTAAACGTTTAATTCTACCTACCCTTTATTATGAGTTATATTAAATATGCGCATTTCATTTCACATATCTTGGAGTTTTTATATCACAGTAGATAATAGCTTACATAAATGCAAGAAACAAACATAATTTAATTCTTCTAGGAACTAGACTGCGATGAATGAGTAAATCTTTAATGGGACAACGTAAACGTTTTAACAACAATTTCCCAGTAAAAAAAGTAAATAGTAACATATCTATTATTTTATGTAAAGAAGTTATCAAGAAACGTTTGTGTTAAATTTTCAGTAAAGCTTGGTTTACTGAAAATTTAACTAAACTGTCAACAGTATGTTTCCAATTACAAAATATGAATGCTCTTGTCGTTTATAAATAATTTTAAAAGATGAAATAAAAAACAGGTTATTTTCGTCTTTTCATCTCAGACAAGCAATAAGCAAGTGTGAACTTCTATATTGACTTATACATAAATCTATCGAAGTAATCTTCTATTTAATTAATTATAATATTCCTTTATGTTTATGGATAATAAGCTGTCACGAAGTATAAATAGTAGCTTAAACTAAATTGCTTAACACATTGTGCCTTCGGATCAACCGGACAAGTCTCCCTGCAACTTGCGCCGTCCGCTTGGCCCACCCGTGGCTACACCCCCGACGCCGTCAAGTGGCAAGAAGAAAGAAGACGCCGAGTTGCACAAGTGCAGTAGTGATTGTGCGGTGTTAGTGTCAGCGTGTGCTGGAGCGACAGTGTTGACGCGTTCGGCGTACGCGCCTGAGCGTAGATAGCTGTATAGCCGTCCGGTGAGTCCGTTCCCTTTTTCCCCCGTTCACAGGTTTCTGTTGAAATGTAGGGTACCAATATACTTTTAGTTTCTTTCTGCCACGCTTAACCGCGAACCAAGATTATTAACACGCACACCACCCACGTGGTATTAATTAGAGTCAATTATAACGTCGCTTGCTGCACTAGGGCAGCGCGCGAGTATCACCCTAGCGCTCCTAAAGTGCTAGAGTTTTCAGCACCCTAATGACCCTAGGCCTCGATTTCAAGGACCTTAAGAATAGTCCGCCGGCGGACGACAATACGTGCGATCCAAGGAGCAAGGATGGTCTCAAAGTGGAATAAAGCCTCGGCGATAGCCTACTCAACTGCGGCGCCAGACTCTCGGTGAGCAGGGGCCCAAGGACGAAGCCTTTCATCTCACCATTTTGTAGGCCGCCCCACGATCACTGTCCAGCGCCAGCTCAACTCCTCCCTAGCCGCGGCGATCGCCTCGGCTATTCCCACTTGAGAGCCATCCTTTGCTGCTGAAAAAGGCGAGCAATTCGGCCTCCAGGGCCGGGTCTCTGCGCCGTCGTCCCCAACAACGGTGTACTGGCGCCGTGCCTACGTCACTCTCTGCGCATCGCGGCGAATTTCTGGATTCACCAGTACACCCGGCGTTTAGGGAGGAGACGTTTGGCCCGGGACATCGACGCGTCCACACCTGTGTCATTGCGTCCGGAGCCATTGTGCCTCCCTCCACATCGACAATGTGGGCGCAGAAACCCACGACTGACTATTGCCGCCTCCTTCAGCAGCTCTCGGTCCAGGCTTCCGAGGGCCACCTGGGGCCGTCGTCCCTCGAGGTCCGCCAGGGCCGGTATGGGTGTCTAGGAGGGCGGAGACCCTGAATCGGATGTGAACAATGATCCGACAGGGTCTCGACGCCCGTCACCACCTTCCAGCCCTGTATTCGGCGAGCCAGGGCGGGGCTGGCGAACGATACATCAACGATCGATCCGCCCTGGGCTCGTACACGTTTTACCGAACCCCTGT
The DNA here is from genome assembly GCA_029286875.1 of Lamproptera curius. Classification (NCBI taxonomy): domain Eukaryota; kingdom Metazoa; phylum Arthropoda; class Insecta; order Lepidoptera; family Papilionidae; genus Lamproptera; species Lamproptera curius. The sequence goes on along the minus strand of JAGSMT010000178.1, from coordinate 109,929 downwards.
TTAGGACCGACAGCCCGACCTCCAGGAGCCACTCCTCCAGTGTCCTTCCACGTGCGTCTGCCGCAGGTGAACCCTAAGCCGGTGATTTGGCGTTGAGATCCCCGCGACCAGCACAGGGAAGGGTCCGTAAAACGGATCAGTGACCCCAGTCGGTCTAGGTAGCCCTCGAAGTCGGCGAGAGATCTGATGGGAGAAAATGGCTGAAACAACCACAATATCTCCCAACAGGCGCACGAGCCTGGACCTTTCTTCACGTCCCTCGGTTGAGGGACCTCCGCAAGTCCGCAGACCACTGCCTGCAGTGTCGGACAGGTCTCCGGCCCGTTATTGCCGGGGAACGTAATACGGTTCCGACACTACGCCTGAATCGACCACTGCGCCATGCTCTGAAACAAGAGGTCTTGAGCTCTGGCGCAGTGGTTCAGTTGTCTGCAGGATGCTCAGCGTGGCCATCTTTGTTGGATGGCCATTTGAGTCCCCTCAGCCGAAGCACTGAGCTTGGGCACTGGCTTCCTGCCCAGGCCTCCCTATTCATCCGCCTCCTGTCGGGTTTGGTGGTCGTCAGGCCGCACTCCCCAACTTATGGCCAGCTGGTTTATTTGCCGCCGCGCACAGATACAATGTGGCGCGGCCGCAACTTCTGCTTGGTGGCCCAGCTGGCCACAAGCGGTAGAGGCACTGCTGCGGTCGACGCCCGTATGGCACTGCTCCGCTACGTGCCCGATTTCGAGCAGTGGAAGCAGCGCATCGGACGCGCCAAAGCAGTTTCACTTGCTGAACACCACCCGATCAGGAGGCGCCACATCATTATTTTTGGTGGCTGCACAGGGCAGCGCACCACTGTTCCGCCGAGACCCGTCCGGTCTGGGCGGATATCTCGACTTTACGGAGGTGACCGGGCAGCGCTTTTGCGCTACCGCCTCAGCCACCTCCGTCTTATCTACAGAATCATCCAGGCCCGAGATGCGAATATCTGGCACTTTTCGGGCCTGGATATATGCTACCCATCTGGACCAACCAATTGGCGAAGTTTTCTGCCAATTGGTTGGCCTTTCGCCGCTGAGTGGCCCCGGAACTTGAGATTCGGGCCCCGTTGCCGCATGACGGAACCGGAGGCCATCAATTCCAATTTCCTGCAGTTGTACACTTTTCTTCGCATCCTGGAGGATGCCAGAATAAGTGACCCCTTTTTCCAGCTGCACCCAGCTGCGCTGATAACTTCAGCCGACAGGTAGGGGCCTTTAATTTGGCATCCCTTCTTTTGTTGCGTCTCTTTAGGACCAGCGCCAGGCTTAGCAGTTTTACGGCGTGACACCAGAGTCCACCCATCCGTGGAATGCTCTGGTGCCGCCGAATGCTGTCACTTGCCCAGCGCCGGTCGCATCCTGGCCTGGTTGGTCCGGGGCCCTTCTCCTTCCCTTTTGGCCTCCTTTATGGGGAAGGTTAGAAGGCAACATCCTTCGGCTGGGAGGCTTCACGCACTCCCTTCGCTGCACGCAGTGGGCAGCAGGGGAGCAGGGGGCAGAGCAGTAGGGGCAGCAGGAGGCCTCACCACTGCCGAAACGTAGGACCGCCCGTTTATCGGCGGCCAGTGGAGGACGAGCCGCTTCTCCGGCAGTAGGCGGTCCGCAATGTCGTCGCGGTGGGCCTGGAGCATAGGGCTACCATGTCCCTGATGAGGACATGGTGGTCATATTACATAAATGAATCAAATCATTAATATAACTTTTATGACTTACCAGTGGAGAGACGCAATGACTTTGTGGGACCACTACACCGCACGGATGCGTCGCGAAAACTAGCAAAATGGCGGTCTCTAACGGCTCGCTTGTTATTTGTGGCTAACTTCAGGTTGTTAGATATCCTTAAGAGGAATTTGCAATATTTCCATTTTATTTTTATGTTGGTAGTAGAGAAACAAAATTTTCCAGGGTAAAGACACAAAAAATACAGGACAAAATTTAAGTTCAGAAAATATACACAAAAAACATACTTTGTTGAATTGTTTCTTGAAATTATTATAATATATTTATTCAAATTCATCCTTACCATGCTTTAGTTTAGAAAGCGAAACAAACAAATTAGTTACGGCCGTAACTGTGACTGAAATCGGCAAAAGGACTGGCCAGGTTAGATACTTTTTTGAACTTTGTTGCCAATTTCAGAAAAAAATATAATATTACAGCATTTAATTGTGACTCTATTTGATTGAAATACAATCATACACCATTTTAATGTATTGAAATACAAATACATTAAAATGGTGTAATTGATTATGAAAGGATTGGACAATATGGAATAAAAACTTATTTAATATTGATTGCCGTTCAGTTACCTCTTATCGTAGAATCACCCATGCACATACAACACTTTCTTATTATTTTGTTTTCAATTCGTTTCGAATAATTTATTAGAAACACATATGGTGTAAGTGTTTCTAATAAATAATTAAGTTATGCTTCAATATTTATTACCGATCATTGTTCATATTTTGTTTATGTGTGTTCTTTTTCAAAAGGTATGTGTGCAAAATGTTTTTCGCAGTTACTTGGAAAAGTTAACGTTTAATAATCCACGTAGTAATATAACAAATTATACGTTTTTCTAAAAAAATAGTAGCCTAAATTAATAACAGTTAAGTGGGCTTTCTTCAGTAAACGATCCCGTCCCGTTGAAATCGGATAAGCCATTCCAAAATAATAATAAGCCCGAACAAACAAGCAGACTAAGTTGTTTTATTATAAATATTGGATATAAATCACAATATAATCATTTAAAACGGTTATTTTGTATGACAAACACACACTCCAATTTTTTATATTTGTGTAGATGTGTAGTATTTGCTTAAATAAAACAATTATCAATAATCACAATAGTGTTTATACAGTACTGATTTGCATTAGAAACAAACAACGTAGTTCTTTCCCAGACGGTCTTTTCTTCGAAAGGAAGACCACCCAAGTAAAGAACGCGATCCCTCCTCCCATTTAAATACTTTAATCTTGAGAATCCTTCCGACTACGAGGTGACGAACTAATTAAAACTATAAAAAATAATAAAAACATTTTTTTTTGTTACGCTTACAGTGGACAGGATTAGAGGCGGGCCTGTGTGGTCAATATTTATGTAAAAGTAGTGGCTAAAAAATGCAAAAAAATAACTATTTCTTTTAATTACGCGAATACAATATTTCAGTTTAAAGTATTAACTGATAATTAAGCATTCATAAATTCCGTACTTATTTTATAACTATTAAAATAAAAAAAATTAAACATTAACTTCTATTTTAAAGAAGCTGAGACTATTTTATACCTAAATACTTTAAAGTATTAAGCTATTTACTGTGGCTATATGAAATAAGGTTATATAAAATAAAAGTAATAATATCCCACTCATTTTAATTTTGAAAGTCAAAACAACTGCTAAGTAGATTTTGCTCCACCGGAAGACTTAATTAACGTTGTACGACCGCGGTTTGTCTTGAAATGTTGATTATTTTTCGTTATTAATAATTTTCATAATGTAAAATCAACACAAGCAACTTAACTGTTGTTATTAAACTTTGGGATTGTATTTTACTTATAACAAATTGATTATTAAATTTAAGTTGTTTTATCTTTTTAGGAAAATTGAAATTAAACCTTTAAGTAGTAACCAGATTATGATAGAGCTCACAACAGAGTGACTTGTTTACACAAAGCTCCTTTGAGACAATACGCAGCGTTTTGAATGCCGTTTGTTTTAAGGATCCTATAGCATTCTATAACTATATAGTATCGTGAGCTGCGAAACTTGGCTTAATATAGGATATATTCGATGGGTTTCTGTTGTCTTAGTGGTGCGACTGAATACCTTTTGCCTAGTCTCACCGTGAGGAAGCTAAAAAACTTGATACTACTCTGGCAGGTTTACAAGCCCAATACATCGATATACCGCCTGTCATTTCCTGGATGCGCTTGGGTGGGTGTAGATAATAGGTTAAAGATGGTAAACTGCAGTTAAACTAAAGTCACGGGAAAGGGTATTCGTAATTCAAAAACTTCGATGTGACCCCACCCTTAAAGGCACCAGGAAAAAAAATAGGGTCGTGTGTCACTGCGAGTCAGTCATAACTAGTCTTTTGCCCTGTGTGACGGGTTAAATGCCGTCTCACAGACCATTCTCAACATTTCCACCGTAAAAATGCAATAACATATATCTTACGGTCGAATACCACTGGTGGCAAAACACGTTGCTCAACCAAACTGTTTAACTTTCAAACAGTTAAGAAAGTATGAAAATGGAAGCGATACGTATAAATACGCATGCTAGTTAACAGGAAAAACGCTAATCATACTGGAATACTCAGGGTTGACGGCGGATACGTGCCTTATTAAAACAACAAACTCAGGTTAAGTTCCATATAACAAGATGACTTCAAGATAGGCGATCTTCCAAATTTATTGTTTGATGTGCAATTAAATTTGAGACAGAAATGTAATATCTAGTGCTAGTCAATTCCACATATATGAAATCAAGATGAAAGTTCAACTATACGGTACCACCTAATTCGAACAAAATACATTTAACAATTCGTCCCCTCTGTACAGGAATTAAATTAAATAAATATTTAATAAGTAAACTTACTTTATCAAATAAAAAGTTTTAAGATAATCCAATTTGATTTTAAATTTTATACATTATTTGTAAATGATAATATAATTGAAGCTCATAAAAATCAAGCAATAAGCGGAACTTCCGTCCTAACACTTTATTCGAAAGGCTTTACTCGAAGTTTGAATTATACGTAATATATCAAACTTCGAATAAACTCCTCGACTTAACAAAAGGTACGCCCATGCGTTTGCTATAATCTAGGTATTGTTCAGGAGCAAATGTTGTCGCAGATTCGTTTAGGACGCATCCGCGGTTTAAATGTTACATAAATAACAAATGTATGCCATTATAAAGTTATATCATTCACAGAGGACCCTGATTTTAATATAGACAATAAAAAAGCAACAAAACAACTATATAAATGTATTTGAGAATTTCTTCATAACTGGAAGTCCTTTTTTTTATGTTTTGAATTTAAAAACCTATATAGTATTTCCAGTCGACTTGAAGTACAATTTTCGGAAAACAGTGTTCTTTATATGACGGGTTTCATTATTTGACCTCAAGCAAGTAGCATTTGATACGTTTGTTCTGTAAAACATTTACGACCAACTTTACTAAATACAGATACTTTTAACATGGCGTAATTTAATTACACTAATTATATTCCTTATACATATAAAATACCTCGTTTTTACACCTCGGATAGTCTAATATTTGCTGTAATGTTTTCTTTCATTGACTACTTTTTAATAATTTGTGATGAGGACTATTTGGAGGTGTTTGAGTTTTGGTTCCGTGTTTATTCAAAAAATACGATCTAATTATGAATTCGTTGACATTCATCATCAGCCCTGGGTAAACTATTTAATGTATTAATTACTATCGTGAACCTTTTCAATTCGCATTTGGTTATAATATATCTTGGGAACGTTAACACGATACAAACAGTAATATACATAAGTAATGAATACCCAATACTGATTCCTATAAAGTGGTAAGATGAATCATTAATTAAACCGTCAATCGACAAGCAGCATCGGAACATGAAAAGTTCAACTGTCGATCTCCCATATTTGCCAGTTTGTTGATAGATTTTTCCTGATTAAACCGAAAGTGACAATCAATGCCATACATCGAAAAAGACACCCTAAAGTAAAGTAATTTATATTTGCAATAAGATACTAGAAAATAAAAGAATCTGATCACTATCCAAAATAAAAAATATTATTTATTAAAACAACGCTGTTCCTCCATTGATATAAATGCATTAACTGTTCTATAAGATGAAAATGATACCCGATTTACTTATTTTACTATACTATAAAGATTTTGTCTTAACTTTGAGGTGTTATTACCATAATTTTTATTTTTGTGTTATCTATCACAACTCAAAAATGTAGTCTAGTAAAAGCCTTCTCGAACTCATTGAATCCAAAAGCGATCATCTTGCTTTTAGATTCATATTGACTTCTCCAGAATAAGGAAACAGCTACGGCTCGGAAGATAAATCAGCTTGGTTTTTTAAGAATTTTTATGTTTTCTTAAAAAAACCACTCAAGTTGTAATCGTTGCAAATGTATTAAATGCTTCTGAAAACTTCCCAGATACTCCACCAATTTATTTTCGTCGTCTTCTTCTGTTGTCTTAACTTTGTAGCGAGTTTTGTATTTTGATTGTACCAATGAGCTTTGCTCTCAATCGTTACCCCTATATAACCAGTCCCAATGAAAATATGTACTTGGAACAGAATCTCTATCTCCTCAAAACCTCTGGCAATACTAAACGTTTAATTCTACCTACCCTTTATTGAGTTATATTAAATATGCTTTCATTCCACATATCTTGGAGTTTTTATATCAGAAATAATAGCTTACATAAATGCAAAAACAAACAAATTTAATTCTTCTACGAACTAGACTGCGATGAATAGGTAAATCTTTAATGGGACAACTAAACGTTTAACAACAATTTCCCAGTAAAAAGTAAATATAATATAACTATTATTTTTGTAAAGAATTATCAAGGAACGTTTTGTGTTAAATTTTCAGTAAGCTTGGTTTACTGAAAATTTATTCAACCAGAATTTTTCCAATTACAAAATATGAATACTCTTGTCGTTTATAAATAATTTTAAAAATGAAAAAAACAGGTTCTTTTCGTCTTTCATCTCAGACAAGCAATAAGCAAGTGTGAACTTCTATATTGACTTATACATAAATCTATCGAAGTAATCTTCTATTTAATTAATTATAATATCCTTTATGTTTATGGATAATAAGCTTGTCAGAAGTATAAATAGTAGCAATTAAATTGCTTAACACAGTGCCAGTTAGCCTCGGATCGACCGGACAAGCCGCTCGATCCTCCTGCAACTGCCGTCCTTCACCCCCGTGGCTACCCCTCCCCGACGCCGTCAGGTGCAAGAGAAGACGCCGGAGTTGCACAAGTGCAGTGTGTTGTGCAGTGTTGAGTGTCAGCGTGTGCTGGAGCGACAGTGTGACGCTTCGGCGCGCGCCTGAGCGTGATAGCTTAAGCCGTCCGGTGCGTCCGTTCCCCCCGTTCACGGTTTCGTTGAAATGTAGGGTACCAAATGCTTTTAGTTTCTTTCTGCCACGCTTCACCGCGAACCAAGTTATTAACACCACACCACCCAAGTGGTATTAATTAGAAGTCAATTAGAACGTCGCTTGCTGCAAGGGCAGCGCGAGTATACCAGCGCTCCTAAAGTGCCAGGTTTTCAACACCCTGTGACCTAGGCCTCGATTTCAGGACTAAGAATAGTCCGCCGCGGACACAATACGTGCGATCCAAGGAGCGGATGGCTCTCAAAGTGGGAATAAAGCCTCGGCGATAGTGAAACTGCGGCGCCAGACTCTCGGTGAGCGGGGGCCCAGGACGAAGCCTATTCATCACCATTTTGTAGGGCCGCCCCACGATCACGTCCAGCGCCGCTAACAACTCCTCCTAGCCGCGGCGATCGCCTCCTATTCCCCGAGAGCCATCCTTTGCTGCTGAAAGGCGAGCAATTCGGCCCCAGGGCCGGGTCTCTGCGCCGTCGTCCCCAACAACGGTCTGGCGCCGTGCTCGATGCACCTCTCCGCATCGCGGTTTCTGGATTCCCCGTACCCGGCGTTTGGAGAGACGTTTGGCCGAACGACGCCGTCACACCTGTGTCATTGCGTCCCGGGCCATTGTGCCTCCCCTCCATCGACAATGTTGGGCGCGAAACCCGCCACATTGCCGCCTCCTTCAGCAGCTCTCGGTCCAGGCTTCCGAGGCGCCACCTGGGGCCGTCGTCCTCGGGTCCGGCCAGGGCCTAGGGTGTCTAGGAGGGCGGAGACCCTGAATCGGATGTAACAATGATCCGACAGGGTCTCGACGCCCGTCACCACCTTCCAGCCCTGTATTCGGCGAGCCAGGGCGGGGGCTGGCGAACGATACATCAACGATCGATCCGCCCTGGGCTCGTACACAGTTTTACCGAACCCCTGTTTGGACCGACAGCCCGACCTCCGGGCCCTCCTCCAGTGTCCTTCCCCGTGCTCTGCCGCAGGTGAACCCAGCCGGTGATTTGGCGTTGAGATCCCCGGACCAGCACAGGAAGGTCCGTAAAAACGGATCAGTGACCCCAGTCGGTCTAGGTAGCCCTCGAAGTCGGCGAGAGAATCTGATGGGGAAAATGGCTGAAACAACCAATATCTCCCAACAGAGCGCCGACGAAGCCTGGACCTTTCTTCACGTCCCTCGGTTGAGGGACCCGCAGCAGTCCAGACCACTGCCGCAGTGTCGGACGGTCTCCGGCCCGATTTGCCGGGGAACGTATCGGTTCCGACACTCGCACCTGAATCGACCACCGCCTTGCTCTGAAACGAGGTCTTGAGCTCGGCGCAGTGGTTCAGGTTGTCTGCAGGATCTCAGCGTAGCCATCTTTATTGGATGGCCATTTGAGTCCCTCAGCCGAAGCACTGGGCTTGGGCCTGGCTCCATGCCAGGCCTCCCTATTCATCCCCCTGTCGGGTTTGGTGGTCTGCAGGCCGCCCCCAACTGCCGTGGTTTTCCGCCGCACAGATACAATGGGCGCGGCCTGTTCCTTTGGTGCCCAGCTGGCCACAGCGGTAGCAGGCATCTGCGGTCGACGCCCATGGCACGTCCGCTCGTGCCGATTTCGAGGCAGTGGAAGCAGCGCATCGGACGCGCCGCAAGCAGTTTCACCTGTACGAACACCACCCGATCGGAGCGCCACCATCAATTATTTTTGGTGGCTCCACGGGGCGCCAACCACTGTTCCGCGAGACCCGTCCGGTCTGGGCGGATATCTCCGACTTTTACGGAGGTGACCGGCAGCTGCCTTTTGCGCTACCGCCTCAGCCCTCCGTCTTATCTACAGAATCATCCAGGCCCGAGATGGAATATCCGCACTTTTCGGCCTGGATATTATACCAATCTGGACCAACCAATTGGAAGTTTTTGCCAAGGTTGGCCTTCCCGCTGGTGGCCCCGGAACTTGAAGTTCAGGGCCCCGTTCCGCATGGAACCGGGCCATCAATTCATTCTGCAGTTGTACACTTTTCTTGCATCCTGGAGGATGCCAGGCGTACCCTTTTTCCCTGCACCCGGCTGCGGCTTGATAACCACGCCGACGGGAGGGGCCTTTAATTTGGCATCTCTTCTTTGTTGCGTCTCTTTAGGACCAGCGCCAGGACAGTTTTGGCGGACACCGAGTCCACCATCCGTGGAATGCTCTGGTGCCGCCGAATTGTATCACTTGCCCAGCGCGTGCATCCTGGCCTGGGTTGGGGGCCCTTCTCCTTCCTTTTGGCCTTCCCTTTAGGGAAGGTTAGAAGAGCAACATCCTTCGGCTTGGGGCGCCTTCCGCACTCCTTCGCTGCACGCAGTGGGGCGCAGGGGAGCAGGGGGCAGAGGAAGCGGCAGGAGGCCTCACCACTGCCGCAAAACGTGGGGCCGCCTTTATCGGCGGCCGTGGAGGACGGCCGCCTCCGGCAGTGGGCGGTCCGCAATGTCGTCGCGGGCCTGGAGCATAGCCTAATTCCACATGAGGCGCCGCAGATTGCTCAACATCGGTTGGCAGTCCCTCAGCCTGGACATCTCCCCGCGCCCCTGCCGGTTCTCTGCTTCAAGAGGCCGCAGACGACACCTCCTCTCTTCGAGCCTCTACTCACGCTTCTAACGTTTTTTCGGCCGAGTACCGTATTTCGGCCGACTGTGAAGCTCATCCATCCACCAACTGTTTTGGGAGGACACTTTAGGGCAGCGTAAAGTCCCTTCAGTTGCCGACCTTCAGCAGCCTGGAGATACTGCTCTTTTGAGCGCCATCTCCCATCCTCCGCCGTTGGCATCCTCCTCCACGCCTCGCTCCCTCCGAGCGGCCTTCTACCATTTCTTCGAGCGTGCGATCCTTTCCCACCTCCTGCCGCCCGGGTTCTTCGTTTTGCCAGCAGAACCGATCGGTGGTAGTCCTGCTGGCTGCCCGCTACGACCGCGATCTCGCAGCGGTGCAGCGCAGAAAACGCCCACGTTCGCCGCATCAGTGGTGATGCGGTCGCCCCTCTTCTTCCGCCGCCACCACCTTTGCGCCGGCCTGATCCTCCTCACTGAGCCGCCTGAGTGCGGCCGTGTCCTCTCTTGTGCCTTTCGAAAAATTTGAGGGCATACCCGTTTCCATCGAGAGCCGGCCTCACCTTCCATGCCCTCCTTTCACATACGTCCTTCCGATACTATCGTGTCGGTTATCATGCCGTTGCTCGTTTCTGTCGATTCTTCTCCGTTTTTTATTTATTTTGATTGATCCTATCCCCACGGTTGGGGTAAAAGTCCACCGGGCGGGGACCATGCTCACCGGTAACCCTTAAATACGCTGGGGCGGGAAGTTCCGTGCGCAAGGCTGGTGTATCGTTCCAGCCCCGCTCTTGCGAGCACCCGACGCCACGTACCACAACGCCGAGATCAACGTTTTAGAGGTTGCTCTCCGCGGTCCGGCCAATGGGAGGACCTCAGCACCCGCAGGCCGCGAGACTGATCCACGACACCACGACAGGCCGAGATCGCCCGGGTTCCGGGCAAAGCCGAGTTGCAATACACCGGACGAATCACCGTCCCCTCTGGGACTTCCAATCATCATCTCGCACTTTACCCTTTGCCCCAATCCCACACGCACCATTCATACCTTTGCTCTTTCATCCTTGCTCTTTCCTCCCGGGCTCTGCGCCTCGCGGGACCGCTCATCCGGTTCCTCAACGGGGGTACAGGGACGACGGGTCTGAGGCCCGCCACAACAGGCTCACCCGAGAACCAGCTGCTTCAACATCTCCCCTTCTAACGGAGCAGAGATGCGGCACCCTGTCAGTTTCGTCCGCGCCGGCCAGCCGGTACCCCATATCTGGGGCGTGCCCATCCGCAACCTGGGACGCGCCGGATGGGAGATCGACAACTCCACACCGGAATACAATTGGCTCCTGCACTAATCTGCCACAGAGCCTTTTTTTATCTTGAAATGTATCATCCGTCCTCGCGAGGGCAAAGACGGTTACGGTGGACTCTCACCGACTAAACCAACCGTTGTTCCTTCCTAACGTTTTTAAGGTTCACAGGAACTTTGCACTCATCGCTAAGCCACCAGCGCTGGCCGCCAAAAGCCCATCTCGGCCCGGCCTCGGCCCCCCTGGGAGGGAACGCGCGCCTTCGTCCGGCCCCTTGGTTGGGTAACAGCCCCCGAGTCTGTTACCACATGAAAGGGTTCCCAACCCAAAGGAGATTGCCCCCAGCGGCGGCCCGGATGTTAAGCCCGCCCTAGCTCTTTTCCGGCAGTAGAAGAGGAAAGATCGAACACCATGCCGAATGTTCCCCCTCCCCGGCCTCCCACCGCATCGCGGTGCGGTTCCCCCGAGTCGCGGAGGAAGGGAGGTGTCAAAGACCAGTTTCAGTTTTCCGGCGAAAACGACGTTGACATTCTCTTGGGAGCTTCCTAAACCCGGTAAGTGGTCCGAAAATCCCACAAACAAAATGATCGGACCGGCGCTCCCGACGTGACACGACGGCCACGCTCATTTATTTTGGGTCACTACCTGGCAATCGAACGCCGTCGACGCAACCATCTAGAAATTTTAGACAAATTTTTCCAACCCGATAAAGGGTTTCACTTCAATAATTCGTATTTTTTAAAAATGCCCACATTTCTTTAAAATCATTTTTACGTTTACTGTAATTTGATGATGAACGCATGAAGTTAATGCATTACTTATGAAAAATTAAGTATTTCGCTATTATAATTTCCTCATTTCTAGTTTTAAAAACAATGCCATCTAGTTACAAAATGTAACAACGATATGGACCATACACTTAAGTATTTAAAACGGTTACTACAAAATGTACATAGACGGCGTAAAATCTTAATCTTATACAAAAAAGATGGCGCGTAACGAAAAAATGTAACACTAAATTTTTTTCCAACCCCGATAAAGAAGTTTCACTTCAATTAGCTTAATTTTTTTACATGCATTATCTAACCTTACATAATTTAGGGTTTTTATTGTAGCTCTAGCTCGGATTAAATAGCTTATTATTAGAATGCCGAATGGAACTTTTTTGAATAAATTGTGAACGAAAGTACAAATGCAAAGAGGAAATTTGAATCGTAAGTTATCGCACAGCGCTGAACTAAGCCCACCACATACATGACTTTAATCGCTATGGTAATTCAAAACGCGCGTACATAAAGCCTCTCATAGATCCATTTGATACCAAATATTTGCTGCTATTTGTATCGACATTATGCGTTCTATATTCAATGGTCCCTTTTTTAAGTTTAATAGTTTTAAGTTTTAAATGATTGTAAATACTTTTTAATTTTCAACTTGATAAATAGTAGCATTAAAATTGTTTTTATAAGCTATTTAGTGAACAAATAAAATAATAATTTTACACAACCAAGCTTACTAGTAAACTTTAGCCACATCTGATTGGAAAAAAGTTGACTTTGTATACATAATTGGAATGAGTATTAAATTTTTATTCAACCTTTGTTCAATCAACAGTATAATAAGTCTAAATGTGTTAAAATATTTAAAGAAGCAATCAGTGGCCCTTATCCTTGAGCTTACGTAAGAGGTTGTGGATTAAATTTTTACCAGTATAAACATACGCTTTAATGCTATTGCGTTACTTGTCTAGCTGCTAGTTAGATATGTTAGTAAATTTATAAAGTGACAAGTATTTATGTCTAAGTTGTAACACCGACCAGGTAGGATATGATAGCTTGTCAAGGTCTTATTAACATGCGTCAAGTGTTATATTAATTCATAGCCGTAAAGATACAACTCAATAATAGAGAAACTTAAAAAAAACAACTTATGCTATCTATGTTTACCGTGTGCACACTTATAATGTCATTACTTATTGCGTTGTCTGTGGCATTCAATGAAATTCTTCTTCGTCATCCTGCTCAGAACAAAAACGGTTGTTTTGTCTTTTAATCAACTATCATATTTATATGACTATCGATTTGTATTTTACCTATATCAATTTTGGCAATGCGGCTGTCAGGTTTCCTACATTGATGGATTGTGATCAACGAGATTGTCACTAAGTACTCTACTGGGAATAAAGTTTGGAAGTTTACTAACTATTTACAATTGTTCTTTTTTTTACTGGATCTCGTGTTCTGTGAAGTAAACCAAATATTATAACATACCAGATGAAGGGGTGCCCGTTGCCACAGGCGCGTTTCCCCACCGAATGAATTTACTGCACCAAGGGCCCTCATATGGATGGAGCCTTGCCTTGGGCCGCCACTTTCTGATTCCCGTTAGCATGATGAATCAAGGGCTGCCCAGGTCAGGTACTGTTTTAGGGATAATTTAATAGCTAGAAGACCTCTATCCAAACGTTACCATCACTTCTTAAAGCGTTTACCCTAGGAGAAGAAGTGGCGCAAGAAATTCCAGCAACGCTCCTCTCTAATTTGTGTGTATGTTCGACCTCACCGGTGGGGTCGGTTTTATGAATGTATGTGTTGTCCTTCGATCAAAGTATAGGGTGTGTTTGACTAAAATTGGTTGTCGCAACCTATTATGCCTTAAGGGCATTAATCAAATTCTTGTATTTTACAAAAAATGGGGTACCTAGCTATAGCGTCGCCGGCGGTGACGGCGAATGCATCTGCTGCTTAATCAAATTCATCTAGATCAAAGAGATCTAGAGATTTTAGAAAAAACTTTACAATTGCTCATTGATTTATATATTACTTGCATTTATGTTTTTGGGGACCGTTTGCGAAAACACTGTTCTGGTTAGAAGGGCACCATAGCCAGCGTATTTACTAGGTAAACGAATCTTAACGTTGTTTTGCTAATGTTGCCGATGTCTACGGGCCCCGGTGACCAATTCCCATCAGGTGGCGCGACTGCTCCTCCGTCTGCGTAGGCAATAAAGAAAATTTGTCTTTAAATTTTCGACCAGTCGTGACAAAAGACGTTTGACAATTCAGTCGACTCCTTAGTAGATACCGACTGCAGCGCCATCCGCCGGGCTTATTTCTGAATTTAAATTTTAAACCATCTTTGAATCCACATAAACACACAAAAAATATTTAACCAATAGAATGAGTTCTTCCACCTAATGATTTGTTTTTTATGTATACTCTGAACACATGTACAGAGGAATTATATTTTATGAATATTTAATACGTTAACTAACTTTATCGATTAAAAAAGTTTAAAAGATAATCTTATTTTGTAATTTTTCTAAATTTGATACATTGTTTATGAATTATTAATATAATTGTAGTTCATAAAATTCAAAGCAATAAGACTTCCGTCCCAACAGTGGCGTATAATTCAAACTTCGAATAATGCTTTCGGACTTTAACAAAGCAAGGTACGCCCATGCGTTTGCTTTAATTACTTAGGTATTATTTATAGGAGTAAACGTTGTACGCAGATTCCGTTTATGGCTTCCGCGAAGTTGAAATGTTGCAACATTAATAATATGTTTGTCATTATAATGTATACCATTTACAAAGGTCCCTGATTGTAATTTGGACAGTAAAAAAGCAACACAATGAAAATATATAGAGGTTCTTATAATGTCTTCTTAACCAGTTATCCTTTTTCGATTATACTTTGAATTCAAAAACCTACGGCCTAGTCACAATTTTTGGCAAAAAGCACGGTTTTTTAGTGATGGATTTCATTATTTGACCTGAAACAAGCAGCATTTGATATGTTCGTCAGTAAATATTTGTGATGAGGACTATTAGAAAGGTGTTGTGAGTTTTGTGGGTTTGTGTTAGTAAAAGAAATACGATCTAATTATTAAGTTTTTGCTACCAGCTGTCTATTTTGATATTGACATCCATCATTAATTACTGACCGTTTATGAATTCAAACGTTGATGTATGTACATTATCTATTAAAAATAAGCAAAATTAAGCACGATACAAAACATACAGTAACGAATACCCGATTTCACAGATCCCGACAAAGACATGTCGAACGATCAATCACTTAATTAAACCGTCAATCGACGAAGCAGCATCGGAACATGAAAAGTGTCAACTGTCGATCTCCCACATTTACGCAGTTTGTTGATAGATTGTTCCTGATTTAACCGAATAGTGAAAATCGACGCATACATCCAGAAAGTCGCTCTTTTCGTAAAGTAATTTATGTTAGCAATAAGATTGTTGAAATAAATAAAACCAGCTGATCACCATAACAATATAAACCATATTATTAATTATTTCTTTTATTTACGCGATTATTATACATCTCAAATCCACTAATTCACGGTTTTTCGCGTTAGTTACATAATATATTTATTCCCGATGTTTCGGATTCATTCCAGCATCCATGATCACGGGATATATATATATATATATATCAAGACGCATGGATCATCTTACTTTTCAGACAATTGGGCGATAACCATCGGCCCAAATTGCCCTAACCAACTAAACTAATTTACGGATTTTACGCGTAAGTTCTATATATTTATTTTCGACATTTACCAACTTAGTCTGCCTTGATCAAGAAAGGTGGAAACAATCCGAAACATTGGGAATAAATATAAACAACTAACGCGGAAAATCCGTAAATTAGTGGATTTGATATTTAATAAGTTAAAGTTAAAAAAACTAAATAGCGTAAGTTTCAATGTTGTGTATATAAAACATGGTTTTTGTTTACCTTAGAAGTCTTAAATTAACCAACAAACAGTTACAAATGTTCCATTGCAGCGAGCGTAATTCGTTTATGGATCAATTTAGAGGTAACAGAGAGAACTGCGAATGTCCAGAATAATCGACCCTGTTTTCGTTCACCACCTAAAATTTAATGCAATTGCACAAAGCGAATTGAAAATTCACTGATATTAATTGCAAAATATAGCATGGTAATTCTTTCAGACATTGATATTTTGCGGTCACCTTGTTTTTTCATAGGAATAAAGAAGCAAAATTTGATTGCAGAATAAAAAAAATGATTGTAATAGAATCATTATTAGTAAAGTTACAGAATTATAAAAACCTGTCGAAGTATTCTTCTATTTAATTAATTATTGGCCTCGTAAAAGCTTAACAAACTATTTATCGTTGAGATGATATTAAATAGCAAATATAGCTACATAACTTGCTATTAATTTAAATTTAAAAATTATAAATATCGTGTAGTAACGTGTAGCAGTCGAACGATATCTATTATTGAATGATTTCACAAAAGAACGAGGTACAATTTTTTTTATGTATGTTTTTTCCTTGATCCTTTCCTAGTGCTTCTATTACGATCATTCTATTTTTAAATGGTTGGTAGCGGCTGTCATGGAGTCCTATTTTTATTTAATAATTTTTCGATTAATACTTTAATAAATATTTAGGAAAATTTTAAAAATATGGCGTCAAAAATCACAACCTCGTGCTATTTATTTGCAAACGCTGGCTCAACTTCAGGAAATTGATTTAAACCTGAACTGGCCTAAAAATTATATAGAATGAGTTTGAATATCCCAATAATATAGGAATAGAAAGAGTCAAAAGCCTTCGTAAAAAAAATAATATTAATCATAAAACCAAAGCTTGTCTTAGTTTAGATAAATTTTTTACAATAACAAATTTAATTAATAACTTGTTAAACAGATTGATCCAAATTGAAAGCCGTATTTGGGCTTTTGCTGAGAACACAATATCAAAGTCATTATTTTAAAGCTAAGGGCGATTTTTATTACATATTTTTAGTTTGTTAGTTTTACTAGTTCATACAAGAAAAATATGAGAAACAAAGTTATTCAGAAATATTCTAAAACCTTGTACTTAGAACGTAAATTGGACCGTGCTTCATTGTCAAATTCAAATTCAAATTCAAATTGGATATAACTAGGGAGAAAATGTATTGTTCAAAGCGATTTCAAAGAAATACAAGGTATTTATGAAAAAGAAAATCTGGCTTCTAAGCAGCTTCTTGTCAAGCAAAAGGAGAACAGGAACCTTGATCATGTGTCACGGTTGAGTGATTGCCTTTTTTTAAAACTTATTTAAAAAAAAGGCAATCGCTCAACCGCAAAATCAAATAGTTATTAGTGAAAAGCGGCCCTGACGTCTCTTTGTGTAGGATAGGATAAAAAAACATCTTAATTAAACTAATAGCCGCGGCTAGAACAGCCTTTTTAATACCACTATTTAGCAAAATAGTTCCGTGTCCTCTGCAAGGCCTGAAAAGTCGGAACTAAAGGTAACATTAGCGCTATCGATTTGTCCCCTCCGAACAGGTTGTCGTTTGTCGTAGTGGTGGCTGCCTGCGGCTTGGGCCAGCGCAACAGAAGCTAAGAAAACTTGGTTGGCCTGAAGAGTAAGGCTGCCCGTGAGAAGGCTGCTCCAGCTAGCTGGTGATATCAGCTTTGGATGCGGCTTAAAGGGTGCGAGGGACGGGTTGCAGGAGGTTGGGTTGCAGGAGGTTGGGTTGCCGCCGGTCCTGTCCTTCGCAGCCAAGGAGTCGTGGGAATGTCGATAGTTCGTATGCCGCTCTCTCTACCCTCCGCGACTCGGCGGGTCGCACCGATACGGTGTGGAGGAGCCGTGACAGGAGGGACATTTGGCATGGTGTCATCGATCTCTTCTCCTTCTGCTGCTGAAATAAAGCTAGGTGGTAGAGCTTAACATTCAGGCCGCCGCTGGGGAATGGGAGTCTCGTCCTTGCGAGGGTAGGGAACTTCTGGCTCCCATGGCCTGAGGTAAGCAGACTCGGGAGAGTCTTTTACCTGACTACAGGGGCCGAGACGAAGGGCGCGTTAGTTCCGACGCGCCCAGAGGGAGGCAGATGGCCGTAAGGCCGAGATGGGGCTGCTACGGTGGCTAATGTTGGTGGGGTCGCAAAAGACAGTGAAAAAGTTCCTTTGACCCCATCTCTAAGGCGCCAAGATGGAACAACGTGGTGCGAGTCCGACATAACCCGTCTTTGCCCCCGCGAGGGCGGGTATGCGTAGGCATTTCCCCACAGTAAAAAAAAGGGCAATCATTTTGTAAGCAATAACCGTAAACAAGTGGTACAGCACAGAAAGAAAAGAATGGAACAGTAATACAAACATAAGCAGTCATGGATATAATAGACATCTTTCCTTAATAATGTTCTCGTTTTCGCTTTAAAGTTAAGCATAAATGTGATCCATACCGGACCCTTGTTCAATTGTACTCAATTTGAGCCATTCAATGAGTATAGCCGGTTACCTCTGACAATGCACCATACAATCTGTACGCAACGCAATACATGGATAGTTTCAGTTCAATTTGAACAACGTCCCAATAGACATGCAAGTGAATTCCCAATCCATTTAAAAATTAAATATATCTTCCTAATAATAACTATGAATTAACGTTAGAAGATTTAACGTTTTATGACGATTTTAGCTTCTGAATTAAAAGTTAGTTCGTTTTCTTGTTATTCCTTAAAGTACTTTTACTGTAAAATTTTCTAAAACCATGTACATTTTTACTTTTTATCAACAAGAATACACAACTTGAAACTTCTTAGGCCATCTATTTTATATTTGGCAATCTACACCTATTATATTACCACTTTGTCCCTAATTATTGTAATTAAAATCAAGTTACTTGCATATTGCGAGTACGTTTTGTCCCGAAAAAGCCCTGCCTATCCCTTAAACAAGACAATGCTGCCCGAGGATGGCCTAAGGTCCCACCTTCCTCCTTGCACAGAGCATCAGGATGTCCAACAAGAGGGTGCCTACCATCCAGAAGAGGGTGCAAGGGCAGCTTCAATGCTGTTTACTGCGGCACATTACTTTATTTAAATAATAAATAAAGTTTAAATGATTTACAGAATTTGTAGTATGTAATCAAATTGCTGCAAGTTTTAACAAGCGGATATCTGTATTTTCTATAACAATAAATACTTTTATATTGTATTAATTAATTTACAATTTATTTGCCTGCTTTATTTAAACAATGATATTTCCAAATGAAATTTAACCGAAGAAAATGTTACGAGTTACGGCTTGTTTAGTACTGCTATCACTTATACTTAATCTATACTCATCGCGTTCACCTTTTTTTAAATATATCTATATTTATATAAAAAAATTATTTGATCAATCAATTGTTTATGTAGGGTAAAGGGAGATATATTGGTGATATAATAATTTGGTGATATGTTTTAAAACACTTTTGTATGACCGCGTTAGCGAATTGCTACAAGTGTAAACGGTATAAAACCTTTTCACTCGCTCCGGTAATTTGTCTCAGCGTTTGGCGAACAAAAGCCTTTACCCTACATTCTATATTTTTGCTATTCTTACACTTCAAGTTATAGATATATCTGAATTAGATAAACTTAACTACTGAATAATATAACCATGAGTAAGTGTGACATGGTCCTTTTATTGCATACAAAAGCAGGCGAGCAGTCAGACCATATGATAGAAAGTGGTCACCAACACTCTTGGTAATTAGTATTACCTGTGGTATCAACTGCCTGTCGTAAGACATAGAATATTCCGTTTTTTTTATTGCCTACGCAGGCAGACGAGCAATCGGTCCACCTGATGGAATGTAGTCACCACACACCCATAGGCATTGGCAACACTAGTATCACCAATGGGCTGCCTACAGTGAGACAAAGGATGTTAAGTCTCGTTTACCCAGTAAATACGCTGGCTACAGTGCCCTTCAAACCTAAACACAGTAGTGTTTTCAAACTACTGCTTTGCGGTACAAATAAGTACCACGGTGGTACCCACCTAAACGGACCCTGTAAAAAGGGGGCCTACCAACGGTGATACGTCTCGTTTATCGAGCAAATATACAGGTTACGGTGCCCTTCAAACCGAAACACGTCAGGGTTTTTACGGCACATACCGCGGTGGTATCGCCCTAAAGACTCCCTAATAAATGGGGCCCTGCCATCTGTAAAATCAGTCATTGCGATATAAACGCATTTTCGATTTAAGTCAGCATAATCTATTTTTACGTCGCTTCGGGAGAAACACAGAGAATTTGGAATTGTCCAGAATAATCCACTCCGTTTTCGTTTACTGCTTCAAACGGAGTGAAATTGCATGAAGGCGAATTGAGACTTCAAAAGAGTTTCAATAAATGGAAAATACAGTAACGAACATTTTGTCAGGTAGAGATATTATACAAAGTTGATAAAGAACTATCAGCATATTCAGAAAACCCTTAACAATATTGCAATTATAATATTTATGACCGCAACTTCTTTTTTCAATTAAAATATGTAGTCTCACAAAGAGTGTAAAAAACACGTTAATACTAGGTCATACGATAAGGGTGAAAATCGTTGTCAATTAAATTTTTGTTATTACTTTTATTTATTTATCTTATTTAGTAATGTTAAATACTGGGCCAACTATAAGTTTCTATTATCAAATTGAACTTACTGCTAGCCCCCTAAAAATATTTCTCAGGATTAGCTTAAATAACTAATTACTAGAGACTAATAGAAATTTGCTTAATTTTTTACATGCATTATCTAATCTCACATAATTAAGGCTTTTACTGTAGCTCTAGCTCGGATTAAACAGCAAATTGGATAGCCAAGTGGAGTTATGTATAAATTGTTAACATAAAATACAAATACAAGGAGGAATCGTTAATTATCGCACATCGCTAAACTAAGCCCACCACATGCATAATTTTTATCGCTATGGTAATTCAAAACGCGCGTACATAAAGCCACTCTTAGATCCATTAACCTGCTATTTGTATCAACATTATTCAATGGTACATTTTTTTTAAATTTTATAATATTGGTTCATATTTCATAAGTTTTTTATTTGTAAAAATATTGTCATGTGCATATTAATTTTAAATTTGATAAATAATGTCATTTAAATTGTTTATAAAAGCCAAAGTAAATAAATAACATCTAATTTTACACTACCAAGCTTACAAGTAAGGTTGAGCCACATCTGATAAAATAATAAAAAAAAATAGATTTTAAAAAATAAATTTTTATTCAACCTTTGTTTAATCATCAGTACAATAAGACTAAATGTTTATAAAATATTAGATGAAGCAATCAGTACCCTTACACTTGACTTTATGTAAGAGGATATGGGTTGAATTTCTACCAGTATTGACATACGTTTTGAAGAATATTGCATTTACTTGTCTAGCTATTGGTTAGATATCTTGGTAAATTTATGTACTGACAAGTATCTGCTTAGTCTATAAATAGATAAACTTGTAGCACCGACCTTTTATGATAGCTTGTATACGTCTTATTAACATGTTCTATTTGTTATATTATTTTATTGCCGTAAAGATAAAATTCAATGTCAGAGAAACATTAAATAAACAAACTAATCTATATATGATTACCATGTGTAACTTATTATGTTACTTATTGCGTTGTCTCTCTCACTCTTTCCCTAGGTAGTATCCCACATGGTGGTGGGGTCAGCTTTCCTTATATTTTTCTTCTACTTCGCATTGCACTATGTCTTTTCTACTATATCTTTCCATCTTGTTTTGGGTCTGCCTCGTGGCCTTCGACCGGGGATGGAAAGCTGCAGTGCCAAATTTCCGACGTAGTCAGGTAGCCCCCTCATCACGTGGCTATAACATCGCAGCCTTCTCTCCTGCAGCTTATCGGCGATGTCACGTATGCCTGGGCTTCCTCGCACATACTCGATGCGGATTTTGTCTAACCTCGTAACGCCGCACATCCACATCAGCATTTTCATTTCGGCAACTTGAATGGTATTTACGTTTCTTTGAGTTACTGCCCATGTCTCGCTGCCATACATAAGAACTGGTCTAATCATGGTCTTGTACACTAAGCCCTTTAGTCTGACTGGCATTCTTCTGTCGCATGTGACGTCAGTTAAGCTGTTATTATATCTTTATCCCTGTACAACAAGTCGCTGCTTGGACCTTTTATGGTTTTGCACCTAAATGGATCTTTTGTGCGCTGGCATCGTTGTTTTGCTAGCTTGTTTATGTATTTTAGACCTTCCTTACTCTTTAGTTGTTTGTAAAGGTGTTTCTGGGATTCCGCTCGTTAAGTAGCTAGTATCTTCTTGGTGTCTCTTTTAACTTTCAAATAAATATCATGGTTTCTCGATATTTGCCTAGTTTGCCAGGTCTTAAAGGCAGTTTTCTTAAGCTGGATCGCATTTTGCACGTCTTTTGACCACCACCAGGTCTCCTTGTTATTTTTTGTCTTCCTTTTGTGCGACCAAGAGTTTTATTTGCAGCCGATTTGATAGATTATTGCAAGTGATTCCTCATGGTATTCACGTCTGAATTGTCATGTAATCAACTATAATGTTTATGTATCTATAGATTTATGATCTCACTATATATCCTTTATACCTATCTCAATTTTAGCAATGCGGCTGTCAGGTTTTTAATATTGATAGATATTGATTTGGAAATTCTCACTAGATACTCTACCGCGAATTAAGTTCGGAAGTTTACTAATTGTTCATTGGTTTATGTATTACTTGCCTTTATATTCTTTTAATTAATCTATTAGCGAATATACCTTTTCCCAAAGTATTAAGTTTTCACGGTTACCTGTATCTTGTAACTTTTGGACTTTTTAATTAAAAATAAAATATTATTAATAAATTATTTCCTTAAATATTTATGTAAATTAAATAATTTATCAAGTCTTTATATTATATATACAGTATAATTGTATATTTTTATTTGTTTCATCATCAGCCTGTGATAGTCTACTGCTGGACATAGGCCTCCCCTAATACACCTCCATCCATTAGGGATTTTGGACCGTATCCCACCACGCTGGTCCAATGCGGGTTGAGGTGGACCGACTTTACATGCCCATCCGACGCATTTATTTGTTTATTATATATCTTTCATTCCTACTCTGAATATGCTGAAATTACTGCAGGGTATTCGTATGCAATCTTCTTAATTTAACAAAAAAACCGGAAATTAGTATGTTATCTCTTGGTAGTTCAACTTTTTACAAAACTAACCCTGCTATAACCATGTTCCTAAAAGTCTGTCACATGCTCACGTTGCTCACGTGCTCACAATTAGACTTTATTTAAACTACTGAATTATCACTGTCGCTATTACTTAACAATTTTTTACTATATTTTATAGTTTTAAAACGAAAAAAAGGACAAAAAAGGGCACTAATTTAAAAAAATTAACAAAATAAAAAATCCTTATGCAACTATCATATGTTCGTAAATTGTGAAGGTTTTTTTACAAGATTGACGTTTATTTCCCTGGTGTCTCGTTACCGTACTATGCTCGGCTGACTGCAAAAAGTGACATCTTAAATGACATGGTGCATGCCTGCCAATTTATTGCACGCTGGGGTTTTCTTTGTTCACAACTGTCAACATAATTATCATGGGCTTTTTATGTTTTACATTGTTTTTATTTCGTGCGTAAATTATTATCATATCATAAAGTAAAATTCTATCAAGTAACTCATATGGACTAATGTTATAAATTTACTTTTAGATATTTAGCAATGCAACTTCTTTACTATTTAGAATAAAACGACGTAACTTGCACACAATACTAAACAAGAGACAATGTAAATAATACCCTCTCAAAAGTACGATAATCATGATCATGTTAAACAAATGTATAACGAAATGCAGATGAATAAGGTTTGTGACTCCTAATGTTCTTCAAGATGGGTGTGATGTGGTCGTAGATGGAAAAGCGGTAGACCACGTAGATTCCACTGTATTTTTAGGAATCACGACAGATTCTAAACTGCAATGGGGCCCTCATATTAATAGGATGGCAAGTAAGCTTAGCTCAGCGGCTTATGCAGTCAAGAAAATTAGACAACTAACCGATGTGGAGAAAGCCCGTTTAGTATATTTTAATAATTTTGACAGTATAATGTCTGTGGCATTCTACTGTGGAGAAAAGCAACTGATATAATAACCATTTTCGTAATTTGAAAGAGAGCGATTCGAGCATTGTATAACCTGGGCCCCAAAGAATCGCCGAGAAAAATGTTTATTAAAATCAATGGAATTCTTAGAATTTATTCTCAATACATATTTGAAAATATTATGTATATTCATGAACATAGAAATGAATTTGTTTAACAGTGTTACACACATAATATAAAAACTAGGAATAAGCATAACTTTGTTCTTCCAAAAACTAGGCTCCGAAGAACAATGAAAACTTTCATGGGACAATGTCTCTCTGATACTGATAAATATCTCTCTTCTAAATCAAAAGAAATCCCAGAAAACGTTACGCTAGTATCTGTAAACAAATATGAAAAAGTTGTAAAAGATCTTTTGTGAGTTAAAAGATATTATTGTTGTAATGACTACTTGATTAATAACACACCCTGATAATAAACTTTTCGCTCCAGGCTATTTCAAACTATTAAAATGTGACGTTATTTGTAAAAGTTTTGTAAAACTTATTGAAAGAAGGAAAAAAAATGTCCCGCTGAGTTTCTTACACCGGTTCTTTTTATGTCAGAGGTTTCCATTTCAGAACCAGTGGCAGTTTATTTGACAATCAATAATAAAGTGTAATGTTCCCATATTGAATAAAATACATACATACTTTGACTTTGAATAGTATGCAATACCGATTATTTTGTTTTGGAAATAGATTAATGGCTTCTTATTGTTTATGAATTACAAAATGAAGTTCGTGTCTCAAATCCTGTGAGAAACAACTTTGCGTTATTTTTTTTCCTGGTAAATTAAGGTGATAAAGGCCAATCGCTTTGTTGTCCATAAATTAATATGATTCGTGCAACGGATGGAGGTATATAAGTAGGTCCTGGTTTTAAAGACCATTTCTAGCATTTATTATGAACACAAAATTAACGGCAGCGGACTTTCTAATAAGGTAAAATGTAAACAAATAGACATTTTATTAGCATATTAAACAAAATTCAAAACTTAATGAAATTAATGGATCACGAGAGTAAATATATGTGGTATAAACTGTATTAAAAATGTAAAATGGATACACAAGCTTTACGTATTTAATAAATTTTGTTAATGATTCAAAACATATTAGTTTATGATTTTACCGCCAAGCTTAAAAACATGTCATAGTATTATATCCATTATATCTTTCTGGTACACTAACCATTTAACTTCTTTAATAACATAAATTTCTTAAGAGAGTATGTCTTTTTTTTATAGCATACGCAGGCAGACGAGCAATCGGGGCCACCTGATGGAAAGTGGTCACCGAGGCACATAGACATTGGCAATACAGGTATCACCAACGCGCTGCCTACCGTGAGACATAGGATGTTATGTCTCGTTTACCCAGTAAATACGCTGGCTACGGTGCCTTTCAAACCGGAACACAGTATTGTTTTCACACTACTGCTTTGCTGTAGAAATAGGCACCGTGGTGTTACCCACCTAGACGGTCTCTTTTATTTAAAATTAATTCTGCTTTTATTGAACTATAAAGTTTTGGGATGCCACCTAATTGTCGTTAAGACTTAAACTTTGCACACACACACTTTTTACAAACTAGACGAAAGATCACATCATTTCATTCTATAGCTTTTTAAATTTACTGATATCTGATCCAACGATCAAATGCAGTTTACAGCTTGGGTTGTGGAAATCGTAAAAATGTTTTTTATTGGTTTAAGCCCGGAGACTGGCAAACATTATTACGGTATTAAGTGCAAATCATATAAAAAATATTAACTTATATTATTAATACCATAGTCGTAACTATGTTAATGGTTATGTTTACATGTAACCTAAGAGACTAGGCCGAGCTTTAACACCATTTTAAAACCGGTTTGAGTTTATAATAAAACATATTGTCTTGCTATTTGATTCCGACTATCGTGGCTGATCTATATTAGAGATCAAGCAACTGACGAGATATTATTGTATGCGCAAACACAGGTGCACACTCGTTTTTTTTACGGGCCGGAAAACCAACACGACCGGAGAGGAATTAAGCACAGGACCGACTTTTAACATGCCCGTCTGATGCATGAATCATCTTACTTTACAGATAATCAGGCGATCAGCCCGCATGGCCCGATAAAGCTAGAATATAACATTAAAAAAAAACTGAGACCTCACAGGGTCCCATGACCTCCAGTTGTTGAGATATGAAACCTAATTATAAATGAATAACATATAGTCAATAAACTAAGTCTGTTTTTCTTACAAAAGCATAAATATTATTTTTCCAAACGAGAAATTCAGTCAGATATAGTAGAGTAGTTTGCATGAAACATGCACCACAAATTAATTTATCTCCAAAATGGAAACTCAGGTGCAACGAGTGGTCGAGATTGCGAGATTTGAAAAGTTATGGGCCGTGTTCGAATTTCGCTTATTTTAGCGAAAATTTAGTAGAGAGGGTAATCTAACAGTAACAGATCTTTATTCATTTTTTTAATTGATATCCGGAAATGTGTACTTAGTGTACACATGTAAATATAAATTTTTCGTTTTATATACATAAAAATAATTACTATAATTAGCACTTTTGCTAAGTATTGGGATTTAGTTCAAACTTTTGTAGGACTTTTAAAATCGTTTCTCCATTTTATTCTCCTATCATTATGAATCTGCCAGACAGTCATATATCACATGAAACATCGTCTTATTATTTTGTTTCCATTTCATTTCGAATAATTTATTTGAAAAACATATGGTGTAGACATTGTTATTAAGCAACGCTCCAATATTTATCACCGCGCATTATTCTTATAGTACTTTAAGTGTATATTTTTCAAACAAAAATATTTGTTTTTCGCACGTAATTGAAAAAGTGAACGTAATAAAATAATTGTCTTCGTCTACGTAGTGAAATAATAAATAATACTTTTTTTTTAATAATAGCAGCCTAAATTATTACTAGTTAAGTAGGCTATCTTGCAAAGAAAGCCCCGTTAAAATCAGACCAGCCATTTGTAAGCCAGAACAAACAAACAGACCGACTGAGTTGTTTTGTTGTATGTGACGATTTTAAATCACAGTATTATGATTTAAAACATTTATTTTGGGATGACAAATAGACAATTTGTGTACATGTGTAGTATTCGCTTACATAAAATAATTTATTGTAATCACAGTAGTGTTTATACAGTACAAATTTGCATTATAAACAAACAACGTAGTTCTTCCTCAGACGGTCTTTTGTATGAAAAAGATCTGTCACCTTCGATATAAAGAATGAAACCCCTCCTCCCATTTCAATAAGAATTTACAAAATATGTGAATCTTGACAAACCTTTTCTTTTTAGTGGACGAGGAGACGAACTACAGAAAAACTATAAAAAATTTTAAAAACTTTTACGAAAACAATTTATTTATGTGTGTTACTTTTACGGCGATTCAATGGGGGTAAATATTTATGAAAAAGTAGTGGTTCACAAACGCCAATAAAATAATTAATTCTTTTAATAACGCGAATATAACAATACAATATTTCAGTTTAATATATTTACTGATAAAGGAAAATTCATGAAATCCGTAATTATTTTATAACTATGAAATAAAAAATAAAAAAACATTAACTTCTATTTCCCCTGAAGCGGAGACGGGCAATTTATACCTTAATATTTTGAAGTATTAAGCTTTGTTCTGTGGCTATATAAAAGTCTGCATAAAAGTAATAATATTGCTATCATTTAAATTCTGAAAGTCATAACAAGCCTGCTAAGTAGATTATGCTCCACCGGAAGACTTATGATTAACGTTGTAAGCCTGCGGTTTGCCTGAAAAATGTTGATTATGTTTTGTTATTAATAATTTTAATAATGTTAAATCAACAGCAGCAACTAAGACTGGCTGTTACTTTAGGACGTGTATTTTGCTTATAATAAATAATTTATGAGAAATTTCAGTTGTTCTACCTTTCAAGGAAATATGGAAAGAAGCCTCGCTAAGCATAACCAGGTTAGGATAGAGCTCACAACAAAGTGACTTATTAACACCAATGCCCCCCTGATATCAATACCTTAGCGTTTTCACTGCCGTTTGTTAGAACCGATCTAGCATCAGATCCGTTATATCCATCCGATATAGCATCGTGAGCTTCCAGAAACTTGGTTTAATATATGATTTATACCCAGAATAGGTTTCCGCTTTGTCTCAGTGGTGCGACCGAGTGCCTTTCGCCTAGTCTCACCGTGGGGAAGCTAAAAGAAAATATGGAAGCTGCTTCTAGCTGGATTTAATAGCCCGATACATTGATATACCGCCTCGGCATTCCCTGGATGCGATCAAGTGGGTGCAGATTATGGTTTAAAGATGGTAAACGTGCAGCAAAAGTAAAGTCACGGGGAAAGAGTAGTGACCGTATTTTAAAACCTTCGATGTGAACCGACCTCTAAGACGCCAGGAATGAAAACCAAGGTGGTGTCAGTCACTGCGAGTCCGACATAACCCGTCTATGTCCCTGCGTAGACGGGCGTTAGGCATTTCCACACGTAAAAAAAATACTAATAACCTTACTATCACAGGATCGGTAATAAAATTCGCACTGAATATTCAGGAAAGACGGCGGATACGTGCGGAGTTGCCTAGTTAAGCAAAACAATACTCACAAGTATAGTTTATATAATAAAGATAACTTCAAGATATGACGATATTCCATTACATAGAATTTGTTGTTTGATGCTGCAATTAAAATTTGAGACAAAACTGTAAAACCTGGTGCTAGTTTTTACTAATATATGTAAATGCAATAGGTAGAAAGTTTAACTGTAGGCTACCAGCTAATTTGAACACAAGAGGTTTAAAATTGCCTCACTGTAGCACACGAAAGAGTATCGATCCGGCCAAAAAAGTTTTAATTAATCATTATGTTACTTTATAAAAAGAATAAGCTAAACTTGTACAAATCATTCACAAACTTTATTAATCACATCAACCTGTGTTAGTCTCCTGCTGGACATAGGCCTCCACCACGCTAGTTTGCGTACGTACACGAGTTTTGTTTACATAAATATAACATAAATAGAAAGTTTTAAATTAACTAACAAACAGTTGCAAATGGTCCATTGCAGCGAGCATAATCCGTTTATGCATCAATTTGGAGGTAACAGAGAGAACTGCGATTATCCAGAATAATCGACCCTGTTTTCGTTTACCACCTAAAATGGAATGAAAATGCATAAAGCGAATTGAGAATTCACAGATATTAATTGCAAAATATAGCATGCCAATTCTTTCAGTCATTGATATTTTTCGGTCAACGTGTATTTTTCATAGCAATAAAAAACAATATTTGATCCCAAAACTGTACTTAAAATGATTCTGTTACAATCATTATAAGCACAGTTACAGAATTATAAAATCTGTCAAAGTATTAATTTATTTAATTATTTATTATATTCTTTTAAGTTTAACAAAAGTTTATGGTTGAGATAATATTAACAAGCAAATTTTACTATATAACTATTTATTTCAATTTAGCAATTATAAATATTTTATAAGTAACGTGTAGCTATCAGCCAATATTGAACGTCTCTCAAAAGAAAGAGTTATAACATTTTTTATGCATGTTAACTTGTTGCTCCATTTCTAATGCTCCTATTTTGTTCATTTTTTTTAAATGGTTGGTAGCGGCTGCCCTGATGAAATTAAATTGCTTAAATTGGTTAGGGAGTTCATATCTGCAGCTTAACGGCCTTCGTTGCAGTCTGCAAAAGCGTAAATATAAGTGACGGCCCAAACCGAGGTTCCCCTCTTAGGGAGCCCTTGGTGTCAAGTCACAAAATTAGGCGCAAGCTGTGTACACACTAAGTGCATGGCCATCTCCAAACCCGGCAGAATAGTAAAGACCCCGTGGGTAACTGTGACCATCGGTCACTAAAAAAAAAGAACTGTCATGTCCCATTTTTATGATCCTATTTTTTGATTAGTGGTTTAATACATTATAAGAATTTTTTAATAATACGGCGTAACAAATCACTACCTAGTGATTAATTTGCAAACGCTGGCTCAATTTTAAGAAAATGACTTAAACCTGAACTGGCCTACAATAAAGTCCGCGAGCCCATGAATTTTTGTTTTGCGAATAATTCACAATAAACAATGTGGGGTAAAATTTAATACGGTGTCCAAAATCGCGTCAATTTCGTGCGTAGAGCTCGTTGTTATCCTTGCGAAATTTGGTTACTTACTTTTTGAAGTCGTTTATATTTTTTTTGTTAAAATTTCACTTGTTTTCGTAACATAATTGGTTTCATGTTTATTAGTTTCAATGAACGCGTAAAACTCAAGAACTGCTTGATTTGTTTTAAAACAAACTTAAAACTCTAACGATCATATTATTCATAAAGATCCGCAATATAACTACAGCAATGTTTGTAAATATACGCGGCGTAGATGACAATGTCTGTGTAATCCGGTATAGTTTAATTTTAAGTCACTTTACGAAAGACAATTGAGTTCCAATGTTATCCTTCTGACG
Source organism: Lamproptera curius (assembly GCA_029286875.1). Classification (NCBI taxonomy): domain Eukaryota; kingdom Metazoa; phylum Arthropoda; class Insecta; order Lepidoptera; family Papilionidae; genus Lamproptera; species Lamproptera curius. The sequence continues at coordinate 79,403 of JAGSMT010000178.1, read as the reverse complement.
GCTGCTTTATATTAAATACCTTGTCTCCATTGTATAGAATGACAGTTAACAAGTGATCCGTTGGAACGTTGATGGCTTGCTAAAACGTTAGTATAATATTAAATTAAATAACAATATTATTTATGTATTGTGACGATTGCCGTTTTTACCGTAGACCGTAATTTGCATGAAATATCTACTGCTCCTGGAATGTAAAAATGTCTCTTTCTTATCTATAAGCATTAAGCACGAGTTATATCAGTGCTAATTATTAATTATTATATGAGAATTTGATGCCTTATGATTTGGTCTTTTTTATTTGTTATGTATTGCTTATAAAGTTTACACTTATAAGTTAATGACTAAATATAAATTTATAATTTTTGTAAATATTTTTAAAGGACGACGGTCGTTGTAGGATGTTAGTGCCTACAAATTTACTTACAACTAATTCTTCCTTAGAGCGCGTTATATCATTAGGTTTGTAAAACTCACATTCCAGTTGTTCTGCGTAAAAACTAATATTCAGATAAATCTGGATGGATTTGAAGCCGATAGAAGCTTGGAAAATGCCTAGGTGAATGAAAGACGTCTGTTACTTTAAACCAGTCACAATACAATCTGAACGCCATGCACATTAAAATTTAAATCAAGCTACATTTTTTAGATTTTTATAAGAAATTGCTATCCAATTCTAGCTATTTATGAATTATCACTCGTAAATGTTGGTTGCATCCAATTGACTGTAACAAAAATATATCATAATCATAACAGCGGTGCCCTTTCTGCACGGTTGCACATGTCGTCACCCTCACTCCACCTCGTTGGGGATCTTTCCATATTGCGATGACCAGTGCGAGGCTGCCACTCAACAACCTTTTCTCCCCATCAATTTTACGAGCTATGTTGCCGGTCCATTACCACTTTAGCTTGCTTAATCTGCAATCTGTTGATCTGCTGCAGGTATCTGCATTACGCACCCTATCACGCAGAGAAATACGAAGCATAGCCCGCTTCACAGCGACTTAAAGCTTCGTAATACCGCCAGTACGAAATATATAACTTCGTAACAATCAATGCATCCAGCATCTAATATAATATATAGTTTGTTCAATATGCCGCTGGTCTCCGTAGTCTTGTGGTATGGGCGGGAGCTTTAGAAACCGGAGGTCGTGGGTTCCAATCCTGCGGGGACTCAACAAATTTTTATTGTTGCTTCCTAGTTGGCTAGGGCAATTTAGGCCGACCACCCAATTATCAAAAGTAAGATGGTCGGATGGGCAAGTAAAAAGTCGGTCCACCCACCAACCCGCAGTGGACCAGCATGGTGGGATATGGTCCAAAAACACCCTAATGGAAAGGGATGTATTAGGGGCGGCCTATGTCAAGCCGTGGACTATCACTGGCTGATGATGATGATGATTATGATATGCTCCAAAAACTAGCGTATTTTCTACCATATGTGTGCTGCAAAATTGACATTTTTGTGCCATTTTAACACTTATATACATTCATTTGTATGAAAAACTAAATAAAGGTAACTAAGAAGTTATATTTTTAAAATACGTTAGAAAAAATGTGCTATACTCGATAGCGTACATTAAAATATTTGCGGAGTAATATTTTAAATTATATGTTGACAATTGTTTTCATGTCGTTAATACTAATTTTAAGTAAAAATAAATTGAAAATCCCTTGTGCAGAATAAGCAGTCTCCATAGGTGCCTATTAACAATTTGTTTATGAAAAGCTTTTGCAATTTGAGAGCGATCGACAGTTGCCACTCTCTTGTTTCACTGTACCACGCTGATTGACGGCTTAATTAAGTCTTTGACAGCCCACTGGCCTCGGTTTAACTAGACGTTTCGACGCAGGTCGTTGGGCTTTCTTTTATGTTAAGCGTAGTAATTTCTCGTATTGCGAGCCCTAAACACGCGCCGGAGTTAAAATACAATCTTGCATTTAATCTTACATTTTGTTAATAAGTTGAGATAACAATATATTTACCTTAGCAAATAAAAGTTAGAATAAACGTTAAGATAATCTATTGTTAAACTCAATGGGTGCTATTACTTCTTTTGATTAAATATCGCGGGTGATTAAAAATGGCCGCGGTCCACAAAAAAAAATGCAATTGGATCAGGTATCGTAAGTGTTTAACGTTAAATTTGTACATGTACGTTCCAAATCTTAATTGGGTTAATTATAAAATGTAGTATTTGATTATAATTAGTTTTAGTTCCTGTATGTGTTCTTGAAATGTAAGGATGAGTTTGAGTTTTCCAATAATATAGTAGAAAAAGAGTCAAAAGCATTTATAAAAAATAATATTAATCATAGAAAAAAAGCATGGCTTAGTTCAGATAGATTTTTTGCAATAAGAATTTTAATTAATAGCTTGTTAAACAAATTGATCCAAATTATTGAAAGCCATATTTGGGCTTTTTCTGAGTACACAATATCAAAGTCATTATTTTAAAGCTCAAGGCGATTCCATCGTAATTAGTTTGAATTTCTTATTACATATTTGTAGTTTGTTAGTTCATTCATGAAAATATGAGAAACAAAGTTATACAGAAACTTTCTAAAACCTTGTATTTAGAACGTAAATTGGACCATGCTCTATTGTAAAAACTCCCAAACTCAAATATAAATACATGGTGTTTATGTAAAAGAAAATCTGGCTTCTAAGCAGCTTAGTGTCAAACAAAGGAGAACAGGAAACTAGTCCATCTGTTACGCTTGAGCGAATATTTTTTTTTTTTTGCAAAATATTAATAAAAATTGTTTTGCCCTACTGGAAAAGATCACTAAGGAGTGTATAAAATTGATGTGTATGCGGTCTCTCTATCACTGGCCATACAAAAATGTCTTGGCAAAACGAAAAATAGCTCGAGTAAAGCACTGTCATGTTGAGAAATATACGTTCAGAGTATGATTTTGAATCTCTGAATATAATATTAGAGGAAAAATTTTCAGATTATAAACGTATGTTTGTTATAAATGAGCTGAAAAATTGCCGCGCTGATTAAAAAAACCTTTCTCATTTAAAAGCTACTTTCACTTTGAGTAACTTAGGCTATATTTTGCCTAAAAGGTTAGGAATCCTCATTAAAACCTAAGTTACGTGTGAAAAGGGGCCCTTTACGTCTCGTTGTGTCGGATAGGATAAAAAACATCTTAATTTAACCCATAGCCGGGGCGAACAGCTAGTCTATATATAAATTCTAAAACCCAGTACTCAAAGCCTTTTTAATACCAATATATAGCAAAATACTGAACTGCAAGGCCTGAAACGTCGGAACTAAAGGTGAAATTAGGGCAATCATTTTGTAAACAATAACCGTGAACAAGTGGAATAGAACAGAAAGTAAAGAATGGAACAATAATACAAATAAAAGCAGTCATGGATATAATGGATATCTTTCCTTAATAATTGTTCTCGTTTTTGCTTCAAAGTTAAGCATGAACGTGATCCATACCGAACCCTTGTTCGACTGTACTCAATTTGAGCCATTCAATGAATATAGCCGGCTACCACTGACAATGCACCATACTATCTGTACGCAACGCAATACATGGATAGTTTCAGTTTCAAATCTGAACACTGAAAACTAGAACTGAAACTATCAGACATGCAAGGGAATTCTCAATCGATTAAAAAATTAAATATAACTACCTAATAATAACTATGTATTTATGTTAAAAATATAGCTTTAACGTGCTATGACGATTTCTAAGAAATATCTAAATTAAAAGTTAGTTGCTTTTCTGGTTATTTCTTAAACTAATTTCAATGTAAAATATAATTAATAGAACCCGTGTGAAGAAACATATGACATTAAACATAAAAGACACAACAAGTCGGCAGTGTTTGACCATGCTTTAAATCACACAAACCATTAAATCAGATTTGATCGACCACAAATCCTCGCTAAAGAACACCGATTCCTACCAGGATGATGCGTGAGGCTATTGAGATTAGATAACATCAAATTTCAATAGAGAAGATGGTTGGGTTCTACCACCTGCTTGGGACCCCATAATAAATTAAAATTTAAACCCAAGCATAATACCACTGCTGGCTCTTACGATAAAACCAGTTAATTTTGCAGACTAAAAATAATTAATTACTATGAAGATCTGGAAACCCCGCTTCAACACTGGCAACAAGACGCATGACATCTCAGTCTACCCCGTGACCACGGCCGATGGAAAGTGTTGGAAACGTCGGGAATTTTAAATATGTAAAATAAACGCGACAAAGTAGTAATGTTATTTAATAATTACTAGAGACAAATAAAAAAAAAACTAAATGTTTTACATGCATTATCTAATCTCACATAATTTAAGACTTTTACTGTATCATTTGCTCGGATTAAGCGGCTTATTGGAATGCCAAATGAAATATGTGTATAAATTGTGATCAAAGTTACAAATGCAAAGAGGAAATTTGAAACGCGAGTTATCGCACAGCGCTGAACTAAGCCCACCACATGCATAACTTTTATCGCTATGGTAATTCAAAACGCACGTACATAAAGCCACTCATAGATCTATTTGATAGCGAATATTTGCTGCTATTTGTATCGACATTATAACGCATAATGTCGATACAAATATATTCAATGGTACATTTCTCTATAATTTTATAGTACAGTTAGTATTTCATGCGGTTTTTGGTTAAAAAATATTGTCACGTGCAAATTAATTTTAAAGTTTTTAAAAATAGCCTTTAAATTGTTTATAAAAGCCAGTTAATAAATAAACAACATGTAATTTTACACTACCAATCTTACAAGTAAGCTTAAGCCATATCTGATAGGAAAAAGTAATCTATAATCTATATATATAAAATGAATTGCTGTTCTTAGTCTCACTAAAACTCGAGAACAGTGAACAGATTTATCTTATCTTAGTTTTGAAATGTTCGTGGGGGACTAGGGAAGGTTTAAAAGGCGAGAAAAAATCGAATTATTTCCAGGAAACCCTAAAACAGCCCTTTTATATTTTCCCATATAAACGTTTTGTAAATTATATGTAGGTGAATTTGAACTTTATTTCTATTCAATAAAGTTCATATCAAATAATAATCACTTACTGTTGTCTAAGCAATTTAGGTGTGTTCTAACGTCAACGAGGTCAATTTGCAATTTATTACCGCTGCATAAAGTTCAAATTCAATCATATCTAGCTGACCCGAGCAGACTTATGTACACCTTAATCGATAAATAAAATACCTAAACTTTGGTATAAATTAATTTCAAACAAACAAAACGTATTGAATAAAAGCATTTTTTAATGAAGCATGAAGTTTTTTATTATTTTCGACACACCATGATGCTTACTTAAAAAACAGAGTTTTCTTTAAATACTGGCTATTTATAAGGTTTTAATTTCTATTAACAGACACACACTGTTATGAACAGTTTGTTAAATATTTGACATTAGATTTGACAATTGACAACCAACTAATATGTCAATTATTCTGTCGCACTTCAGAACACGGAGATTTTGTAAGCTAAAGGTAACTCCAAAAAATAAATAGAAAAATCATAATCGGAAAATAGTATTACGATTGACGATATTGTTTACGATCATAGTTACGATATTCTATGAGTCATCCTTCTATCTTTGTAAGTGATGATTACCGCTACGTGCGCGAGAACTTTCTTTGCTTTTGTGATCCTTTGTATAGTGACATTCCGAGTAGTTGCTCTTTTTGTTGATATTTTGTGATAGTAAACTTTGACTTTAAGTTACTCGTTAAGTGAGCGAAAAATTTTCTCACTTTAATTAATTACGTTACGATGCCGAGGGAAGACGACCTAGCTAGGTCGTCGCAGTCAATCAAATGTGCGAGCTACCTCACGTGCTAACCGCACTGATGACCAGAGAGACAGATCAGAAAATAGTCGTATTGCTATGTCAGAATTGCATTATTTATCGAGTGACAATGAAGTGACCTATTCACTTTATGACACTTTACACTTAGAATGCAACGAGTTCGTGCACTCAAACATCAACAATCAGCGAGCAGACATAATGAAATTGAGCGAATCCGCAGAGGCAGTGTCCTGTAATTCTCGAGCGAGCTGCATTCCATTATGATCCGGCAATTGATTATTGTGCCGACAAATCGGTAACAATCGGGGAAATGAAATGTTTGTAAATATTGTAAGGCGTTAAAATATACTGGTGAATCTACTGGATTATATTGTGCTGGAGGCAAGTGAAATTGCCAAATTGGTCCCCCAACAAATCCTTTACGTTCTTTGTTTCTGGGATTGGAAATGATTCTAAGCACTTCTTGGCCAACATTCGAAATATAACAACTGTTTCAGATGACATCATTTGGTTCTACACATATTATACAGGACAATTTCATGCCCACTTTTAGGTATTATACCAGAATATTTTTATAATATTTAAGTTTGTACTAAATATAATATATATATATATAAAATAATTAATGGACAAAAATTAAAAATATTACAGATACAAGGACAAATTTATCACTTACTAGGGGTCACTGTTACACTACCTGATGCAGATCATCAATTTTACAAATTTATTTATGGGCAATTCAGATGCGGAAGTTGATAATCGGTTGCTCACAATCCAACAGTGAAGAAGACCATTGTCCACGAATTACAAATGTTTTCTTCATCAGAATAACAATTTAGTGAACATGTTCAAAATAGCATTGGATCGGATGCCATCTGATAGCCATAATATTATCATTCGAGTTGACAAAACACCTGCCGGTGAACACACAAGGAGTTTAATTCACCTACCATTGATGAAGTGGCTGTTGTCATTTTTTTTTTTTTTAGCTTCGCAGGCAGACGAGCAGTCAGGCCACCTGATGGAAAGTGGTCACCGACACCCATAGACATTGGCAATACCAGTGTTATCGCCAACGCGCTGCCTACCGTGAGACATAGGGTGTTGAGTCTCGTTTACCCAGTAAATGCTGGCACATGGTGCCCTTCAAACCGGAACACAGCAGTGTTTTCACACTACTGTTTCGCGGCAGAAATAAGCACCGCGTGGTTCACCAGACGGTCTCCTGTAAACAGGGGACCTACCACCAGGTGAGATTGAGTGTCATTTGGGAGAAAATTTAAAATCTAGAGATATTGTTCTTCATCGTCGGAATAGTGACTTAAAACGTGCATCTGAAACACATAGGAGCTATGATGGATTACAATATCCTTTGATCTTCTGGCAGGGGAAGATGGATACCATTTTAATATTAAAATGGCAAATCAAGTAATAGGTAAATAAAATGAGCAGAATTATATAATATTTTTTAAATTCATTTAGTCTAAGAAACGTTTATTATTTTTGATTGCAGGGTGCTGAAAGCAACAAAAAGTTAGTGCTAGAATTTCTATTCATACAGATTCATGATCCGTCAAGGTGAAATAAATCATATTTTGATGTGTCAACGACTTTTCATCAGTTTGCAGTTGACATGTATGTCAAAATTGAGACTGAACGAGTTAATACATTCGTTTGAACCAACGACAGCTACGATCAGAGGAATATATTCATCTCCGCGACGCTATAAATGCCGATGGCAATGTGAATAATTTAGGAAGAATACCAATTTTGCCAGCCACTTATATAGGAAGCCCACGCACATGCACGAATATGCTCAGGATGCTATGTCATATGTTAGGCATTATGGCCGCCAGACTTATTTGTTACATTCAAGTAACCTAAATTGGTCCGAAATCAAGAGGAATGCTACATGCCAAACACCAGTTGTTGACATGAGCATAATTGCCAGAGTTTTTAAACAAACATTAAAATCTCTGATAAATTTCTTAATAAAGCATTGTGTGTATGGCCGAGTCCGTTGTTGGATGTAGTCTGTAGAATGGCAAAAGCGTGGATTGCCACATGCACTTTTTACTCTGGTTAGTTGACAAAATAAGGCCAGATGAGATTGATTCCATAATTTCAGCTGAAATTCCAGATGAAACAGTTGACCAAAATTGCATGCAGTAGTTACCAAACATATGATACATGGACCTTGCGGACTTTTCAACTACAATTCACCATGTATGGTTGACGGCAAGTGTTCATAGCGATACCCAAGAGACTTGCTTGCTGAAACCCTAACGGAAAGATGGATACCCATTGTATCGTCGGCGATCAGTTGCAGTCAATGGGCGATCAGTAGTTGTGAAGGTAAAAGAACAAAATGTTGATGTAGACAATCGTTGGATTGTGCCATACTCGCCAATATTGTTCAAAGCTTTTGAGACTTACATCAATGTGGAATATTGCAACTCTGTAAAGTCGATAAAGACATATGTAAATATGTGAACAAAGGCAGCGATATGGCTGTCTTCCTGTAACCAATGCAAATGATGAAATATCACAGTACCAGATGGGCGCTATGTAAGTAGCAACGAAGCAATTTGGCGTATATTTTCATTTGCGATCCATGAAAGATACCCTACAGTAGTCCATTTGGCGGTCCATTTAGAAAATGGTCAACGAGTTTATTTAATGAATCGAACGCGGCAGACAGAGGCGCCGTCCACCGTCGACAACATTAACAAGTTTCTTCACAGTCTGTCAAACTGATGATTTTGCTCGCACTTTGCTGTATGCTGACATGCCACGCTTACATATGGAATGCATCATCGAAATCATTTCACTGTCGAAAACAAGGAACACCGGTTGAAGGACATTCAAATGTATTTGCTTCAGACGCTCTGGGTCGCATCTACACAGTACATCCAAATAACGATGAATGTTATTATTTGCGATTGTTGTTGGTGAATGTTCGTGGTCTGACATCATTTAAACAACTGAGAACAGTTAATGGAAAGCTGTGCGACTTACCGTGAGGCAATGCCAACTATTACGTTTACTTGAGAACGATTCGCACTGGGATGATACGCTCAAGATTCCGTAATATCTTCATCGCCGCATCAAATTCGTACATTATTTGGGATTATCATATCGACATTTTCCTTCAGATCCAAAAGATTTGTGGGCTAAGTATAGAGATGACATGTCTGAGGATGTTTTGCATCGTGTGCACCGTGAAACTTTTAATCCTACACTACTAATGACTGAAGAAATTCACAATAAGACATTGATCATGATAGAAGATATGTGTTTATTGATAGCAAATAAAAGTATTGTCGTGTTTGGGAATGACAGCCTAATCGTCATATGACGATGCATTAAACCACGAGTTGCAAGGGAACAACAGTCGACATTGAAGCATTGGCCGAAACTGTTCGTACAAATGTTCCAATTAAATCAACAACAAAGAATTGCGTCGACACTTTGATAGAAGCTGTGAACAGTGGATCTGGTGGAATTTATTTCCAGATGCTCCGGAGGAACCGGAAAAACGTTCTTAATTTCATTGCTTTTGGCGAGGATTAGATCGCGAAATGATGTTGCTCTATCGTTGGTTTCATCTGGAATAGCTACGACTCTTCTAGAAGGCGGACGAACTGCGCATTCTGCCTGAAAGTGCCATTAAACATGCAAATCACTGAAACACAATTTGCAACATCCCCAAAAAATAGCGCAATGGCCAAGATCCTACAGGTATGCAAATTAATTGTTTGGGATGAAGGCAATGGCCCATAAGAGGTCACTGGAGGCGCTAGACAGAACATTGAAAGATCTACATGACAACCAAAATATTTTTGGTGGGGCCATGATTCTGTTGTCAGGTCATTTTCGTCAGACTCTTCCAGTTATTCCCCGATCAACTGTTGCTGATGAACTAAATGCATGCCTAAAATCATCGCATTTGTGGCAGTACGTAAAGACACTCAATTAACAACTCATTGCGAGTATTTTTGCAACATGATGAAACTGCAAATGTGTTTGCGAAGCAGTTGTTAGATATTGGAAATAATAAAGTTGCAATGGACACCTCGACCGGATTCATCACATTACCCACAGATTTCAGTCAGATCACAGAATCAAAAGAGGAGCTTATTCAGCGTGTTTTCCCAGATATAGCGCAAAATTTCAATAACCATAATTGGCTGGGTAGAACGAGCAATATGGCAGGAAAAATAAAGATGTCGAGGATCTCAATGCGACCATTCAGAATTTTCTTCCAGGACAGTTGATTTCCTTCAAATCAGTCGACACTATTATGAACCAAGATGACGTAGTTAACTATCCCACAGGTTTTTAAATTCACTGGAATTACCTGGATTAACACCTCTACAATTTGCAGTTAAAAGTAGGATCAGTTGTCATTATGCTGCGTAACATTAATCAACCTCGACTATGCAATGGAACAAGACTGGCTGTGAAAAAGCTGATGAATAACGTCATTGAGGCAAAAATGGGTGTGTGTACTTATGTACTGCGTGAGAAGTTATACTTCTTTGGCATCATTAAAAATTAATTTATTTATATAATAAATATTTATATATATATATTAAGCAGACAGTTCATACTGTTAATTTTGTGTCAAGGTGCGCGGCATCTTAAAATTTCACTCATAATTTTTCATAACGCCTAAAAAGTATAACTTCAAAATAAACGCAACCAAAACGAACCTTAATCCCAACTCATAGAGCACGTTATGCAACAACTATCGAAATAAAAACGACAACTCCATTATCACTACAAAAATCAACCTTATCACTATGAATAGGTCCATTTCACCGTTTTCATTATAAACTGTTAATTTTGTGTCAAGGTGTACATGAGAGTGAAATTTTAAGATGCGCGCGCCATCTTAAATTTCACTCTCATCATTTCATAACGCGCCTAAAGTATAACTTCAACAATCAGTGAAAGGAAAATACAAAGGAGAGGATGACTTGATCCCGCGAATACCGATGATTCCAACGGATTTACCATTCGATTTTAAACGCTTACAATTTCCAGTACGTCTGGCCTTTGATGACAATAAATAAATCGCAAGGCCAGTCTTTTGAAGTTTGCGGAATCAACTGAGTTTCCTGTTTCGTGCATGGACAATTATACGTCGCGTGTTCGCGCGTCGGAAAACCGTCTTCTTTGTTTTTTACGCACCACAAAACAAAACAAAAAATATAGTTTATGAGAAAGCTTTAAATTGATTAACAAACTGTATCATAACAGTATGTGTCTGTTAATAGAAATTAAAACCTTATAAATAGCCAGTATTTCAGGAAAACTCTGTTTTTTTAAGTAAGCATCATGGTGTGTCGAAAATAATAAAAAAACTTCATGCTTCATTAAAAAAATGCTTTTTTATTCAATACGTTTTGTTTGTTTTGAAATTAATTTATACCAAAGTTTAGGTATTTTATTTATCGATTGAGGCGGTACGAAGTCTGCCGGGTCAGCTAGTTAATATTATAAAATTAAATTTTCATTCAACCTTTGTTTAATTTACAGTACAATAAGCCTAAATGTTTATAAAATATTTGATGAAGCAATCGGCCCTTACCCTTGCCCTTATGTAAGAGGATGTGGGTTTAATTTCTACCAGTATTGACTTACATTTTGAAGACTATTGTGTTTACTTGTCTAACTACTATTTAGATATCTAGGTAAATTTATGTACTGACAATTGTTATTCTATAAATAGATAAACTTGTAGCACCAACTTTTTTTGATAGCTTGTCAAGTCTTATTAACAAGTTCTATGTGCTTTATTAATTTATTGCCGTAAAGATACAATGCAATGTCAGAGAAATATTAAATAAACCAACTAATTCTATCTATGATTACCGTGTGTAAATTTATTATGTTACTTATTGCGTTGTATGTGGCATTCAATAAAAAACTTCTCCGTCATCCTGCCAAGAACAAAAACAGTTGTTTTGTCATTTAATCAACTATGATATTTATGTATCTATCGTTTTGTATTTTACCTATCTCAATTTAAGCAATGCGGCTGTCAGGTTTTGTACATTGAAAGATAGTGATAAAGGAATTGTCACTAGGCGAATTTAGTTTGGAAGTTAACTAATTGTTCATTGGTTTATGTATTAATTGCCTTTATGTTCTTTTCATTAATTTATTAGTGCATATAAGTTTTCCTAAAGTATTAAGTTTTCACAGTTACCTGTATATTGTAACTTTTAGACCTTTTAATTGAGAATAAAATATTATCAACAAATTATTTCCTTAAATAATTATGTAAAATAAATAGGGCGAAAGTAAGCTTAGCTCAGGCTTATGCAGTCAAAAATAGACAACTAACCCATGTATGAGACAGCCGTTTAGTACACTTTGGATATTTTCACAGTATAATGTCTTATGGCATTGTACTGTGTGAAATCGACTGATATAAATACTTTTCCGTAATTCAAAAGATTGATTCGAGCAGTCTATCTCCAAAGAATCGCTGAGAAAAATGTTTACTGAAATCAATGTAATGACTGTGTTTTCTCAATACATATTTGAAAATATTATGTATATTCATGAACAAAAAAAGAATTTGTAAAACATTGTTACACACGTAATGCCTATAAATATTAGGAATATGCATAATTTTGTTCCTCCAAAAACTGGGCCCCGAAGAACAGTGAATTCATTCATGGGACATTGAATACTCTTCTACAGCAAAATCTCAGAAAACGTTTAGCTTTTATTTGTTAAAAAATTTAAAAAGTTGAAAAGGAACGTTTGTGTGTTAAAGGATATTATTGCTGTAATGACTACCTGATAGATAACATACCCTGGTAATAAACTGTTCGCTCCAGGCTATTCCAAACTATAAAATGTGATGTTTTTGAAAAACATTGTAAAACTTATTGAAAAAGGAAAAAAAGCCCTGCTGAGTTTCCTACGCCGGTTCTACTCAAGTCAGATGCTTCCATTTCCGAACCGGTGGTAGTTTATTCGACAATCAATAAAAAAGTGTAATACTCCCATATTGAATATTGATATTTGTCTTTGACTTTCAATCGGAACCACGACTGGCTGGTTTTAGAAACAAATTCATGGCTTCTAATTGTTCATAAATAACAAAACAAAGTTCGTGTCTCAAATCCTGTGAGAAACAACTTTGCGTTATTTTTGTTTTCTGGTTAGTTAAGGTGATAAAGGCCAATCTTTTTGTTGCCCAAAAATATGATTCGTGCAACGGATGGAATTATATAAGTGGTCCAAGTTTTAAAGACCGTTTCTAGCAATTATTATGACTCAAGTGCCATCATGTGATAATTCACTGACATGTGATCTTTCCCAATGTTGGGCAAAGGCCTCTCTTCGCTGTCACTATTCATCTCTTTTGCTACTCATGGAAATCCAGTCGTTCTGAAATTTGTCCAGTTCATCCTGCATGTTTGCTCAGGGCCGCCCACGCCGTCTTTTATTTTGGGGTCCTAAAGGTGCATGTTTTAGCCCAGAGCGTGACATTGCTGATATGGTCTGTGAGCTTGATGCCTAGCATACTGCGTTCCATAGCTCTTTGGGTAATCGCTATAGATGACTTCTGCTTATTGGTCAAGGACCAAGTTTGTGAGCCATAAGTTAGAACGGGAAGAATGCATACGTCCATAAGTCTCCGTTTAAACTTTATGGGAAGACTACCTTTCATAAGCTCTTTCATGGACCAAAAACTCCTCCAGGCGTTGTCTATGCGGCAAGAGATCTCTTTTCCTGCCTCCTATGAAAGGAGACGATTTGACCCATATATATATATATATATATTCTTGGACGTATGCGATCCGTTCGCCCCTATGTGTATGTCTATTTCATTATAATTAGTCATTGCCTTGGTCTTTGACATATTCATACCCAGCTCTTGTAGCATGAGGCTAAGTTCATTAGCTGAAGATGAAAAAAGGACGATGTCATCGGCAAATCGAAGGTTTGTTAGCCTTTTTTCACCAACGACAACGCCTCTCTTGCTCCAGGTAGTTGCTACTTTTTTGAAGACTTCTTCTAATGCTGCTATAAAGAGTTTTGGTGATAACGGATCTCCCTGTTTTACGCCTTTTTCGATTTTGTTCCTGTTCTGTTTAATTTAACTGATGCGGTGCTGTTAGAATATATATTTCGAAGAAGTTGAATGTAAGCCGGTTTTACCCCTTGGTTTTGTAGTGCTTCAAAGAGTGCGGTATGTGAAATACTGTCAAATGCCTTGGTATAGTCTACGAAAGCTAGATACAGGGGAAGATTGAATTCGTGGTGTTTTTCTATGACCTGATTGAGAGAGTGTAGGTGATCTATAGTAGATAGCCCTCGTCGAAAGCCTGCTTGTTCTACTGGTTGGTGTCTATCTAAGTCAGTGGCAATTCTGAGCTCAATGATTTTTGAGAATATTTTGTAGACGTGTGAAATGAGACTTATTGGTCGGTAATTATGTATATTTGTTTTATCTCCTTTTTATGAAGCAGTATGATGGTTTGTTTCTGGAAATTTTCCGCTGCGTAAAATAAAATAAAATAAATTGGTTAAGTAGGGTAACAATGTGCACTGACCCATTTTTAAGGCTTCAGTAGTTTCACCATCCTGTCCTGGGCTTCGCCATATTTAAGGAGTTTTTAGTGTGTTTCTTGTCTCTTTTACTGTTCAAGTGGTATATCTTGGGAGTCAGAAGGATAGGGTGTTGGGTTTGTTAATTTTGTAGTTGCTGAGTAAAGAGATTTATAATAATCTGTACAAATTTGAACAAGAGTGCTCCAGTTGGTTTGTTTTATACCCTTTTTGTCTTTTAAACCGGATACAAGAGATCTTCCTTTGCATGTGCCTTGTTTGGCTTTCTTTAGTGAACAGTTTTTCTCTATTGCTCTTTGTAAGACCTTTATATTGTATCTTCTTATATCTCTACGGATGCTTCTTTGAACCTGTCTATATAGTTTTTTATATATTGGTGAATTAAATGCATAGTTTTGCCTTTCTTCTATCATTTTCTTTGTAGTTACGCTAAGTTTCTGTTTTATTCTTTTCAGATTTTGAAATTTTTACTGGTTTTAGTTATGATGTTGGACAATCTTTCGTAATATGCGGAGGCATCATCTTCATTAAGAGACTCTGTATTTAGTTCCTTTTGTAGTTCAAGATTGTATTGTTCGAAATTGTTAATAAGATTTTGTTTATTTATTTTTGCTGATTGCTGTATCATTTTAAGTCTTACTATTTTTAAGTTAAATTTTAACTTTACCCGTAAAGGTCTGTGATCTGAGCTGAATTTAATGCTATTAAGAACTTGAACATCTTTTACGAGTGCTTTGTTTGACGATAGGCAGTAATCAATCTCATTTTTTGTTGTGCCATCCGGAGATTTCCAAGTTCACCGACGATGTGACTTTTTACAGTCAAATGAGTTGCTAATACGCATATTTTGACCAAAAGCAAACTGCAAGAGGCTTTCGCCTCGGTTGTTTCTTGTTCCCAATCCGTATGGACCAATTACTTTGTTATTATCAAGATTTTGTCTTAGGCCAACCTTTGCGTTAAAATCGCCTAATAATAAGGCCCAGGTCCCTCTATTTTCGTCGCATGCTATTTAGGAAATCATAAAAGTTTTCTATTTCAAATTCTGGGTGTGATGTAGTTGGGGCGTATACTTGCACTAAAGTGAGAGTTTTCTTGTCTGATATGTGAAGTTTCAGGGTGGTTATTCTTTCTGAGTAAGATCTAAATTCTTTAATATTGTTCTGCCATTTCTTTTCATTAAGAATCAACTCCATATTTGCCACCAGTACTATGTAATGAAATAAGTTTTGTTGACGTTCTAAATATCTTCACCTTCCGATCCTACCTCTGACAGTCCAATTATATCCCAGTTAATAGTTTGTAGGAATTCTTTAGTTCGCTCAATCTTTTCTCTGTTCAGACATGACGAACATTGTACGTTAAAATATTTTATGAAACCGCCAGGGACTCGAGCCTAGTTTTAGAATCCTGGTTCATTATTATAATTGAAGAGGTTCGGACATCATAACCTGCCACGCTTGTCCAATTACGGTTGGCTAAGCGCATAGTAACTGCTGACTCAGCCTATAGGCGCTGCCGTTGTCATCCAAGTTGGATGTTCATCCACCACCACCCTATTTTTTTGCCGTTGGAAAATCCAGCTTAGGATTCCCCCACCAAAGTGAGGGGCAGCGGGGTATGTGGGGCTCCCAGACTAAGATGGAGCGAGCCGGTATACCCACTAAAAACCAACGGTTGTTCCTTTCTCGTGTCCGCTGTAGCCGGGGCCGCGGGCGCTGATGACATCTTCGGCCCGGCGCGACGTGGCCTCGCCTCTCTCGGGCCTCTTCTTTCCGATTGTGTTGGGACACCTGTAACGTCGCTTTAGGCGCCGTGCCAGAACAAACAACATAGCGCTCCCTCTTTAGCCTTTCTCTGGGCGACGGCACCCTCTTGCGGCCGCCCAGGGGCTCAGTGTCAGGGGAAGGTTGCGCCCACGCCCTCTCTTCAGCGCCTGGCCTTCTTCTGCAGACAGCCAGGGCGCTCAAGGCCTCCCTGTCCCTTTCCGCGCCTCTTCCGGGCCATCACGTCCTCGAAGAAAGCAAGGACGGCGCCCCACGACCTTTCGCTCTCTAGCATCCTGCGCACTACGGCAGGAAGCGAAAGGTCGTGCCCCATGACTACCGCAGCTCTCGCGTTGCTTGACCGCAGGCTGTGCACTCTTCCAGCGCGTGTTGGGCCGTCTCTTTGCTTTGCACTACGCCACAGTGGTGGCACTCCTCATAGGCTCCCTACGGCACGCGCACAGGTACCTCCGAAACAGCCGTGTCCGAGAGAACCTGCAGTCAGCGCGAATGTTAGGAGCCTGTCCTCTTCTAGCCACCATTTAAGAACAGGGCGTATGGCTTCTATTGTTTGACGGCCGGCGCTGGGGTGCTCCAGCCGCAGCTCCCAATCCACCACCACCCTGGGTTAACATCCTATACTAATGCTTCACCTTACCAACGAAGACCTTTCGTAAGTATTTTCCTACTAAGACCTAAGTTGGTGCAATACACTAACATTACAGAAGTGTACGGCAGTTTAACGTCGAGCCGGGGACGAGTAGGATATGTGATCTATTTACTTAATTTTATTAGCCTGTTACGCTATATTTTATTCATTTAGTTATTCTTTCACTGTACACATCTTAACTTCTTCAATAACAAAAGTTACTTAAGAGAATATGCCTATTTAATTTTTTTTAAATATAACGTTTAAAACATATTTTTTATTATCATTTTAAAAATTTTATTTATTAACACTTTATGTACACAAATAATGGTAACCAATAAACATATCTATGTATGTTGTGTACATATATATATATATATATATATATATATATATATGTGTGTATATGTATATATGTTATGTTTTAACAAGTGTTCTAGCACTTTGCGTTTAAACTCAGCCGTTGTAGCCATCCTGATGCTGGAGGTAGTTCATTCCATAAGTGAATCGATTGGATTGGAAAAGAAGAATGCGTAAAGTCAGAACGATAAAGAGCACATTGAAGAAGACGATTATGCGTTGAATGAAGATCTTTGTTGCAGACTTCACAAAAGATATTTGAATTGCGAAGATATGTATTAAGGGGTATAAAGGGAATCTGGAAGAGAAAAAAGAGTTGTAACTGCTCGTAAACAGCGTCTTTGGCAAATTGGTAACCACCGCAGTTGTCGCGGTAGGAAGACACATGATCAAATTTTCAAAGATTGAATAGTAATCGAATGCAGTTATTTAGAAGTCGGTCTAGTTTATTGAGGAGATCTGCATTCAGAGTCGAATTAGCATACGTCACCATTGTCGATTTGTGGGAAAATCAAAGTCTGCACAAGCATAACTTTTGTTGTCGATGGTAGAAATTTTTTTAGCCTATACAGCAATCGCATAGAACTGGTGACTTTATGGCTGACATTTGCGATGTGGGGTTTCCAGCTCAATGTGCTGTCTATGATCAAACCCAAGTTTTTAACACTCTGGCTGATAGGTATAGGAGTGCCGTCGAAGAAAATTTGTGGTGTTTGAGCTACGTTAACTTTTGCCAAAAATCCGGAACTGCCGAGCATGATAGCTTGACATTTCGCTGGATTGACGGCTAACCCAAACCTATCAAACCTAAGTTTAATAGACGCTAGATCTTGGTTAACCTTATTAAAAACTTCCAAAAGATTATCTAGGGTTGCTTGGGCGTATATTTGCAAGTCATCAGCATAGTATCATCTCTATATATATCTATATCGCACACTGAATATCGTTGGTAATGAGGTTTATGAAAAGAGAAAATAGTATTGGAGAGAGAATACCGCCTTGTGGGACGCCAGAATGAATATCACGCCAACTTGACGAAGATTTATCAATAACTACTGACTGCTGGCGCCCCCGAAGATATGACGAGAACCAGTCCAGAATCTCTTCAGAAACCATAAAATGTGACAGGATTGCTAATAGGATGTCAAGACTAACGGTATTAAAGGCATTGGAAAAATCAACCAGTACCAACTCTAATATCGTCAGTCACCTTAAGGAGGGCAGAGGTTCTACTATGGCCAGGTCTAAAGCCAGATTGATAGGAACTTAGTGCGTTGTTTCTAAGTACAAAACGGGAAAATTGTTTAAGAATATATATTCTAATATCTATATAAAAATAATATATATATATTTTCTTAATATTACTTCTAGCTCACAATTCTGTTTTATACCAAGTAAAAAAAACACTTAGAAATTAAAATTTTATCTAAAACGAAACACTTAAGGATTAAATTTACTTTACGTATGCCTTAATATCAAGCAGAATTAATTAAATTCTAATTTTGCGCCGAGAGTCAAGATATTTTAGTAATTTTAATTTTGAGGTTAATAACGAACCGGCTAAGTAGATTATGTTCTTATTGAGAGACGTATAATTAACATAATACGATCTTATATAGCCGAAAAATATATAAAATCTCTTTCAGTTTTAAATAATTCTGCTTTTATTGTACTATATAGCCGGTTTGAACACAATATTTATACTACAAAACAGGCTGTTAGGCAATCTACAATCTGGGTTCACGGAATCTTTACGTAATGTTTTAATAAAACTGAAATTTTAACTTTACCCTCGCTATACATATTTGAAATATTATGTACGCGTCAAAATATTCATATGTTTCTAAAAGATATTAGGCCGCAGAGGTCGAATTGAGCCCCTAGAGCTACCCAGATTTAGACTGACCCGAACCAAAAATCTTTCATGTATATAGTATAAGAATGATAATAAATTAAATGCCTGCCAAACGCAACTGAATGATTCGAGCTTTCGTAAAGTTGTCAAAACAACGCTTATAGAAAAAGCTTACTATTCTGTAATAAATTATATTGAGACAAGATGTGTGAAATAGTTTATATTCTGCTTCAAATCCTGGTAACAAAAAAAATGTATTGGTCAAATTTTGTAAATACTAATATTTAAAAAAAAGGCCGCAGAGTTTCTTGCCAGTTCTTCTCTGGACGGGTCTGAGTTTGTGAACCGGTGGTAAATGGATAATTTTGACGTTCATAAGTACTAGTAGAGCCTAAATTGAATAAATGATTTGACTTTGACTTTGACTTTATATATATTTTTTAGGATGCCACCTGATTGGCATTAAGACTTACATTGTCATTGCCATTCATAAAGGTTTTTAAATTTAGTGATAACTGATCCACCAATCAAATGCAGTTCACCGTTTGGGTTGTGGAGATCGTAAAAATTTTTTTTATTGGTTTCAGCACTAAGATTCAGATATTCACCTGATGGTAAGTGATACGCCCTGCCCATAAGAAAAGCAGCATCAGACGCCACAAATCAGCTCACCACCTTTATACAAGACATGTCACGTCACGTTTACAGAGTTATTATATTGACTACCGTTTTGACCCTTCAAACCGGAACACTGTAGTCATTTAACGACTGTGGCACCGCGGTAGCTATATAATAAATATCACATTTTATTAGTAATACCATAGTCGTAACTACGTAAATGTTTATGTTTACATGTAACCTAAGAGAGTAGGTCCTACTTTAACACCAGTTTATAAATTTATAATAAAAATAGTATCCTGCTATTTGATACTGACTATTGTGGCTGATCTATATTAGAGATCACCAACTTCATAGATATCATTGTGCATAGGTGTATGCGCAAACACAGGTGTACTTTGTCTTTTCTTGCCGGATACAAACACAAACGGAGAGAAATCAAGACCGACTTTTTACATACTCGTCTGACGCATGGATCATCTTACTTTACACATAATTAGGCGAACAGCCCGCAGGGTCCGAAAAAGCTAAAAAACAACATAAAAAAAAAGATATGACACTCAATTATAAATTAATAACATAAATTCACTCTGTTTTTCTTACAAAAACATAAATATTATTTTTGCAAACGAGAATTTCAGGCAGATATAGTAGAAATTTGCATGAAACGTGCACCACAAATTCATTTATCTCCAAAATGGAAACTCAGGTGCAACGAGTGGTCGAGATTGTAAGATTTAAAAATTATGGACCGTGTTCGAATTTCGCTTATTTTAATGAGAATTTAGGAGAGTAATATTCATTAATCTGTCAAATGAAAAAAATCTATTTAATGATCTTTTCAATTATTTATAATTAAAAACCAAGTACATATGTCTAAATATCAAATTTTCTATTCATCTACACAAAAATAATTACTAAGAGTAGCACTTTTGCTAAGAATTGGGAATTTTTTTGAGGTATTTCTAAGTTATTTTGCATTTTATTCTACTATCATTGTCAATTAGCCAGTGAGTAATACGCACATGCAACACTTTCTTATTATTTTGTTTTCATTTCATTTCGAATAATTTATTTAATACACATATGGTGTAGAAAGTGTTATTAAGTAATTCTTCAATTTTTATCACCGCGTATTACTCCAATTTAATTTATAAGTCTTTTTTAAATAAAGATATGTGTGCAAAATGCTTTTCGCACTTAATTGAAAAAATTTACGTTTAATAATCCACGTAGTAATATATCAAATTATACGTTTTTATAAAAAAATAGTAGCCTAAATTAATACCATTTAAGTAGGCTTTCCTCCAGTAAAAGTTCCGTTAAAATCGGATAAGCCATTCCAAAATAATAATAAGCCAGAACAAACAAGCAGACAGAGTTGTTTTATTATGCGTATTGGATATAACTCAAAATATAATCATATAAAACCGTTATTTTGGTATGACAAACAGACACTCCAATTTTCTATATTTGTGTAGATGTGATGATTATCAATAATCACAATAGAGTTTTTATGGCATACGTAGGCAGACGAGCAGTCGGGCCACCTGATGGGAAGTGATCACCGACGCCATAGACGTACTAGTAATAACAGTGGTATCGTCAACGCACGGTAACGTGAGACATAGGATTTAAGTCTCGTTTTACCCAGTAAACACGCTGTTGCGAGTGCCCTTCAACCGGAACAGTGGTGTTTCCACTACTGCTTCGCGGCAGAAATAGGCACCGCGGCGGTACCCGCCCAGACGGTCTCCTGGAATCAGTACTATATAAACAAAACCTACCACCGGTTTTGTTTATACAGTACTGATTTGCATTACAAACAAACAACGTACTTCTTTCCCAGACTGTCTTTTCTACGAAGGAAGACCACCTTCAATGTAAAGAACGAGATCCCTCCTCCCATTTAAATGACAATTTACAAAATATTTGAATCTTGAAAAACTTTCTCTTTATAGCGGACGAGGTGACAAACTAAATAAAAATTATGAAAAATATTAGAAACATAATTTTTTATATATGTTATTATTACGGTGGACAGGATCAGAGGCGGGCCTGTGTGGTAAAAGTAGTGGTTCAAAAACGCAATAAAATTATTAATTCTTTTCATTACGGCAAGTATACTACAATTCGATATTTCAGTTTAAAGTATTGACTGATAATCAAGCATCCATAAATTCCGTAATTATTTTATATCTATGAAAATAAAAAAATAAAACATTACCTTCTATTTTGCCTATTTTATAGATGCAGAGACTATTTTATACTTAAATATTTTAAAGTATTAAGCTATTTACTGTGGCTACATGAAATAAGGCTGTATAAAATGAATGATATAATATCCCTCTTATTTTAATTCTGAAAGTCATAACAAGCCTGCTAAGTAGATTATGCTCCACCCGGAAGACTTATGATTAACGTTGTACGCCCGCAGTTTGCCTGAAAAATGTTGATTATTTTTCGTTATTAATTATTTTCATGATGTAATCACAGCTTCTAAAGACTGTGTTATTATACATACAAATGTATAATAACAGCCGTCTTAGTGCTACATATATGCATTTTATTTATAACAAATAAATTATGTCAAATTTTTGTTTTATCTTTTTCGAAAATATGGAAATAAACCTTACTTAGTATCACCGGTTATGATAGAGCTCACAACAGTGATTTATTTACACCAAAGCCCCCCTGAGAGTAATACCTAAGCGTTTTCACTGCCGTTTGTTTTAAGTGATCTATATACCATTCTTTATTAGTATAAAGCTTTATAGTTATAGCATCGTGAGCTGCCTGAAACTGGGCTTAATATAGGATATGTACCCCGAATAGGTTCCCACTTTGTCTTAGTGGTGCGACTGAATACCTTTTGCCTAGTCTCACTGTGAGAAAGCTAAAAGAAAATGTTGAGGCTGCTCCTAGCAGGATTTACAATCCCGATACATCGATTTACCACCTATGCATTTCCTGGTTGCGCTTAGGTGGGTGTAGATAATGGGTTACAGGTGGTAAACGTGCAGCAAGAGTAAAGTCAAGGGGAAAGAGGAATGTTCGTGTTTTGAAAACTTTGATGTGACCCTACCATTAAGGCGCCAGAAAGGAAAACCAAGGTAGTGTCAGTCATTGCAAGTCAGACATAACGCGTCTATGCCCCTGCGTAGATGGGCATTTATAGACATTTCCACACGTAAAAATGCCAATATCTCTTATTTTACGATCGAATATCACTAATGTGTCGCAAAACACGTTGCACGACCTAACTGTGTAACTGTCAAAGTTTTAAGAAAGTGTAAGAAATTGGAGCGATACATATTAACTATGTAGAAAACACGAAAACGCTAGTCACACGCCTAATAAAGATGACTTCAACAGATGGCGATCTTCCAAAAATGTAAGACCTACTGGTAGATTTTATTAACATATGTAAATGCAAAATGTAGATTCGAACGCAAGAAATTTAACATTGCCTCAACTGTAGCACATGAATCAAAGAGTAATTACATATTGAGTCATTTACAATATAAAATGTTATGGATTGTCTAGTCAATCTGAACTAAAAAGTTTTAACTAATCGTTATGTTTATTTAATAGTAAGTACGAGCTAAACTTGTATAAATCATTCACAAACTTCATTATGTGTTATGTGTTAGTCCCCTGCTGGACATAGGCCTCCCCTAATGCACGCATTCTTTATTAAGGGGTTTTTAGACCGTATTCCACCACGCTGGTCCAATGCGTGTTGGTGAATAGGCGATATGGTAGATTCTATTTAGGGCTAAAGCGAGGATGCGGTTCGAAGGACTTTAAAATTTGCGAGAACTCGGAAGGCAATTGTCACAGCGCTGCCGACTACGTCACGTCGAAAAATTAAAGGACAAGAGGCGATGAAAGGAACGGTATAGTAAGAAAGAGAAGGGACATAGAAATGCGCGCGAATAAGATTAAAACGCGTATACGTTTTAATTTCAAGAGAGAAAATGGTTCAGTACTTTTACTTTACGATGATCAAAAATAAAATAAAATTTATATACCTCAAGTTTAAATACGTTATATGTACATAGATTGGAGCCAAGATAATAATTTGTTGTTAAATTTTCGACTAGTCGTGACGAAACACGTTTGATAATTAAGTCGACTCGTAGCTACAAAAAAAGTTAGGGTTCGTAACCACATTTATGAAATTAAATGACGGCAATTAAATCATTTCGTTACAAAATTAAGTAAATGTTCTATAATATTTTTATAATTAGTACATTAGTAGGAACAAAGGGCAAACTATTGCCCAGTTTACCGTATAGATAAAATAACCTAGATACCGACTGCAGCGTTTCCTGAAGCTTATTTCTGAATCTAATTTCTAAACCATCTTCAATCCACATAACCAATAGTATGGAGTTCATCTTATGATTTGTTTCGTGTACTGGAACACACGTGCAGAGGAATTATATTAAATAAATATTTAATAAGTTAACTAACTTTATCGATTAAACAAGTTTTAAAGATCTAATTTTGTTATATTCTTAAATTGTATACATTGTTTATGAAATATTAATATAATTGGAGCTCATAAAATTCAAAGCAACAAGCGGAACGTCCGTCCCAACAGTGGCGTATAACTCAAACTTCGAATAAGGCCCTCGGACTTTAACAAAGCAAGGTACGCCCATTCGTTTGCTTTAATTACTCAGGCATTATTTATTCCGCAGATTCCGTTTATGACGCTTCCGCGAAATTGAAACGTTGCTCAATATAGCACTTATGCCATTATAAAGTATAACATTCACAAAGGGCCTTAATTTTAATATAGACAGTATAAAAGCAACTAAGAAGTTAATTAAATAGTTTTTTCGAGGTAGGTGACTAAAAAGACAAGACGTTAATTTGCACTTAACTTTTAAATTAATATCTAGCATTTTAAAGAAAATATAGTTTCAAATTAGTTTCCTAAAGTTTATTTAAGTATCTTACATAATTAACAAGTTAAATGTAATTTAATATATCAATTATAGTCACCACCTGCCAGCACAACATAACTTAGCATTTTCACTTCACTTTGTTATTGTTATTCAATACCACTCTAGGAAATATGCCTAATTTGTTGGAAATAGTATCCACGCAGAACCGCCTAGGAGAACATCTCCAGAAGGTTGGATGACCTGCAGACGCAAATCAACAATGCTGGAACGTCCAAGGACACGGTTGCCAAGTTGGTGAGCTCGTAACTCAGGGAGCTGATATTTGGAATCCTCAGCCTGTTACGCTAATAAATAAGGAAGTGCACAAGTTGACAATCTGGACCATATAGTCGAAAGGCACTCATCATATCGGAGTTCCTGAAAAGAAAAGAAGTTGCCAAAACAATTCTTGGCATACTTCATAAAAACTTAGGTCTAGACAAAATTTCAATAGGTGACATAAGGTTTGCCATGACTTGGGTTCCTGGAAAGAAACAAGAAAGACCCGTTGTAAGATTTTCTAGTGTGGCTGTCAAATTGACGTCTGGAAGGCCAAGACAAAGCTGAAGGTTCTACATTTTCAGTAAAGGAGTTTTAACGGAAGGCAATCAATCTTTGTGAAAGCTCCTGCATTTTGGATGCGATCTGTGGACACAAACAGGTTATATTCATCAAGGCTTCGGGTGACATCCACAAAATCACACAGGATGATGAGCTGAACGCTTACTGAAGTATCCTCAGGTGTCCAAGAAAACTCCTACTAAACCTGAAATGTAATTAATGTTTTAGTTTTAATTTCTGATTTATTTTATTTGCCATTTATCATCTTTATATTATGTGGGTATACGATACGGATCTTGGTATGTTTTTTTCCTTATTTAGTTATGGTTTAGTTATTAGATATAATTTCTTATTAGTAATTTTACTTACCTTTTGTTTATTATTTTTTTTAATACTCAGTTTCCTTCTTAATACCTCTGATTATTATTAAAACCGTATTATATTTAGTCTATATTTTAATTATAAATTTCTGTTGCAATTTTCTTTTATTGCATTGATACTTTAAACATTTATTATTGCATTTTGGAAGACGCAATATGGTTAGACATTTGACGTCTGTCACTTTGTTTATTCATTTGAATACGTTCCATTTCAGTGTTTTTTATATATTTTGTTAACATATTTTACTATTTTAAGTCACATTTTTTATGTGTTCTTTGTATAATTTTATTTTTCTGTTAACTTTAGATCTTTTTTTTTTTTTGCTTTTGTTTCTGTTTACAATAACATTTACTAATTTTTTTCTTTCTTTTCTGCTACACCTTACTTTGTACGATGTGTGCGTGGTGCAGGTATTATTGCTGTTCCACCTATTTCTGTGCATTATTATTATTATTTATAATATTTATTTATTATCCTTTATTTACATAGTTTATATTATAATTAGTTTTTGTTATATTTATTATGTCTGAGTATTTGACGATGATCAATATTATTCTGCTAATGATTCTATAACTTCCAGTGATAATGATAGTTTTAGCTCGGCTGGTGAATCCACAAGTGACTTTTTGAAAATACCTTACATCTAACAAAATATGCATTAAACATATGCACCTGAATGCACAAAGTATCCCAGTCACTTTAGTGATTTGATTGAAGGTTTCTAACTCTAACGTACACGCCATCTTGATTTCAGAGGTTGGCTTAAACCACATCGCCTCAGCTTTATATTCTCTACCGTTTGTGCTTATCCGGAATGACCGCTTAGGTAAAAGTGGTGGAGGCGTCGCCATTTACTAAGATCGGATCTCCCTTACAAAATATTAGCTTATCCCCTCAGATCTACCAGCAACTGCTGAATACCTATTTTAGAAGTTACCCTTAAAGGTGCTAAATTAGTAGTTGCTGTTGTACTGTCCTCAAATGCAGACTGTTTCACCGACTTCGAACTGGTATTAGAGTCTTTGGGTTCAGAGTATGCACATCATGTCATCATGGGAGATTTAATACGAATATTCCTTCCAGATCTCCTCATACACTTAAATTCCTACATATAGTCAAGTCAAGTTCTTTTCATATTTTACCTCTTAACGCCACTACACAATCTCCGAGAAGATGCTTGCGACAATCTATCATCTAATCCTGCCTTTGTTCCATTCATGGTCAACATCCTGCCCCTGGTTTTCTCTGCACGACTTAATTTTCATTTCTTATATCCTAAAGCCCCCTAATCCCAAACCCTAGGGTTCTGTACGTGCGGTCTTTTGCTGAGGATGAATGTTGACAAGCTGCGTGAAGTGCTAGAAAAGTCGAATGGAGTTTGGTGGCGAAGAGTGACAGACATTGACAACAAGATCCAAATTTTCAACACCACTTATAAATAAGTTATTCGACTGCATGTTCCATTAAACGTATGAAATTTAGTCGTCCACCAGCTCTTGGCTAACTGCTGGCCTGGCCATGAGACGTAGAGATCATGTTCCAAATTTAAAACCACGTACAGACGAAAACTGGTCTCTATACAAAGCAGCACGTAATCGTGTAATCAGATGATACGCAACGCTAAACGCCGACATATTCGATAACATAACAAATCAACTCTGCCGATGTCTAGAAGTTCCTTGGAACTTTAGGTATCGAAAGTCAGCGAATATCAAATCTTCCTAGTGCAACTTTAGATGATTTAAATCACCATTTACCTCAACTCTCTTTTGGATCATCTAGGTGCGTCCAATACTATTTCCTACTTAAATGGTTTGACGACCTTCCTTGGATCCTTTATATTTTCTCCAGTTACTTCTAAGAGATCAAAAATGCCATCCTTTCCATTAAATCAAATGCAGTTGGTTGACAAATTAACGACGTATGATTGTTCCATTTGATTTTATTGTTCCTGGCTTACCATATTGTTAACTTTACCTAGATTCTGGATCTTTTCCATCCTTATAGGGTAATGCTCTTGTCCGGCCCTTCCCTAAGTGTTCTAATCTCTCACTTTTACCTCATTTCGACCATCTCTATTTTGCCCTTCCTTTCTAAGGTGCTCGAGTTTTGTGTTAATAAACAACTTTCTTGCTTCATATTTAGTAAGCTGATAAGTCCAATGCAATCAGGCTTCAGACCGGTCACGCAAACTCAGCCCTATTAAAGTGACTGGCGAACATAAAGGCGGCATGGAATCAACCATGGTTACTGTTTTGGTTCTTATAGATTTTACGAACGCTTTATGCCGTCAGTCAGACATCCTTCTCCATTTTCTCCCATTTAATGGTCTCGAATGGTGCTAGAATGGTTTTCCTCGTATCTTCAAGGGCGCTAGCAATCAGTTAATGTTGATGAATCCTCACGTTGGCTAAAACTTGTATCTGGTGTACCCAAGGCAGAATACTTTCTCCACTCCTATTTTCTTTGTTTATTAATTTTATCCTTCTTGACCTTCAATGTGCGTATCATCTTAGCCGATGACTTACAATTATATGCTCAACAACGTGCTGACAAACTTTCAGAAAGCAATCCGTATGTAAACCAAGATTTAACTTGATTAAAGGTGGTGTGATAATTTCGTTTGGCTATAAATCCTTCAAATGTCAAGTATCTTGGTTGGAAGTCCGCCACTTTGAGCAAACTGGATATTACCACGCTTCCTCCAATAACGTTCAATAATTGTACTATTCCACTCAGTCATGATGTGAAAATCTAGGCCATTTTGACTCAACGCTAAGTTGGAATGCACAACGCTAGTGTAATGTAAAAAAAAGTCACTGGTGTCCTACTGCTTGTAGCCGCTTAAAACATTTTGCCTCCTCAGACAAAAACCATGCTTGAACAGGACCGATCTTCCGTTAATCGACTATGGTGACGTGTGCTCTTTTGACCTGAATGCGATCAACTCAACAAACTTGACGACTTCCGAACAACTGCATTCGATTCGTTTTAATTTGCGTAAATTTGACCATGTTTCTATACTGCGTTCTCAACTTTGTGGTTACCTATTCGCCAACGTCGGTCGTTAGAGCTCTAACCACTTTTTATTCTTTTCTTAATTCATCTAGCACCGTCTTATATAACTCCTATTTTCAGTATTTATGTGAAGTCAGCAACAAAAGAACTTCGCTCGACAATCGCTCCTTCAATGCCCCATTCACCGTTCTGACTTCGCATTCTCTTTTTATTCAGTCCATTCTTCTGTGAATTCCTACCTTTTGAAATCAGGATGCTAAAGTTCATTACTTTCAAAGAAAAGTCAAAGTTTTTCTTTAAACTTGTCGTCAGAACAGTAAATTCGTCAATTATTTATGTTTTTCGTATATAACTATTGTATACATGCATGTATGATACTTTGTATATTTATATTTATATGTATCTATATTTACTATGACTTTGTATATTTGTGTGTAAGTATAGTATTTCCATTTATTTAAGTATTACATTTATATTTTATGTTATGGTATATATGCTCAGTCATTTTCTGTATACAATCAATTTATCCCTCCACCTTTAATCTCTCACCCAAGGTTGACTGGGAGAAATACAGTGCATTAAGCCCTTTGACTTTGTGCAGAAGATAAATAAAATAAATAAAATAAATGAAACTATATAAAGGTATTTAGAATTTCTCCTTTTTTTGAATTCAAATACCTATATAGTAGTTCAGTCGACCTTGAAGTACAGTTTTGGCAACAAGGGTTTTTATGTAATTTTGATTTCAATAAGTAGCATTTCATAGTCGTAAATATTTTAGACCGACTTCAATCCTCTTTATAGAGCGTATGATTAAATATAAGCCCTTATAAATATTCACATGTACATATAAGTTACCTCATTTAACATTCGCCCTAGGATAAACAAAAATTATATGTTATTTTTGTTTACTACTTCTTTCTCATCAAACCCTATTAAGTTTTGGCTATCCTATTTCCTCTATTGACATTCATCATCAGACATGGGGCAAAACTGTAATACGTGCATTACTGTCTTGTCCCTTTTTGAATTTAAACGTTGATGTGAATTTATCTTTTTAAAATTAGACATGGTCTTACTAATATCTTGTGAACGTAAGCATGATACAAAACAGATAGGACATATAATACACAAACTGCCATTCTTCAGATTCCGAACAAAGACATAGAACGATCAATCCAATTAAACCGTCAATCGACGAGCAGCATCGGAACATGAAAGTGTCACTGCGATCTCCCATTCCAGTTTGCTGATGATTGTTCCTGATTACCTGATTAAAATATGATTATAGCTAACAAGTAACATATTTGTCCTGTGGCTTTGTAGTTTTTATACTTTTGGTTTTATTTGAAATTATTGGATATTTGCCACCTATATGGGATCCAATAATTTAAAAAAATAAACCCTATGAACACCACCTAAACACCAGTCTCGTGATCATGGATGCTGGAAGAATCCGAAACATCAGATAATATATACTAACGCAAAATCCGTAAATTTGTGGATTTGATATATATAATCGTAAATAAAAATAATATATTGTATTGTCATATAAACCATCTTTCTAGAATTCTCAAGAGCCTCAGTCTAAACTTCAGATTACTAAAACTGGTTCCTGATGGACAAATGTCGCTGTCATAACTTTTAATTCTATCGACCAATATTTCATTTTATCTATTTAACTCTTTGCATAAACACAAGTATGGAAAGAACTTAATGCTTGGCATATCAAACAGCTAACCTTAGGATGGTTAGGATAAACTTAGGTAGGTGCACTGGTACACAAAAATCATAATAATGACGATCCATGTCGAATGCGTAAAATTCGTTCAGATTACCATAACAAAGTTAGTGCTCTAGCAAATTTATTCAGCCTAATTTTCCTTAAAGCACGTTATATCATTAGGGTTGTGAAACTCAGATTCCAGTCGTACTGCGTATAAACTGTTATTCATCTGAAGAACAGTTTTTACGAGCTTTTTTCGCGTACAAATTTTATTGTGACTGGTTTAAATTAAAAGCCGTCTTTCGTTCACATTACCATTTTTCAAGTTTCTATCGGCTTTAAATCCATCCATACTTAGATAGGTATGGATGGATTACATACGGAAGCTTTGCATTTTAATTTAAATCTTTAAAATAACTACGTCTATGGAGATGCAATAAATATCTCTTTCTATTTATGAACTCATTTTATTTATCACTCGTAAATGTTGGTTGCATCTAATTGATTGTAACAAAATATCTATCATCATCGTCATATAAGCCTAGAAAAGACTACTGCTGGAAATAAGCCTCTCTTATGAACTGCCAAGCGATACGATCCTGCACCACCAGCATCCACTGACTCTCTGCACAGTTGCACATATTGACCCTCGCTCCATCCGTTGGGGGTCTTCCCACATTGTGATGACCAGTGCGAGGCTGCCACTCGAGAACCTTATTTCCCCATCAGTTCTACGAGCTATGTTGCCGGCCCGTTGCCACTTTGGCTCACTAACTTTGGAAGCTATGTCGGTCATCATCGTTCTGCTGCGGATGTCTGCATTACGCACTCTATCACGCAGAGAAATAAGACGCATAGCCCGCTTCACAGCTCACTGAGCCACTTGGAGCTTCCCCATACGGCCAGTAAGAAATATATAATTACGTAATAATCAATGCATCCAGCTTCTTATATAAAGTTTGTTCATTATGCTGCAAAAACTAGCATATTAGCAGGAAATCATTATGCGAGTTTTTTACTATTTTACTAATAAATATACATTCATCTGTATGAAAAACTAAACAAAGATAACTAAGAAGTTAGGTTATAACCCCCTAATGGATAGGGGTGTATTAGGGGCTATACGCCGTAGCATTGCAAGATGTGCGGTGTATTATATAAGTTTATATGTTGACAATTTTTTTTATATCGTTAATACTAATTATTGGTAAAAATAAATCGGAAAGACTTTGTACAGAATAAGCAGTTCTTATTGGCGCCTATTATCAATTTGTTAATAAAAAGCTTTTGCAATTTGAGAGCGATCGACAGTTGCCACTCTCTTGTTGCGCTGATTGACGGCTTAATTAAGCCCTTGACAGCCCACTGGACCTCGAGTTTAACTAGACGTTTCGACGCAGGTCGTTGGGCTTTCTTTTTTGTTAAGCGTAGTAATTTCTCGTATTGCGAGCCCTAAACACGCGCCGGAGTAAAAATACAATCTTGCATTTAATCTGAAATTTTGTTAATAAATTAAGATAACAATATATTTACGTAAGCAAATTAAAAGTTGAAAAAAAAAGTTGGAATTAACGTAAAGATAATCTATTGTCAAACTCAATGGGTGCCATAACTTCTTTTATTTAAATATCGCAGATGATTGAAAATGGGCGCGGTCCACAAATAAAAATTTGTGTGAGTCGTATTGTATAAGAGGGCGTATGGATCTGAAAATGAGATTATCTTTAAAAAAGTTTAAATAGAAGACCTTGTACCGAACCGTTTTAATTTCTCCGTTGATATAGGAATAGAAGAGTCTATATTGAAATATTTTTTTAACAAAGTTTTAAAAAAAAATTAATCATAAAAACAAAGCTTGTATTAGTTCAGATAGGTTTTTTGCAATCAGATTTGTATTTTAATTAATAACTTGTTAAACAGATTGATCCAAATTATTAAAAGCCATATTTGGGCTTTTGCTGAGTACACAATATTAAAGTCATTAATTGAAGGCTCAAGGCGATTCCCTCGTAATTCGTTTGAAATTTCTGTTATTATATATTTGTAGTATGTTAGTTTTACTAGTTTATACCAGAAAATTAAGAAACAAAGTTATAAAGAGATATTCTAAAATCTTTAAACATAAATTGGACCGTGCTCCATTGACAAAAATCTAAAACTCAGATACAAATAAGTATTTTAATGGTCATTTTGACGACTACAAGTTATAAGTTACTTATTTATATAACAACTGGGAGAAAATGTATTTTTCAAAGCGATTTTAAACAAATACAAGGCATTTGTGAGAAGGAAAATCTGGCGTCTAAGCAGCTTCTAGTCAAGCAAAAGAAGAACAGGCACCTTGTCGGAAATCTGTCACGGTTAAATGATTGGCTGTTTTTTTAACTTTAGTTTTTTTACCAGCAAAATTTTATCTATCGTTTTACTCTACTGAAAAAAATCAGCAAGGAGTGTATAAAATGATTGTATATACGGTAACGCTAATGTGAAGCACTGTCATCATGAGTCATATTTTGTATCTTTAAATAAAATATTAGAGAAAAATTTGTATTAAGGTTAGCAGTACATATATAATTATTTCTATTGCTTACGCGAATATTACATATTAATAATTAAACCTCTACCCCGTGACAACGGCCTCTGGAAAGTGTTCGAAACGTCGGGAATTTAAAATGTAAAATAAACGCGATAAAATCCGTAAAGTCATTTTATTCAGTACATATATGTTGTAAATAAACTCAAAAACTGCTGTGCCGATTAAAAAAATCCCTTTCCTATTTGAAAGCTTCTTTCACATGAGTAATTAAGGCGATATATTATTGCCAGAAAAGGTTAGGAATCCTCACCAAACCTCTGTATGTCGGGATAAAAAAATCGTCTAAATTTAACCCATAACCGGGGCAACCAACTAGTCAATATATTAGTCTAAATGCCAGTTCTCAAAGCCTTTTTAATACCAATATCTAGAAAAATAGTTCCGTGTCTTCTGCAAGGCCTAAAACATCGGAACTAAAGGTGAAATTAGGGCAATCATTTTGTAAACTATAAACGCGCACAAGTGGAACAGAACAGAAAGTAAAGAATGGAACAGTACAAATAAAAGCAGTCATGGATATAATGGATATCTTTCCTTAAAAATGTTCTCGTTTTCGCTTCAAAGTTAAGCACGAATGTGATCCATACCGGACCCTTGTTCAATTGTACTCAATTTGAGCCATTCAATGAGTATAGCCGGTTACCTCTGACAATGCTACCAATCTGACGCGCAATACATGGATAGTTTCAGTTCAAATCGAACAGGACCCATAGTCAGCAGTGAATTCCCAATCCATTTAAAAATGAAATATATCTTCCTAATAATAACTATGTATCTACTTTAAAAGTATAGCTTTAACGTTTTATGGCGATTTCTAAGAAACATCTAAATTAAAAGGTAGTTCATTTTCTTGCTATTTCTTAGACTAATTTCAATGTAAAATTTTGAAAACCTTGTACATTCTTACTTTTTTATACACAATTCTAAATTTCTAGGCCATCTTTATTATATTTGGCAAACTACACCTATTGTATTGCCACTTTGTCTCCAATTATAGTAATTAAAATTAAGTAACTTGCATTTCGCGAGGACGTTTTGTCCCGAAAGAAAGCCATGAAACATGATATCGAGGACAATGCCCTGCCTATCCCTTGAACAAGACCATGCTGCCCAAAGATGTCCTAAGGTCTTACCTTTCTCCTTGCACAGAGCATCAGGATGTCCAACAAGAGGGTGTCCACCGTCCAGAAGAGGGCACAAGGGCAAGTTCAGTGCTATTTACTACGACACAGTACTTAATGTAAAGCACAAAGAAAGTTTAAATGATTCGCAGAATGATCGAATTGCTGCGGATTACATAAGTTTTTAGTGTGGTCCTAGGGGCATTGGTTGAAATCGTAAATAAATATACAATTTAATTATAGCAAAATACGCAATCTACTAAACGCACCATATACGTTGCATTTATCGCAATGATTTGAGAATATTTTTGTTAAAAAAGTATATATATATATATACTTTGTAACAAAAATCTTCAAGTTCAACGAATGTGATAACTTACGATTCAAATTTCCTCTTTGCATTTGTACTTTCGTTCACAATTTATTCACAAATGTTCCATTCGGCATTCTAATAAGCTATTTAATCCGGACTAGAGCTAGAGTAAAAGCCTTAAATATGTAAGATTAGATAATGCACGTAAAAAATTGAGCTAATTTTTATTTGACTCTGGTAATAAGTTGTTTAAGCTAATCCTAAACAATATTTTTAGGCAGTAAATTTAATTTCATCATAAAAAAGTCACTAAATATGTAATAAAAAAATATAAATTTTAAGTTAGCCTTGTATTTAACATTAATAAATAAAATGATATTAAATAAAAGTGACTAATGCTCAATAGGGTAATAATAAAAAATTAAATAGCAACCATTGTCGTCCTTAACCTAAGACCTAGTATTAATGTGTTTTTTAAATTTTTTGTGAGACTACATATTTTAGAAATATCAATATTGTTACGGGGTTTCTAATTATACTGATAATTATTTAGCAATTTGGTATAATATCGCTACCTGACAAAATGATTGTAACTGTATCATGAAGTCTCAGTTTACCTTCAAGCAATTTCACTCCATTTGAAGCAGTAAACGAAAACGTAGTGGATTATTCTTGACAATTCCGAATTTTCTGTGTTTCCCCCGAAGCGACGTATAAATAGATTATGCTGACTCAAATCGGAGATCCGCATTTTCTATGTTCCCGTTGTACGTTTTGTTTAAAACTTGTAATATTGATAACCAAATGCGTTTATGTCACAATGACCGATTTGACAGATGGTAGGGCCCTTAACAGGGAGCATCTACGAGGATACCGCCTCGGTATCTGTCGTAAAAACACTGACGTGTTTCGGTTCGAAGGGCACCGAAACCGGTATATTTTCTTGATAAACGAGACGTTATTTTCTATATCTTCCGGTAGGCGCGTTATTGATACCACAGGTAATTCTGATTTCCAAGAGTGTTGGTGACCTTTTTCTATCATATGGTCTGACCGCACACCTGCCTTTGTATGCAATAAAGGACTTCCATGTCTCACTCGGTTATATTATTCAGTACTTAAGTTTATATAATTCAGAAATTTCTATAACTGGATGTGGAATTAAAAATATAGAATGTTATAAACAAAGATCATTTATTTATTTATTTTTACTAACAGTATCATATTGACAAAAAACTTAACATAATTTTTGGTTTTCTTTGATTCTATTAATAATTTTCCAGCTAGTTTTGATTCTGTTTGAAGACGATCTTATTTTAGCGTTGGGATATTTACTTTCGTATGTGAGCATCAGTTTTGTTATGCATAGTAGGTATCTATGTAAGATTAACAAGAACATATAATGTACATAAACAATTGATTGATTGAAATTTTGTTAAAAAAGTATATATATATACATACTTTTTAACAAAATATTCTCAAATCTATGCTAGTTTGATGCTAGTTAGATATGTTAGTAAATTTATAAACGCAACTATTTAGTTAAGTTGTAACACCGACCAGGTAGGAAATAGCTTGCCTTTTGATCTGATCCTCGTGTTCTGTGAAGTAAACCAAATATAACACTCAGATGAAGAGACACGCCTGTAGAGCAAAGGGCCTTTGCCACAGGCGTCTCTCTATCGAGTGAATTTACTGCATCAAGGGCCCCCAGATGGTAGGCTTGGCTTAACGTAACTTTCTGATTCCGTTAGCATGATGAATCGGCTCGATTTAGACACTTTTTGGATAATTAATAGCTAGAAGAGCTCTATCTTAACTTTATCATCACTTCTTAAAGCGTTGGCCCTGGGAGAAGAAGTGACGCGAGCTACTCCAATAATTTGGTGTGTAAGTTCGACCTCACCGGTTGGGTCTATTTTATGAATGTGTGTGTTGTCTTTTGATCAAAGTGTAGGGTGTGTTTGACTGCAATTGGGTGTCGCAACCTATTATGCCTTAAGGGCGTTAATCAAATTCTTGTATTATACAAAAAATGGGGAACTATAGCGTCGCCGGCGATGACGGCGAATGAATCTGCTGCTTGATTAAATTCATCTAGATCAGAGATCTAGAGTTCTGGAAAACGTACAATTGCTCATTGATTAATATATTACTTGCATTTATGTTTTTACTGGTGGTAGGTCCACTTTTTAGAGGGGACCGTTTGCGAAAACACTGCTGTGTTCTGGTTAGAAGGGCACGTAACCAGCGTATTTACTGGGTAAACGAGACTTAACTTTGTTTTGCTAACATTACCAATGTCTATGAGCCCCAGTGACCACTTCCCATCAGATGGCCCGACTGCTCGTCCGTCTGCGTAGGCAATAAAGAAAATTCTCTTTAATTAATGTATTAGTGCATATACGTTTTCTCAAAGTTTGAATTTTTCAGTCACCTCTACCTGCATCTTTTGGACTTTAAATTTAGAATAAAATGTTATTCACATATAATTTACATTAATATTTATGTATTAAATGATTTTCAAATCTTGTTACATTGATCGGTGTCAGTTGTATAATATACAGTATAATTGTATAAATATTTATTTAATTATCATATATCTGTTATTCATACTCTGAACGTGCTGAAATTACAGCAGGGTATTCGTATGCAATCTTCTTAATTTAACAAAACAAAAAACGGAAAATAATATGTTATCTCTTGGTAGTTCAACTTTTTACAAAAGTATAATCATGTTCCTAAAAGTCTGTCACATGCTCACGTACAATTAGACTATATTTAAACTACTGAATTATCACTGTCGCTATTACTTAACAATTTTTTACAATATTTTATGTTTTAATACGAAAAAGAGCACTAATTTAAAAAAAAATTAAACAAAATAAAAATCCTTTTACAAATATCACATGTTCCAAATATGTGAACGTTTTTTTTTTCAAGATTGACGTTTATTTCCTAGTATCTCGTTACCGTACCATGGTAAGCTGACTGCAAAAAGTGACATCTTAAAGGACATTACGGTGGTAGGTCCTCTTTTACAGGGGACCTCAGGTGGTTACCACGCGTGCCTATTTCTTCCTCTCTGTGGGACCGTAACAAGTCCAGATAGGGATTAATTTACCCAATACCTACAATTATTTATTAGAAACTCAGTCTCCATAATCTCTAATTGTCCTTGACTTACAAAACGCAGGTCATACCTAGAATCCTGTGAGAAACTACTTTAAAGGACTGTTGTGTTCTGGTTAGTTAAGGTAATAAAGGCTTATGACTTAGTTACTCAAAAAGTAATATGATTCGTGCAACGGATTATATAGTGTTTTCAGCATTATTATATGACTCAAGTGCCGTCATGTGACAGTTTACTGACATGTGATCGATTTACCTAATTTAATTAGACTGTTATGCAATTGATACTGGATGTGCATTCTCCTTATGTACATTAAGTAACAATTTTAAAAGTAAAACACTTTTTAAAATCATTTATATCAAGAACGTAAAGTGAATATTTATAGATCGGAATCTGGGATATAAAAATCTATCAAGTTAAGAGCTCCGTGCGTAAGAAAGAAGTCAGTGAACTTTTATACAGGAAAATGTAACCAAATTGAAATTTTTTGCCTTATAAAAGATTGAAAACGACTGTAAAGCAATTAATAAAACCAAAGTGGAGAAAAATTTAGAGCTGAATATGGTTTACAGAGGAAGTATATTTGATGTAAACTATTTAAAATGTAAAATACCAAAGCTTATGGTTTTACCTCCCAGCTTAGGTATATATCAAATATATTAATTTTTCTGACATTTACAATTTAACTTTTTAATTACGTAAGTTACTAAAGAGAGTACATTCATTTTATAATTATTACTTCATTCATTTTTATCAAATTTAGGTTTTAATATAAATATTTTCTAAATATTCTAGTAGCTCAAAATTCAGTTTTTATACCAATCAAAACAAACACTTGAAATTAAAATTGCTATCTTTAACGAAACACTTTAGGATTAAATTTACTTAACGTATGCCTTAATATCAAAAATAATTAATTAAATTCTAATTTGGCGCGAGAGTCAAATGCTTTCGTAATTTTAATTTTGAGGTTCATAACGAACCGGCTAAAGTAGATTAGTGTTCTTATTGAAAGACGTATAATTAAATATACGCTCTTGTATTGCGGAAAAAATTGCAGTCTATTTATTTTTAATTATTTCTGCTTTGATTGAACTATAAATATTTTGGGATGCTACCTAATTGTCATTAAGACTTAAACTTTGCAAATATTGGATCATGCAAACTGACGAAATATTGGGCATTGTCGTTCATAGGGTTTTAAATTTACTGCTTGAAGTTGCAGAGATCGTAAAACCTTTTTATTGGTTTAACCACGTAGACTAGCAAGACCTTAACCTGATGCAGTGATACGCTTGTCACAAAACAAACAGCATCAGACGCGACAAATCGGCTCACTGCTATGACACTGACTATGTCACGTTTACCAGTAATTATCTGACTACGGTGTGACCTTTAAACCGGGACACAGTAGTGTTAGTAGCGATCCACCACCGCTGCGCAAGCAGCACCGTCTCGGCTCCTATACGAAAACATACTCCGCCGAGTCTATTACGCCAGGACCATGCCAGGAGATCCTAACCCATGCAAAGACAACTCCCAGCCCCCAGCGGCGGCCTCGTGTTGGATCCGCTCCTAACACTATTTGCGGCCGAAGGGAAGTCACAATGCGATGTCCCCTCTTCCCACGGCCCTCAAACCGCATCAGCCGTGCGGCCCCGCCGAGTCGTGGAGGATAGGAGAGCGCCTCGGAATACCAATACTCTCTTCCCTGCGGCACTTTCTTGTTCGAAGGACAGGAAGGGCGCATACCTACCTCCTGCAATTTGTCCCTTGACCTTCTAGGCACATCAAAGCCAACCTGGAGCAGCCTCCTTACGGCTGCCTTGCATCACAGGCCACCAGGTTCCTCTTAGCTTCCTCACGCTGGGCAGGCCGCAGGTACTGAGCACCACTGCAACGAAAAACGAAATCTGTTCGGGGAAGACAGGGTCCTGCTTAAACACCCTTTAAAACTATTGAAATAATAGTAAAAATAAGGTCTTATAATCTGATCAAACTATGGCTGCCGATCTATATTTGAGGTCAGCTAAATGCAGGAGATATTAGTAGAAAAGTGAGTGCGCAAACACATGCACTACGACACGACTCAAGATCCGAACCACGACCTCGAGTCCGAGTTGTTAAGATATAGAAATCCAAATGAATAAAATAAAGTCAATGAACCACTCTGTTTTCTTACAAAAACATAAATATTATTTTGCAAACGAGAATTCAGTCCAGATATAGTAGAAATTTGCAATGAAACATGCACCACAAATTTATTTATCTCCGAAAACGGAACAGAAGTTATGGACCGTGTTCGAATTTCGCTTACTTTAACGAGAATTTAGTAGAACGGTATTCTAAGTAAAGGAACAGATCTATTTCCATATGTATAATTAAAGCTAAGTACGTATTTCATATATCTATTTTCGATTGATCTACGAAAATAATTACTAAGATTAGCACTTTTGTAAGAATTGAGTATATACTATATATATATATATATATATATATATATATATATATATTCATAAAATTACAAAGGAGTACAGATTCCTCAGAAAAGTAATATAAACACTTACTATGCTTTCTCACGGTTGAGGACTCAGAGAAAGTCTCAAATTCTATATTGCGAAATTGGCTTAACAAGCCGTATCTCTCAATAGAAAGGGTGAGGAGGATGCTAACTAGGTATTAACAGTTTGGCTCTTAAACCGAGCGAGTTTTGCCATCCTGATTTCGGAGGTAAATCATTCCACATGAGAACTGATTGGATAAGGAATGTGGAGTTGGTGAAGTCAGAACGGTGAATAGGACATTGAAGTAGACGATTATGCGATGAGCGAAGATTTTTGTCACTGACTTCACATAGATATTTGAAATACGAATATATATAAAGGGAGAATCCAGGAAGAAAAGTTGTAGAGCTCGAGAGCGTCTTTGGCGTATTGCCCTTGAAGTTGAGAACGATAAGGGGACACATTGTCATATGTTACGAAGATTGAAAACGAATCAATGCAGTTATTTAGAAGGCGGTCAAGGTTGTTGAGGTGATCTACATTCAGGTCAAAGTAGCACGTTATCATAGTCCATTAGAGAAACCCAAAGCCTGCACAAGCGTTACCTTGGTTGGCATAGACAAAAGTTCTTAAGTCTGTACAGACATCACATGACACCAGATAAAAGAGAAAGTAATGTTATCACAGAGCGCGTCAAACCATTGATATAAGTAATTGCACTGCGAATCATAGTTTCGTCTATCGAAAAGAAATGATGAAATGATGATTTAAATCATCTAAAGCGATAGAACTGGGAAGGTTTGATATCCGCAACTTCCAATATCTAAAGTTGTAAGAAACTTCAGACATCAGTAGAATTAGAGAAAGATACATTGTCGAGGATATGACGGCGTTTGGCGATGCAGTATCATCTGATTGCGACCAATGTCTTGCTAGTTTGTATTTAGACCAGTTATCATCACTACGTTGCCTTTTAAATTGTCGAAACTGCGGTCTCGCCTCAGCCATTTGTATACCCACAGTCAACCACGGGGCTGGTGGACGCCTTATTCGCACTCTCTTTAGGTGCGTATGTGTCAAACAAGTTGTTGATTACTGTGTTAAGGATGTGACTTTGTCATCAATACTTTCGGCATTTAACAAGGTTGCCAATCGATTTAGCTGCATCCTTGCACAACGCTTCTGACGTTCATTCTGGCAAAGAGCCATGTGCAGAACTTTGGGTTTAGGTTTGGGGTTTTAAGGTGTGGTAAGGAAAATAAAGGTCGTGGTAAGAAAAACCTGGAAAAGGATATTGACCATGAGAATGGATCATAGAAGGATTAGTAGAAAGGTTAGGTAAAGCCAAGTGTCTTCACCAGAAATATTGTGATGGGTGGCTTGAGAGGTAAAATGTAAACAACTTGAATTGACAACATATGCAAGTTTGAGGGTGCGAGGAGGAGTTCAATGAAAGGAGGTTGGTATAAAATTTCCCATAAAGACGTGATGAGAATACCTGAACCAGATTCTGGGACCAATTTGAAATCAGTGAAATAGTCGACGTTGGGGACTAAACAACACCTAAAACGATTTTAGTGCTATTGACGATGACCTCAATAAAATATACTCCGCGAAGCTGAGACCTGAACAGGGACAGGATAACAATTTAAATTGAAGGTCATGTCTTAGGTAATCTCACCCCCACCGTCTTGCTCAAGTGATCATTACTTATAAGATCGAAACCAGACAAGCGTACATCGTTGAAGGGAGATGCGGTTTGAGCAAACTATCTTCATCTGATATAGGGACATTAATATATACAAATAAATAAAATACAAATATAAAACCTTAACTATATATATAAATAATAAAAGTATTCTTATTAATAATGTAAACTACTGCAGTTAAAATTTAAAACAGAAAAATTCTTTATACACCCGCCAGCTTACAATTTTAATAAAGTAAATATGAAAACCATAAATTCTTAATAACTAAAATATTTGAAAAAAGGCACCTACTTTCTAACAAATCAAATATGGCAATAAACTAATAAAAAAATAAAGAGACAGCATAAGTACATATATTATAAAAGAGCAACTCAAGCAAGAACAAACCGCATCCTAAAGTGTCATTTGACTGTATCCTTACACAATTTGGCAACTGTATCCTTAGATGATCCTACATTTTAAATTCTGCTTGGAGATCATCAAATCTCTTAGAAATGTTTTCCTGGAGTGTTAACTAATTCAGGTTTATGAGACATCTTGGTGGAAATTAGTTGGTGATATCCGAAACAGTGCTGTGTTTATCGGTGCTGGAGGGTGTAAATTAGTATTGCAGCGATAAAGGTTACATAAACAAAGATTTAATAATCGATAATGGTAAGTTCCTCTATTTATTATAGTTATTAGTTGCAGACTAAATGAAGAAAAATCAGAGCTAAATATTACATGTGTTTACTTGATCATCATCATCAGCCTTGATAGGAGTGTATTAGGGAGGCCTATGTCCAGCAGTGGACTATTAAAGGCTGATGATGAATTACTGAATACTACAATACAATATTTCAGTTTGAAGCATGTATTTATAATGAACCATTCATGAATTCCGTAAGTATTTTATAACTACCAATATAATAAAATAAATACATTAACTTCTATTTCACCTGAAGTAGAGACTATTTTATAATAATTAAATAAATAATTTTCATGATGTAAAATTAAGTAGCAACTAAGACTGCTGTTATTATACTTTGAGATGTGTATTTTACTTATAACAATTGGTTATATCAAATTTTGTTGTTTTATCTTTTTTAGGAAATATGGAAAAAACCGTACTAAGTACAACCAGATTATGATAGAGCTTACAACAGAGTGACTTATTTACACCAAGACCCAGAGCAATATCTCAGCGTTTTCACTGCCTTTGTTTTAACGATCTATTAGCATTCTATATACTATATAATTAGTACGCCGAACTGCTTAATATGGATATAACCTGATAGATTCAGTTGTCTTATGGTGCGACTGAATACCTTTGCCTAGTCTCACGTTGAGGCTCTAGCGGGATTATCAGCCCAAAACATCGACGTACCGCCTGAGCATTTCCTGATGCGCTTAGGTTAGATGATAATGGGATTAGATAATGGTTAAAGATGGTAAACTGCAGCAAAACTAATATCCGGGAATGAGGAGTGTTCGTGATTAGAAAACTTGATTGACCCCACCCTTACGATACAGGAAGGGCCAAAGTGGCGTCAGTGACTCAAGTCAGACATAACCCATGTATGGCACTGCGTAGATGGGCATTTAGCAACCACGCAAAAAACGCCAATTCCATATTCTTACGGTCGACTATCACTAATGTGTTGCAAAACGCAACAACCCACGTGTCACTATTAAATTGTTAAGAAAGTGTAAATGGCAGGCG
Organism: Lamproptera curius; assembly: GCA_029286875.1. Lineage (NCBI taxonomy): Eukaryota > Metazoa > Arthropoda > Insecta > Lepidoptera > Papilionidae > Lamproptera > Lamproptera curius. The sequence goes on along the minus strand of JAGSMT010000178.1, from coordinate 36,009 downwards.
ATACGTATTAACTATGCAACGAGATCAAAATACACATGTTAGTAAAACGCTGATCACACACCACTTACTATCACAGGACCGGTAATAAAACGCGCACTGAATTCTCAGCATAGACGCGTAGTTGCCTAATTAAACAAAACAAAAGTTTTAAATACAATACTCAGAATTATAGTTCATATAATAAAGATGACTTCAAGATATGGCGATCTTCCATAGAATTTATTGTTTGATGCTGCAATTAAAATTTGAGACAAAAATGTAAAACCTAGTGCTAGCCTACATTCACATATGTAAATGCAATATGTAGAAAGTTCAACTGTACGATACCAGCTAATTCGAACACAAGAAGTTTAACATTGCCTCACTATAGCACAAGAAGCAAAGAGTATTAACATTTTCTAGATGATTAAGTATAAATAAGTCATAAGACAATATAAGATTTTATGGATTGTCTTGTCAATCTGGACTTAAATGTTTTTAGTAATCATTATGTTTATTTTATAATATGTACGACCTAAACTTGTAGGAATCATTCACAAACATTATTAATTATCATCAGCTGGTGTTAGTCCCCTGCTGGACTCAGGCCTCCCTAGTGCACGCCTTCTTTACTAGGGGGGTTTTATGCTGTATCCCTCCACGCTGGTCCAATGCGGGTCGGTAGGTTTCACATGACCATCCGAGGCATGGATCATCTTACTTTTTATAAAATTGGGTATTAGGCCTAAATTATCCTAGCCAACCAGAAAACAACGATAACACAAAGTTATTTCACCGTGGGATTCGAAACCATGACCTACGGTTCATACAGCAAGGGCCACTACCTCTAGGCCACGGAGGCGGTTATTAACTAACTGTATTAATCTGGGTTTTATTCCACAAAAAATAGGATGACCATAAAATTTAATTATCTGCAATAATACGCTTAGATCGACAAAAAATTGGAACTCCATTAATAAGGAATTTTTTGCTAAGGAATCCAAGAGGAGAAAGTAAAAAAAGATAAATTCGGTTTCACCTCCAATAATTCTCCGGAGAATTCTCAAAAAGGTTTAATTTATCTGTCTAATTGGATACAAAGCCCGTCGTATTAATTTTACCCTCTTTTCTATCCGTACCCTAATTTATTACGAGCGGATTTTTATATACTCTGTACAATATTCGATTTCAATTAATGTTGACACAAATTTAAAAGTTCCTATAAATTCTAATAATGATGTCATTCTATCCAATGACAAGTTCACTTTTGTTTTTTTTTTACTTTTTATTTATTTAAACTGCATGTACACAGACTACAAAGGCGGACTTAAGGTCAGATGCATTCTCTATTTCCCACCAGGGGATCCTAACTAAACTTTTGGTGCAAAAGTGCAAGGTGCACTGATAGCTAAGATAACATTAAAGTTAATATATATAGTAAATGTACTTAAAAATAACTAACTTCACGTAGATATCTCACTTAAGCATCAATACAAAAATAAATATTTAGGTAAGCATATTATATATATGTACATATGAGTTAACGTAAAAATAAATGTACACTGCATGTTGACATTAACGACTATCAATCTAATATTAGGTTTACTGACAGATGCTCCTTAATTTTTGAACTTAAACGACTTATTTTCTAATTCCTATGATACATCCACATTTATTAAGTATATTATCGTTAAGAAAACTAATCGTTTATATGTTTTTAGGTTTGTTAAGTTTATATCCACTGGCATTTCAGTAAATTCGTTTCTTAATTAAAAAAATAAATTATATTAAACGTCCCATGAGCACAAGGCAGCAGCTGTTTGTTTAAAACGTTATAGCAGCTGCGCTTAAGCTAAAAGTTTTGAAGTAATTTTTAGCTTGAGAAAATTTAGTGAATGATGCAGCCCTGGCGTACAGTAGTGCACTAAAAGGACTGTTCTGAATGAAGAGGCATTTAAAAAATTTTAGGGCGTACTTTTCTCTATTAGATGGTTACTGTTAGTAACTTTCAAAAATTGATAGAGTAATTCTTTAAAGCGAATTGATACGTATATTATACAAATAGCATAATAAAATCTATACATAGATTGTATTAAAATTTATTATAAAAATTATATTGTATTTATACATGATTACACACGAAAGCACCATCTGAGAAGTACGTACGTTACTTTTGAATATTCTGCTGGTAAAATCTAATTGTTAAAGAACATGTTGATAAAAATTGATATCCGTAAACTTGTTACCTTTTATTTGAGTGCTGGCACATGTCAACCAAATATTTTTAAATTATGTACTGTCTCCGAGGCCTAGTATGGACGTGTGCTTTAGAAACCACAGGTGATGGGTTCGAATCCCGCGGGGACCCAACAAATTTTCATTGATGTTTCCTAGTTGGTTAGGACAATTTGGGCCGATCATACAAGTGTCTGTAAAATAATATGATCCATGCGTTGGATGGGCATGTTTAAATCCGGTCCACTCACCAACTCGCATTGAACCAGCGAGGTAGGATACTGTCTAAAACCCCCTAATGGCTAGGGGTGTATTAGGAAAGGACTATGTCCAGCAGTGTACTATCAAATGCTGATGATGATGATGATGATGAATTATGTACGTTTACAATTTTGTATTTTACTCATCAGTATAATTGGTATTATGAATGATCTTCATTTTAAGTAGGATTAATAAAAATTATCGGAACATATTCTCTTATAGTTTAATATTTGTATATAGCTTTGCCAAACAATTCAAGCTTCACTACATACTCGTAGTATAAAACAAAGGCGCTTTATCTGTTCCTATATCCCTATGTATGCTTAAATCTTTAAAACTACGCAACCGATTTTGGTGCGGTATATTTAATAGATAAAGTGACTGTAGAGGAAGGTTTATATTTTTTCAATTATGCTGAAACGCTGATAAATTAATATATTTTTCCATATATTTTACAGATATTAGTATTGCACCCGTGCGAAACGAGGCGGGTCGCAGTATATAATAAAGTAAAATTGTTTTTTAGTTAAAATTATTAATTTTGATTAAGGAAAATATATTTAACAGGTAAACGCAATAATTATAAATTAATATTTAAGGTGCTAACATCCTTCTATTGTATTTAACTACCGCACAGTTATGAATTATTTGATGACGTAATATTCTGATAATGGTGGTTATGGATGGAACTCTTCGGACAATGGCCATTGTACGTGTTGAATTATATGTTTCTGCTGTGACAGTAAGAACGTCCTTTGTTCTTTTAATTAACATTTGTTTTTGAATTGAATTAATGGTAGTACGATCCCCGTATATACTTTGCATATAATTTATTATATTGAGCAAATTTATATGTCCTATAGTCGTAGGTTACATTTATTTAATAAAGTTGTACTTGCTTATTCTACATGGTTATTTCAATCGTTATTAAAGTACGTACAATTTTATTTATCATACTTTAGTTATCAAGCTATCCCACATATTTGCATTTTCAGACGGTCAATTACTACAATTTTAATTATAATAATAAATTTTAATCATTATATCTTAAATAACGTTTTACAATCATCAGTACAATTTTCCAAATTCAAGAAATCATCTTGACTCTCATTTACTTTATATATAATAAAGACCGCTACGATATCTAAATATTATTCTGAGCGATTATTATACAATTATTATACGATTATTATTTAATTAAGTTCAAATGAATTTAAGTAGTAGCTATGGTGGCCGCCAAAGTTGTTTCTGCTAATATTTTATCTGTTTTATTATCCCCGTTTGTAATTGTTGTTTTATCTGCATGAGTTGCTTTGGCACTAGTCGATACGGTTGTAGAAGTAACGGTCGCTTTAGTTCCGACCATTTTATTCTCGCAACCTACATATATGTTGACAGAGATCGGAAGGTTATAGCCAGATCTTAAGCGCATCACGATGTATTTGTAACGAATGCCACCTCGGATGACCTGTACATTGGGACCTCTACACCAAACGGTCACGACCTGAAATATGTAATCTGTGGACAAAATTATTAGCAAACAGTGTAGGAATGAAACTTAATGTCATCTTGTCATTGAATAAAAAATCATTGAAAATTAAGAGACTTGATAATATTTTGCGCTCAAATTTACATTATGGTGATACAAACTCTATTTTTAATCTCTCTGTGATCATGCTAAAAATATAACTAACTTAACCATCGGGTTAATATGGCATAAACAAACTAAAATAATCAACTACTTAGCGTCGTGGGTTTAAATCCTGCTGGGACTCAATACCTTCTTATTGTTGAGTCACCCAAGACTTGAGATATTACATTTAATTTCCCAGAATTACACTGGCTATGGTGTTTTTTAACTGAAAGACTTGCTTTTACATCATAAATAGGCACCGCATACTTACTAGATTGTCCCCAATAAAAACGGGAACCTTATTATACATTTTAATCTATTTTGTAAACAATATTTAAAAACTATCATTTTATTTAAAATAAAATCAATATTCACTTCTTGTATTACGATCTAACTCAATTTAAGTTACTGAAATTTACTCTTCTTGAAAAGGTGCAATAAGAGAAGCTTTTCTGTACGCGTTCGAACGCGGAAAAAGTCCAAAACCTTGATATATTTTTTTCATTAAAAAATTACGACACAAGTAAAGAGATAGCTTACGACATATGAACAAAAGTTCATTAAAAGAGACTACAAACTCGTTAAGGTAAGCTCATCCTCGTTCAATATATAACTTTTTTGTTACACTGTTTGCGTGCTTTTGCTCTTTGCCAGAAACAGCAACCATCGTTATATTACTCTATCTGGTTACTTATTGACGTACCAACTGAAACTTAGTGCTCATAACCTTGTGGTAAGGCAAGCCTTAAAAACTGAGGTTGGAATCCTGCCGATTTTCTAGGTTGTTTTCTATTTGGTTAGGGAAATGTTGGCTGATCACCCGATTGCCCTTAACGTATGACAATCCACGCGTTGGATGGGCATGTAAAAAGTCGGTATTACGCCTTATCTATTTCGGTTGTGTCGGTAATCCGTCCCATCACACTGTAAGACTGAAGGAAGAGGGAGTGCACCTGGGTTTGCGGGTACACTTGTGCCCTAATAATCCTTATCTTTAATATAGATAGGCCGCCGTAGGTCATGGTGTCTTAAAAATTTGATACAAAAAATTAAGATATTAATTTTTATTAATTTATATTTTTAACACTTACCGGGCATTTAAAATATCTACCATATTTTGCGTACATAGCTCTATACGGCACTCTCTCTTTGTAGAGTCGGTCTTGGGCTACTAGAAAGTCATTTTTCTTAAACATACCAGCTAAAAATCTCTACAAATACATTTACTTATAATATATGAAAACATAAAACAATAGCGCATTGTGTTATGTATATGGGTTTGCAAAGAAATTAAACAGTGTTGAAGTATTAATGGAGATTACTTCGATTTGTAGCATTTTCAGCAGTAAACTCTCCTGCATAATGGTTTCTCATTTGCTTTTAAATCGAACGTTATGGAGCTTAATAATTTCACACTTAGGTGAATTTGTTTTAAGTTAGTTAAGCGTAAATTTTAATTATGAGTGCCTGTAAACTGGATTAAAGTTTCGTTGGACTAGAAATAGTTAAAGTTTGATATTGAAACTTATCCGTACATATTAATTATACTAAACAAGAGTTAAATTACTTGAAATATTAAGACGCACAGACAAAATGCTTTATTATTATTTAGAAGCTGCTCCTTATTTTACCTTTGTGTTTCTACTTTAAATATTTTTTCAAACAGTTTGTTTTAAATAATTATCTCTTTAGCATTAGGCTTGTACAGATGTCTCTTTGATGATTATATCATATCTTTTTAGAATAAGGCCTTAACATTATAAGCCAATTAAAACATTTTTATAAAAAAAAACAATCTACATACAAGATAACTTTATGTTTATATTCCTAACCTACATAGGTGTACCGTCTCTTCGACAGACAGACCTGGTGCAACGAGATCAGGTGCAGGACTGACTATCTACATGCCCATACGAAGCATGGATCATCTTATTTTACGAGTTATCTTGTGGTCATCTTACATTACCCTAAATAACTAGGAAACAACATAGACAACCTGCAATATTCGAACTCACGACCTCCGGTTTCAAAAGCGCAAGACTGAGCCACGGATGTATAATTTATAATTACAAGGCTCACGTGTTACAGCTATGTACATATATGTAATATTTGGTTTTAAATTAGTTATGAAATGTTTTATACGAAGACGAAACTCGGCAGATTATATTTTAAGCAACTGAAAAAAATAAGATACTGTAGCAGACCAATACAAATTAATGGTATCGTATTCCGCTTTACAAAACGTATAAAATTAATTATAAAATTGATAATACAACTTAAAAAAATTTATTACGTGTAATTTGTTTTCATATTTCCGATTATTTAAATCAGTCATGGTCACGGGACTGACTCGACAGTGCACACTAAAAACTTTTGCCTGAATTAATAATCTTAGAAACAAAACATTTTTAAATGACAGTTTGGTCTTATCACCACCACAACCATAGTATAAAATAAAGACAATTTGTCTGACTCTTGTAGACATAGCGCTTAAATCTTTTAAAATAATACAAAAGGATTTTTAAGTGATTTTATTTCAATCTATAGATTGATTTAACAAGAATGTTTATAAGTTTGAAACATAATAAAATTAAAGAGAAACTCTGATAAATTTAAAGGTTTCTAATGTAGTGACAAACTCATTTTCTGAACTTTCATTACAAGCACTGCCTAAACCATACGAGATGAATCGAAATAATTTATTGCACTATTTTACATCTCAAAAAGTTCAACTAAAAGTCCTAGACGGTATAAGCCCGTTACTTCAGGATAACCCCAAAAAACTATTCTTATCCTTTTCATTTTACGGCTAAAAATTGCTCATTCAAGAATTATTTTACTTAACACAGCATTCATCCGTATCAAATCAAGTAATAAACATATCCGAAGATACTACAGGTTTAAAATGCAGGGACATAATATTCCAATTATTAGCTTTGCACCCGTGGGAAGTAGGACCAGTTCACTAGACAATGCATTTCGCATGGAATGTACGATTTATTAAAAGTACTTAAATAAATGAAAAAAAAAATCCTTGAAAAACAACAGTTTTCCATGTCATATTTTTGTTAACTTAAGTCGAATGGTTATAGAAAAAGTCAATAAATTCTTTCTTTGGTGTCTTCATTAAAAGTTCTCCGTAATAACAGAGAGTTTAATATTTCATCTACAAACTTATCTCCAGAACATCAAAATCCAACTCTTTGTTTTCCTCACTTTCCAAATTACTATGATAACAATATCAGTTCCAATCTTAAAACGCGTACCTATGTTCTGTGACATAAAATATTTTTTTTGGCTTTATGTATTAATTCATTACATTATATTACGATGAACAATAATATTACTCAATAAATAAACTTGCTACTCTAAGCCAGTGCTTCTACATCTTTGAATATAAAAAAATGAAAAATACGTCCATCCCTAAACATTTAAAGAATAGGAAAGATTCGCAATGAAAATACTAAACCAATTTGAAATATAATTTTAATTCTGTAGATAAAAGATTCAAAACTAATATCGTTCCCAGCACACAAAAGTGCCTTTGTGAAAACTTGCGTAATAACATTATACTTCAATGCTAGAAAATGTTTTGTGTAAAATTTCGCAAAAACGCGATATAGCCTTTTTTTCTCATTAGCCTTTATGTGTGCTCATTGTTTTTATAACAGACGAAATAACATTATCAGCGTCGAATGTTTGTTTGTAATAAACTTTAGAATAGCGAGACGGGTTTTATGATTATTATGTCTTTAAAAAGAGCCATCGAGTTCGAAGTTATCCGATTTCGAGGTAAATGCAGTCTTTCATTACTTTTTCTCAATTTAAAAAGCAATCCCGCCTCGTGTTAACGCTTTCTTGATGGTTTATATCGGCATTGAGTTTCAGTTGGGATTATAATTTTACGTTCACGTTTCTTGAAGGAGGTTCTTAAAATAAGGCTTTTAATTTGCCAAGTTCTTTTATATACCTATTTAGCAGACGAAAAAAGTAATGCTTCGCATCAATGTCGTAAATGCGAGAGGAATTTTTAAACTGCGTAAATCGGCAACTTTTACGTACAATTCTATTGTGAATCGTTAAGTCTTTCAGTTCTATTATATCTTTTATTTTTGCTTCATTTTATTTTGACATTGAAAAGCGACAGCGCAATAAACAAGGAGCGAAATAATCTTAATACCTTTTCCAATCTCGACCTTTTGTTCACACCTGCGACTTGCTGTCAGAGAAATAAATATATTTTGAGAGGATCTCATATCATAGGGCTTAGCAGAGTTATTGAAAATAGTATTTTCTAAATTATTTTTCACCTTAGATATGACCGTTTGTTGACCCCGTGCTATAAAGGTGATTTCTTTATAAAAATAAATTAACAATAAGGTTTATTGACGTGTTAGAAACTTTTTATTTTATATTTTTTATTCGATAATACAGATTATGGATGAATATATCGTTCTTTTAAATAAAGCAAATAAACAATTTATTTAAACATAAAAATATGTATCGATTTTAGAGATACGGACAGTTGCCAAAAATTTTCCCTAAAATTTCTATTTTTAATAATTGTCCTTAATTTTATTAAATTTTTTATTTCCTACATTTAAAATTTTTTTACAGTTTTAATTTTTTTTTTGACGCGTTAAAAAAAATTATTAGAGGAAGGTTAACAACGCACGGGCACACGCACCACGAAAACTTTTAAAAGATTTTTATTTTGTTACGCCAAAGAAGGATAACTTCTTACGCATTTCTTATCTGTACACCTTAAGGAAGCATTATTTTTACGTATTAAATAAACTGTGTCATATAAAAAAACGATTATGTTTCGTATATCATCAATATCAGACATTCTGTTCCGGAAAACAAAAGAATTATAATAGTATAATGCAAACACACTATTTTAATAAATGAAAACAGTTCACAATTATAACTGTTCAGTTCACAATTAATAATTGTCAGCATTCTTGGGTTTCATATTTATAAATATCATAGAATTGGAATCAGTTTCTATAAAATAACGATGAGCGAAAGTTTTATAAGCCAGGGCACTCTTTCTGTCTTTAGGTGCCGAGTGCTGGAGACTGTTAAGCCGTTATTGGATTATTACAATATTTAATATGTTTCAGTTAAATTTTTACAAACTCATTACTATAATGATACTATTATCAACATTATCGCAACAATTTGTGACGGGAGGACATTTGAAAATTCCGAGGCTGTTGTTCAAAGTTGAATCTTTGAGAAAGAGTTATGAAGGAAGAACTAATTCAAATCATAATGGAGCAAATATCAACTCAAGTGAAATATGTCGCGTTTTCCAAAACTGCAGAAGTTGTATGAATAATTTATCTTATCAATGTGGCTGGTTCCATGACATTGGTTGCAGCACTGCAAACCCTCATAAGTTTCGCTTGGAGAATAGCGCTAAAAAACATTTGAATTCATCCTTGCTATGCCCATCTATTGCACACAGTGGACCAATTCTTTTACTGGCTGATGTACGTACTAACATAAAAGTCAGTCTTTACGCTCCAGATCTAAATTTATACGATAAAGATATCATCTGTGAATTATTTTTCAAACAAAAGGTGATTCATTTAAAGGGTTTGCTGATTAAAAATACCGTCAACTGTTACCCAGTGAAGATGTCTGCAAATCAAAACTTCGAATATAACTCAGGTTCGTTCCGTCTGATATGGGGTGGAGCTGATCCATACTCAAATGTACTTCCGGTAGTGATATATAAATGTGAACATTTAGCCCAGGATTGTTCATCTTGTAGAAAATTACCGCCGCAGTACGGGTGTGCTTGGTGTGATGTATATGAATCTTGTACTCTAAGTGGTAAATGTGTAAATAATTTTATCGATTTGGCTCTGAATAGATTATCCTGTGATGAATTTAAACGCATGTAAAAAGTCGGTCCACCCACCAACCCGCATTGGACCAGCGTGGTGGGATACGGTCCAAACCCCCTAATGGATAGGGGAGGCCTATGTCCAGCAGTGGACTAAAACAGGCTGATGATGTGATGATGTGATGTGTGAATTTAAACGCCGAATATAGCTTGTGCAATAAAATACAAATACAAATGCGTACTAATTTTATTCATGCAGTATTAAAAATTTTATTCCATTAATATCTGAAACTAGATTTTTGTTTTAATTAACTTCAATGCAATTTATAATTTCTAAATACAACTTTATCTCATACGCTTTCTTGAACGCAGGATTCAAAGCGGTTTATCAAAATTTGCAACAAACCCTCGAAAGTAAACCTTAGCTTTATACCTTATTTGCAATTTCCAATCGTTGTAGTGCCATGCACTAAATACATAAACCTTAAAAATGTGGCTGGAGCGTAATTAATTAAAAGTGCTGATTGAAAATAAATATCTAAACATCTTTCTCTAGTTCTATATGTACTTAGTAATATTTTCAAAGCAATTACTGTAATTGTGTTACGCTAACTCGAATTCGTATCACATCACAGTTTCTTAAATATTACGTTGTAAGTACAAAGGCCCGAATTTTAGGTAATTTTTGAAGTGCCGTAAAAGAGACATTCAATATTTTTATTATATCTGAAAATAATTTGAATTTTATAAAATGTCGTTGTAGGCATAAACTTTAGAAATATGACTAAATAAATAAAAAAAAATAAAAGAATGTGGATCAGCACTCGGTTATTATTACAAGAAATAAAAGTCTTAGTTCTTTTCGGATCAGAGGCCTCTTTTTCCAAACAGCTGGTATCTTTGTTGACAGTTATTAATAAAGTGTAATGCCTGTGTTGGATAAACATATTTCAATTTGTATTCGTTCAATAAACATAAAAGAGAATTATTCGTAGCATATTGCATCTAGATATGAGCTGTCGACAAAGCCTGTTTGTTTAACAGACGACTCAAGACAGGGCATTACTTGAGCAACGGCCCCTTTCATTAAGACAATGGTTTTGAATTGCAGCGGTTAGATAAGCCGCGAAGAAATTTGCGGTGTAAACGAGAGACTACAGCGATTGCCACAATCACAAAATTACAGTGGAACAAATGATTGGTAAAAATGTGTTTAACAAAATTTTAAGTATAACTTAAAAACATAAACAAATAAACGAAAGATGTAACTATTGATGTATAAGGTTCACGTTTGTATGTATAAAAAGGTCTACTTTTAAAAAATAATAATAGTAGCAGTTTATGCGTCTATACGTGTTTTTATGATGTCTGTTTATTGTATGCTTATTTTATACATTTTCGTTAACTTAATCAATATTCACTCTAATATATAACTACTCAATCTAAAGATAGATTATATGTTATATAATTAATGCGGCCTAAATGCAAGCTATATATTTGAAATCTTGTAGCATACTTGTATTGGCCATTATAGTAAGTAACAACCTATAAAAAAGCACTGGGAGTCTGTGGATGCAGGTGGCGCAGGATCGTACCTCTTGGTAGCCCTTGGTGGAGGCCTAAGTTCAGCTTTTGGACTGCAACAGTATTTAATTCATCATTGGCGTCGTGTTTACTTTTGAAATTAATAATTTGAAATTAAGCTACTTAACTACACATCCTGTTTAATTGGCGTATTTTCGGTCTCGGTACTGGTCATGCAGGTATTATTTGACATTTCGCGAGCAAATACTGGTTAAATACTGATCATTTTTAAAGTGAAAAATAAGAAAGAAATAACTTTTTAAAGTTTTTTAAACCACCACCACTTTTATAAATGCCCCTCTTAACAAATTAACGCTACTGATTACATTTTGTACGGCTAATATACGAATGGACTGATAAAACGGTTGCATAGCTAATTCATGACATCGGAAATAAGCGCTATTAGTCAACGTCGCGTAGGACTCGAAAGCAAGTACTCATGCCTACTCGCTGTTGACAATTTACGTAATTAAATTAGAAGGAGGGCCATTTCAAATGGTCCGTGTTTGTTTACGCTTGTGTACGCTAGCTGTATAAACAGAAGCATACGGCAGTGTAAACTTTGTTTCCGTTTATCAGAACGGTTAATTTATATGCAAAATTTTTATTATGCCTTTCACCTAGAACGTATATGTTTTTAACACTGTATACGCATTATTTTTGAGTAAGGTATCTGTAATAAACGTAGTTTAAACCATTTAAATGAAGTAACAACAATTGTTAAGTTAAACATACAAGTATTATCCTTACTTATATTAATTAAGGAAAATTGTTTATTCACATATTAAATTATATTTTGAATCCTGACATTTTCAACAATTTTCAGCGATCATGGTCTAGATACAAGCCATACTTTTCTATTATAATGTGTAGTATTTGCTTTAAATAAAAGAATTACTTATGTACGAACCCTTGATAGGTGCATGTTATTTTTCAGTGTAATAAACTTTGTACACCATTTGCTGTGGACGTCAAAATTTTTATGTTTTGAAATTTTATTACAACTGAGATATAACATTGCTTGACTAGCTACTTTAGTGTCTATCATCATCATCAGCCTATGTTAGCCCACTGTTGACATAGGCCGCTTCCTAACGCACGCCTTCTCTATTGGGGTTTTTGGACTGTATGTCTCCACTGGTATGGTCCAATTGCGTTGAGTACTTTTATGTAACAATACATAACATAGGTTTATGAATAATAAATTAAATTGCCTTTTGAAAACAAAGCCATTGTTTTTGTTTAAATCCACCGAGATCCTAGAAAATAGTTTGAATGTTTCGCATCATTCTTGTATAATAGAACACGCCTCATCATTTACCCGGACTGTATAAGTTGACTGTTACGACGATGACTCTTACGTTGATCGACTACTCTTTAAGCTTTTAAAATATTAAAACAATGAATGAAATGGATCCATACGTATTTAATATCCTATCTAATTAAAATTCAATGAATAAATTTCATTTTATATAAATAAATAAATTTCATTATACTGACACAGAAGATATTGATGGTATAATCTTTTGAGATAATAATTCTTGAGACATATAATTGAGATTCTATCAAAATTTACAGTGTATGATTTTGTTTGAACTTTACAGAAATAGCTAATCTTTAAAAGTAATATGAATTATTGTAATATTTTCACGCAAATACATTACAAACCAAATAAAAGTTTTTTTGCTTTAAGGTAGAATTGAAGTCATACATAAAAATATTTTTGTAAAAAGATTATTAACTATCCAGTCGCTATATATGTCAAAGAGCGAAGTAAGGTTTAAAGACAAAATTTGCACCAAATACCTTGTCTATTAATCAACTTTTATAATTTGCAGTTGTAATTTCGCCACCCAGTAAGCAGCATTAAATATATTAATAAATAAAATATAACACATGCCTGTAGCAAGCAATTAGAGTATGAATAACAAATCATTAATAAAAGTTATAGTACAGATGCGACCAATAAGTTATTAAAATATTAATATATATTAACTGTTGTTTATATATTTTGCTTTATTTACTAAAACAATAATAAAGATATTATACTTAATATTACTTCAGTTATTCATTAATAATTTATGCATTGTCTAAATCTTTTTATCCTTTTTGTAAATATAGTTTTAACATAATAATTGTAGGTGTGCTATATTACCGCTTAAATATTAAAGTTAATTGTTGGCCTCTTCTAACAAGGGTTAAATAACAAGGGTAAATTTGTTATACCTGAACCCTGAATATACGGAACAAACAACTATTAGAATAATTATATAAAATAAAATTAACGTAATTTTAAATAGATTTAAAAATAAACTTAAAACTTGTCCTAGAAATTATATTTCTGTACTTAAAATTAATTAACAAAGAATTTCTTGCTTTAAATAATAAAATATAGTATTTATTGCTTTAAATAATTGAATTTAAACTAAATAATGTTCTCTAAAAAAAAAACACAATCAAAATATACTGTTTACATATTGGCTTCAGCGTACGGAACTTACTAAGTTAGGTCTCACTTCAAGTTATTACTGCAATTTTAAGTTACACGTACAATATCGTTAACGCTTGGATGCTCAAAATCTATAAGAAAACTTCGAGTTCTTATCCTACAAGCTCCATTTCACGCTCTTGAACGAGATTTATAATCGCCTGTAAAACTTTGAAATGTTATGACATATTTTGTGAGTAAATAGAGCTAAAACTAACTAGGTATCGGGTAAATAGTTTCCAAATATCTCCCTATATTTTTGAATTTTTTAAAGACAACAAGGGGCTGCCTCCGTAGCCTAGTGGTATGAGCTTGTGGCTTAGAAACCGAGGTCGTGGTTTGAATCCTGCAGGGGACTCAACAAATTTTCATTGTTGTTTCTAATAAGATGATCCATGCGTCGGATGAGGCATGTAAAAGTCAGTCCACCCACCAACCCGCATTGGACCAGCGTGGTGCCAATACGGTCCAAAAACCCTCTGATGGATAGGGTGTATTAGGGGAGGCCTATGTCCAGCAGTGGACTATTACAGGCTGATGATGTAAAGACAACATTGTTTGAAAATTGCTAATTATTTGTCGCGTTTTGTCAAAATATGGCACCAGAATTGACGTGACACAAATTATTCAATGGCAGTCTTACAATTGCGTTTTGTCAAAAATATGGCACCAGAAATGACGTGACACAATTATTCAATAGCAGTCTTACAATTGCGTTAATATATATATATATATAATTCAAAATAATAATCTTCATCATTGGTTTTATTGAAACTGGCCATCTCTTGAATTATTTCCAAACGTTTAAAACATAACAGGTCATGGTTCTTAGTAACGTCCGGGAGTATAGCTTAATTCTCGCACTAATGATTTCGAGAGGCGATGTTTTTATACTTTCTAACACAAATGGCTAACACTACTCATTGCAATTACCTGATGAATAAAAAAAGTTAAATACCTAGGGTTCTTAGAAGTAAACCTCCTTTCATCCACAAATCACACTGCAAATCCTTCAAAGGTGTAGTTAGTTTTCAGGTACAGCCATAGCAAAAGGCAAAATTTCCTCCAGTAGCCTAGTGGTAAGGGCTGTGCTTTAGAAACCGGAGGTCGTGTAGTCAAATTCTACGGGGACTCAACAAACTTACATTGTTGTTTCCTATATGGATTAGAGCACTTTGGGCCACCACCTAACTTACCCAATTGTCTGAAAAGTAAGATGATCCATGCGTCGGATGGGCATGTAAAAAGTCGGTCGACCCACGAACTCAGGTTACACCAGCGTGGTGGATAGGAGCCAAAACCCCATAATGGTGGCAGTAGAAGATGCCTGTGTCCAGCAGTGGACTAACACAGACTGATGATGATGAAGAGGATATATTTGCATAAGTTTGTTGTTGATGCTGTTCATGACAATCATTTTCATTTATGCCTTCCATCTTTGACTCGTTAGATGACGCCACGGTAAAGAAAGCCGTGTGTATTCTTTCAATCTAGCTGGACTGTACCTGTAGTTATGATTCTGTCGTGAAATATGAAGTTTTTATAAGACGCAGCATCTGTTTGTTTTTCTAACCCTGTTTGATATGATGTGTGTAAGATTCCTTGAGCTGTCCTTGTTTCATATTTAGCTTAAATATCTGACACCATACTCAGGTATGCAAGTTGATTATTAAGCAGATGGTAGTGAAAATGAATAATAAACACTTTATTTATTTTTCTAGAAATCATTTCTATACTGATACAGCTAGTTAGAGGGTTGATATCTATAATACATTCTAGATGGCCATAATAAAATGGTCTATAAGCTCATGGATGTTTTAAATAGAAATGGAAAAATTAAAAGAGTTTCTTACTAGTGACACCATCACCTGTTTCTTGATTGTCATATACACGAGCAGCCATGATATTTTAGAAGGGAACAGAAGATGATAAAACTTACAAAGTCTTTTTCTATTTTGAAATGTGTGGTTTGAAGCACAAAGTGGGAGTTTAAAATAAACTCAATACATATGTTACACTAACTCGTTGCAGGAATAGCTATAAAAATTTATAATATTTTATATAATATTTTTATTATCAGCCTTAATTTCAAAGATTAGGCAAAACAATCAGATAGCCCGCTAATTTATTTTGTTATATGAACTTATTTTTACAAAAAGATTCCCAAATTTTATTCATTTGTATTGATTTATTATACAGGTGTACAAAAGACAGAATGTACATCTAGGACATAGTGAAATTAATTAAACCATATTACTGGAATATTCCTGCCAGGTCTTGTTTCAACCATGATGCCCAAAGAATTAATGATTCATATATTCAAATTAGCGTTGGTTTGTGAAATGACTGGCCGAATTATACGTTGGACAAAAACTCATATGCAAGCTGATCTGTAAGATAAATTATCTAGTAAAACAGAAAAGTTTTTTAGTATAGATCATATGTAAAATACGTTTTTGGAATAACAGTTATTTATCACGTTTAGGACTTTTACCTAATTTATACATTTATTGCTAATTTTTTCAAAATAACATTTCTTCATTCATAGATCGTGTAATTGGGATTTTTAAATATTCGTATTTTTTTAAATGTGTGTAATTCTTTGAGCATAACTGAAATATGATTATTAATTTACCTAGCATTTACTCTGCTCCTAAAAAGTATGTTTCGAAATCATAACATTACGAAGGAATTATAGGGTTAAGAACGCTTTAACTCGCCTAGACGGGGTGGAATACATTTCATTTATATTTAATAAAAGAATAGCTCGTTGAGTGGCAGGTGGACCAGTCACGTGGTCAGAAAGAACCGATGGTCGATGGGCTAAAAAGAATGGAGGCCGTATTCGGAAAGACGGAGCATTTGTCGACCCCCAACCAAAGTAGGATGCCGATCTCCGTGTAATAACCATGTAACAGTTTAAAACTGTCAAAATTTTTGTATTCAAAGGCTAACCTCAAAGTAATTCAAAGAAATACCGAGGCACTATTTTATGATAAATAAATAATACAACCCACACAAAGTAAAAAACGCTTTAAGATGTTAAGATAAGAAAACACATTTAAAGGCTATTTTGCTTTAATAGTAGCTTGACAATTTAGGAACGTTTGGCTAAAAGAAAAAACATAGTATTTTTTTATGTTTTCAGATAGTAAGTACTTATACTTATCTGAAAACATATCAAAAATTTGGATGTTTCATACTAGACATTTATTTTGTACTTTACTTTACTTGTATAAATAAAATTTAATCGTCTGAATCGAGCCGACGCATCGGCCTACCTGGGCAGCCCACGATTCAGCATGCTAACGGGTACCAAATAGTGCCAGCTCAAGCCGAGGCTCCCCATCTGGGGGCCCTTGGTGCGGTTAAGTCACTCGGTGAGGAGACGCGCCTATGGCAACGCCCCCCCTCCCCACACTCGGTATGTTCTGACAGGTTTATTCCACAGAGCACGAGATCCAGTAAAAAAAAATACAATTTTACCTTTACACCCTTTAGGCCTGTGAAAACACCGTTCCGGTTGACAAGCTTGGTAGATCTTTTAGAATCTCTATTAAAAAATTTCTTGTGAGAATAGGTTCTTATAAGTGAATGAAAAATTTGCTGATCTTAAATTCATACGTTTACTCTTCTTTCGGAGGTCGAGTACAGCAACTCTGCTTCAAATCTTCCATTCAGGAGAATCTGTGGGGTTTCAAATTGCCGTCGTGTTTCTACAACTATTTTGCGTTAAAATTACTTATATGTCCTTTATTTTTAGTGATATATACATATATATGTATATTTAGGAGCAACTTTAATACAAAAAGAGCTAAATGGCGCGGTCAAAATTGCTGCCCAAGAGATTAACGAACAACTTACTGCTAAGCTTCTACAGTATTATGTTCCACCCCCCATTTCAACCCTTTCGACCATAAATAGCATAATTATATCCATTCTTAGAGTCTATTCTAATGTATGTACCAAATTTCATGGAAGTTAATTTAATGGACATTTAGACAGTAAAGACAGACAGACAGGCAGTCAGACAGACAGAGTTACTTTCGCATTTATAATATTTGTATAGATTATAGTCTAAAGATCTTTTTTTCCTCATTAACTTGATAGTGCACCTACGAAAAAATTATCTTTAAATAGTACCTAATAGTTGAGTGAAAGACAATGTATTTGACATTAAGTCCGCCATTGTACTAAATTTACTATGAATATATACGGTAATCTCTTATTACTTGATACTTGATTTTATAATTTATAGGAAACATGATAAATTAAAACTAAACATTGTAATTAATTCGAGTATTAAGTATAGCTAAGAATGTTTTGTTTCCATTTTATTGCTACGATTAATCGTTGACCTCTTGAGGCAAGGGCCAAATAATGTGGGTTTAATTATTCTCATACCGTCCTTTAAAGCTCCGTGTTTGTAATTTCAAACATGTAACTATCTACGGTTCACGTAAATGTCGACAATTTTCGCATTGATATCGATATTAAAAACGAAACAAAAGGCATCTATTTAGAAGTTTAGAATATATTTATACAATTGATATTTAACATACTTTTTGTCCTGTAATTATTTATTTTATAACATAAATTTATTAAGAATCTAATTGAACTGATTTCCGTAAATCTAATAGGAAAAACATTAAAACTTTGACATTTAGGAAAGAAAGGAGCTTGAAAATGGGGGCAGGCTACATATTTATTAAGTCGGTCTTTACGGAAAATTGCGCCTTTCAAAGTCTTCTGAAACTACCGAAGAGCCGGGTTTGTAGCCAGAAAATGACCTCCGTGAAACCTAAGCAGTACAAGATAAGTAGTTCCCGGATAAAGAAAACAAAGCTGCTAAAGTGGTGGTACTGAAATTTTTCTTAGCCAGATCTCAGTACAATGATTTTCCAGAAGTGGATGCAAAAATAAAAGCTTCTCCATCATCATAGCTTATAAGATGACCTGGTGGATTCTCTCCTTAATGGATGGTCATGACTAATTTCACTTTTCTTTTAGAAACAGCGTATTATTCAGGTATAAGTTAAATCCAATAATAGCTAATAAGGGATACCTTCAGTCCTCAAAGAATTTATATTTTTAAATAAGTACATAGACTTTAGTAATACGAGATATTAAGTAGACAAACTGTGAAAATTTCTGAGTTAACGTCGTGACGACGCTTGCAGTGATTTTATTTATACGGATATTCACTATTTGAAATTCAGAGTCTGTATGTATCTGAAACGATATTTAAAAACAATTACTTTGACTACTAAGGGCTCACAAAGCTAGATGAAATAATTGTATAAAGTAATTAACTAAGGTGCATTTTTGGCTCTTAAGTGAACTGCTACTCAGTTTTCATTTTGAGATTTTAAAACAAGATTTCGCTACATGAACTCGAAGAGGTCGTGGTTCGAACCACAGTTGCGCGCACCTTCAGCAAACGACACTCTTTTGTTAACATCATGATTAATTTTTATTAAATACTATATACTAAAATCTGAACTGCAAATATAAATATATACAAAAAATGTAATTCTGACTACCTAGTGATATTCTTAATAAGAATACTAACCCTGTGTCGTTTGCTCATCCAACTTGACATCGATTGTCTACAGATATAATGTAAAAGGTTCACCAGCTGTTAGGCTCCCGATCAAAATCGTGAATACAACTGTAAATCCTTACATTGCATAAACAAAACACGTAAAACTGGGAAAATCAATACTGCAATTAAACAAGGCTTAAAACGGACATATATTACAACATGATATTGCTCCTACTAATAACGTTAAAGACAACTTGAGTAAGGTGAAAATATTACACAGACATTTAAATTCACAACTCAATTAAGGACACACTTTCATAATGCACCACTCCAACTTAAGATTCACGATTTTGCGTCTAAGTAGGTAGTTTGTGAAAATTTCAAGGTTAAGGTTATACGTGACTACTTCCTAAGATAATGTAATGTGTTCCGTAATGTTCTAGTTGTAACTTTCCATTTATGTATATAACTGTGTGGTGGTGTGCTCGGAATGGTTTCCTGATATTACATCGATTCTAAAATTTTCTACGATATCCATTTCGTGACTTCTTTACTTTTGAAAATTTATATTTTCTTTTAAAGTCCTAATAAAATCATTAAAAAAATGTATCGATATTAAAATCTGTTGGTCGAAGGGGTTTTAGAATTATGTTAATAAATATTTAATAAAAAATATTAATAAATTATAAAAGCATCATAAGTGATACTATAATATAGGACAGTAGCGGTCGTAAAATACATTCTATTGGGCTTTTATCTTCGAAGCTCCTTCACGCTCATAGACAAAAAGCCTTTATCGTCGCAAAACTTTCAAACTGTTGAGGATATATTTTACGCTTATTTTCTGCTTAAGGATACTTTGCTCGCCTGAAGTTGAACCGTGTAGAAAAAATTCCAATTCCAAGTTAAATATGCGAACCGTTTTATTTTTCCTGCCCCCATTTTCTAAACTTCGCTTTCGAACCATCAATGCTAATATTGAAAGTTAATTATAAAAACAAGTAAATTGATATTACCATAGACAATTTTCTCTCTGATTATAATTAAAAAAAACAATGTTTTTGTAAAAAAATGTATACTAAGTTATCTTAATTGAGCAACAGATATTCTCAAAATAATCTTAAATATTTTGTTTCCAGTTAGACGACAAGTTGTCTTTTAAAATTAAATACAATACTGTAAAAAATAAGCACTTTCAGTTTACAATTCTTATTAGTCTGCCATAGGCTTATAATTTAAAATATTATGCCCAATAACTAAAATTTTACAATCATGACTATTTATAATTGTAGCTATAATCGTACTTATCGAAAATTAAGCAATCACTAGGTTAGGCAATTTTATATTACGCAAATTTTCAATGAATTACTGTACAACTGATCATGGGTTGTTGATTATAAAAGTTACTGTTTTATTTAGTCAAATTGAAATTGGCTATATAGTTTTAATATTAAGATACTTTTAGTTCTAATCAAAAACACAAATTAATATACAATTTATCTTTGCTAAATACAATTCATAAAAGGAGAGTAATGCATATCCTGTCTTTTAATCTTCTTGAGAGACATTTATTTTCATTTTAGAAATAAAGTAAAATTTATGATCAATTCTTAAACCCTATGAAATGAATAACTGCGGATAAAGAATACTTAAGAAATCACAACTGAGATGTAACACGTTAATCACAGTGAAACCCTGTTTTATCTCTTCTCTTCAGGCTTTGAATACAAAATGACTCATTATAGGCCACATGTTCATATTAATAGATTTTATAATTAAAGCTGTTTTATATCCTTAACTTTCTACATGGTGTTTAACTAATGCCGTTTGTTAGCACCTAGTTTTTAGGTATTATAAAGAGATTTGCCGACGATATAGTCATCATGGCTGAGTCGCTGGAGGATCTAAATGCTATGATCAATGACCTCAACAGGTGTCTCTCAACACTTGGGCCTTAGGATGAACATGGACAAGAAGCAGAGTTACATCTAATGGTCATGTCATGCCTACGCCGGTGGTTGTTGGGAGTGCTGTGCTCGAAGTTGTTGACGAATATATTCACCTGGGACAAGTAGGTCCGATTAGGTAAGTCCAATTTCGATGCAGAGGTCCATGGACGAATCCAGCTCGAATGGGCAGCGTTCGGAGCTTCGACATATCCTCTCGTTTAATATTCCTTAATGCCTGAAGACTAAGGTCTTTGACCAATGTGTGTTGCCAGTGATGACCTATGGCACTGAGACATGGTCCTTCACTGCCGGCCGTATGAGAGAAGCTCCAAGTCACTCAGCGGGCATTTAGAGCAGGCTATGCTCGGTATCTCTGCGTGATAAAGTTCATAACGTAGCCATCGCAGATTAACCAGGGTAACTCGACGTAGCCTGCGAAATTTGCAGCTGAAGTGGCAATGGGTCGACCACTTAGCTCGGAGAACCAATAACCGGTGGGGAAGAAAGGTTCTCGAGTGGCAGCATCGTACTGGCCATCGCAGAGTCGGACGACCCCACCAAATAGAGTGACGACCTGTGCAAATATGCAGGAGGTCGGTGGATGCAGGTGGCACAGGATCGTACCACTCTGGCGACTTATGGGGGAGGCCTATGCTCAACAGTGGGCTCTGACAGGCTGAAATGACGACGACAGGAAAAACATTAAAAACCATTAGATTATAATGGAAAGTAAAAAAGAAAATAAATATTTAATAAAAATAATAATTAGTATTATAATAATTAATATATTTCTATTTCAGTTAGTGATTTATAAATTATTAAACAACGCCAAAAATGTGATAGGTCACTTTAAAATAAGGTAATTATTTGTACTGCAAGCCAGTAGGGTGATATTCATACATTATAATACTGTAAAAAATATTATAAAATACTACATTAGTGTCATGCAATTATCTTTGTTTGCGAATTGATTTATAATGCTGTACAGGGCGTTCCTTATGGGCATTGAGTATTAAAGTAACATCATGAGTAGATCTCTAACCTAAGAGGAACTTCGATAGAGTCATGAGGCATAGACCATTTCTGAAGATATCTTTTCGCGGAAGATAAATGAGCCATGTTTTCTATTTAGTAATGACTTAAACACAGGTGCCTGTTTTAAAGCACAATTCACTAGCTTGTTCTATCTTATAAGTAAAAATATCAAATTCCTTACTTAGAAAGATATATATGGAAGTAGATGTTACTTCTAAGTTGGTAGTATTTTTGGTTACATATTTCTTGTTTTAATATCAATGAGATTGTCACAAAGAATAATTTAACTGATTGAAGTACTTTTTGGAAATAGGATGGTTTATTTAAAAATAAAATTCCAAAAAAAAGTTTTAAAGTTAATAACAGTTATTGCAAGTAGAGTCAATTACCCGAATTTAATCAAAAGTATTGTTAGTATTTAAATTGAATAAACATATCAGAGAAACCCTTTCACTTGATGCAAATCAATAGATAATGCAAGGAAGATAATTCAAATCAAGAAAGTAACTGCAGAATCTCTATTTTTATTTATTCAATAAATAATCTAAGGTTTTGTCTAAATATGTTTTAATTTAAAATAATTATACCATACTATAAGTTGAAAAATTGTTATCAGATTTATTAACACACACACATGCAAATAGCAACATAACACTATCTAGTTTTTAACCAAGCAAAGCTTAAACAGCCGGTACTTACAGGTTATATTGTTTTACGTAGGGATTTTCCTAAGTTTTTATGTGGTGGGCTCCTAACCTATGAAGATTTTCCTGAATAACTGTCTAGTACGTATATAACTTAGCAATGACAAAATTTAATAAGCTAACTTGGTTACAAAGATATTATAACTGATACTTAGAATAAATATGTTATAGTAACAAACTGACTAAACGAAACACTATATTCATTACATAATATTCTTACTGCAGTTGGAATCTAATGCAGAATTGCGCATTAGTTAGTCCTTCTACTAAATAACGCTGAAGCTTTAAAAAAACTATATTATTTAACGTTTAGCAACATAAAATTCTTCTTTTATTTACGCGATTATTATACATATACCAACCTAGTCTGCCTGTGATCATGGATGCTGGAAAAAATCCGAAACGTCAGGAATAAATATATTTAAGTAACGCGAAAAATCCGTAAATTAGTGGATTTGATACTTACATTTTTGAGTTAATTAAAATTATAATTAAATATTACAATATTACGTAAAATGTGGTAAAAACAGTTAATTTAACTTTAATTAAATATCGTTACTTCACTCCAATACTTAAGTATAAAGTAAATTAAAGCCATAATAATTCCAATTAACCAGTTATGTACACAATAAATATTATCGTGTTACTGAGAACTATCTGCTTCGTTTAGTTTCTCCTGTTAAATCTATCGTACAATTTACCAATTAAACGATAATTCTACAGTCTTACTTGATTGAAGTCTAGCAAATACAAAATTATATTATTCAAATTCAATTTTCAATTACAAAATTATTATTATTCTTAAGGGCAAGGCGTATCACTTCCCATTAGGTTAACGTCTTGCATTACAATTAAAAACGTGTTTTCAAGTTATATTGCCATTCAATGGGAAAAACATATACCATAATAAGAATGCAAAGGGATGCCCAAGACGAACATTATTGATCTGGGTCTATTTCTAGAAAATGAATAAACTTAAAGAACATGAACTTTAAATTTAGTGCCAAGAAAAATTTACTTACGTCACCATTATTCAATATCTTTATTCAAAGTAGATTACTAAGTAAATCAAATTACGTAAAGTAAAATCTCCGGCTTTATTAAAAATTAATTTCTCCGTAATCATTATGTCAAAATAGGTAAGGAAGAGTGCTCAGAGTTTGACGTGGGTGCTAATATGTAGTATTTTTTTTATTTATTACCTGCTGGAAGTGCGGCGATGCTTCACTAATTTCATTAAGGAATTCATAACAAGCCGCTAAGAAGATAAAGTTCCACCGTAGGACTAATGATTAAACTTGTTCCTTCTTATTTCGCTCAACGAGATGTTGAGATTTTATTGAGATATTTTCTTACGTAATCGCTAACCTATACAAGAAATTGTTTTGAAATTGAATGGCTACGGTAATGAAAATAGTTTACATCGGTGGTCGTTCCCTTAATTGTTTGGCAGAATGATACTTTTAAAACATTCAGGTGAAACAACATTTAAATGTGATTAAAGACGTTTCATAATTTTTAACAATATGATTTGAATTTAGTGGAGGTTCTTGACATTTCTTTTTTAGTAGATTTTAGTTTTCATTTATTTTTAGTAATTGAAACGTATACTATCATCATCATTATAATCATCAGCCTGTGAAAGTCCACTGCTGAACATAGACCTCCCCTAATACACGCCTACCCACTAGGGGTTTTTTGGAGCGTATCATACCACGCTGGTCCAATGCAGATTGGTGGGTGGACCGATTTTTTACATGTCCATCTGCCGCGTGGATCATCTTACTTTTTAGACAATTGGGTGATCAGCCCGAATTGCCCTAACCAACTAGGAAACAACAATGAAAATTTGTTGAGTCCTCGCAGGATTCGAAGCGACGACCTCCGGTTTCTAAAGCACACGCCTACCATACCACGCAACCACTAGGCTACGGAGACAGAGGCAGGCTACGTATACTATAACCTAGGCAATATATTATTTTAAATCTATCTAGTAGTTTTCAAATTTATTTCTTACAAAAATTTCGTTTGTAAATTAAAAGTTTTTATAAAATATAATAGTACCATTTAGCTCTTCTTGGTGTATTTATTTGTTACTAGTCGCACATTTAATTAATGTCTCTTTTATGAATGTAAATTTTCTTCTCTCTTCAATTTTTATTTATACTGCTATATTTATTATTATACTAAAATACGAATACTTACAAATAAAAGTAACGAAAAAGTTCGACCATATTTAAACCATGACGAGATGCAACTTTGTAGCATAGACTGTTAACAAACATAAGCCTGTTAAGGCAACTACGTACTGCATGTGCATAATGGCTGCGATGACATATTTTTTACATTAGCTTCGGAGTGTGCTGAGTAGTAACGATGTATTTTAAGCAATATGCATATTTCAACCATACTTTTATTTATAGAACCACCGTGAAAAGTTACTTTCAGTTTACAAAGAATATTAAAGCATATTAACATAACTAAATGTTCAAAGAGATAATAACTAAATATGCTGAATAGTACAAAAATAAAAAATAAAAATTTGTTACGATTTACGCATTTTAATTTCTAATTAGTTACAAAAATATATTACATAAAATATTGTGAATAATGGAGAGAGTTTAGCTTATTTTAAAATGTGTGTATTAAAGTTTATCTCCAACTAAAATTAATCGGCCGATCTATATTAGAGATCAGCCAACTGCCTAGGAGATATCATAGTGCACAAGTGTACGCGCAAACATAGGTGCTGTTCCCTGTTCTATTACACGCTCAAAGCCCGATGGGACGGATAACCCACACAACCGGTGGGAGTAAGGTGCAGGACCGACTTTTTACATGCCCGTCCGACGCATGGGTCATCTTACTTTTCAGACAATTGGGTGATCAAATTGCCCCAACCAACTAGGAAACAATAATGAAAATTTGTTGAGAACCCGCAGGATTCTAACCCTCGACATCCGATCGCTACAGGAGGCAGTTATTATATTACATTCATATTCTTATAGTGGTTAGAAGCTGAAGTTAGAAATACGTACTACGAAGAAGGGAAATAATTTAATAATTTCATGAAAACAGTCGCTATCATTTAAGCCACTTGCAACTGCTCAACATTAACTATCATAAAATTTAATTCCTTGCCATTCAAAGCCAACAAGTGTAGACAACTCCCTGGTCGCAACGTCGTTGTTATTTATTTATTTGTCGTTTAAAAAATAGATAAGTCATTAAAAAAACCTAAATTATACTCTAAAGCAATATATAAACTGGCTTAGAAAAAAAAAGATGTTTCTCCACTGCATCTGAATCTAAAACTTTTGGTTTCGAAGCAAGGGCTATTAGGCCACTAGATGATTATGAAATGGGACATGAGAGTACAGCCGCTCAAAAGTGAGACTCCACAGACTAGTGTGATGACCGATTCGAGGGAGTTGTGAGACGTCATAAATGCACTCAACTACTATGATGAGGTCAAGAGTAACCATCACTATGTCATAAAGACATTTGGTGCTTGGATCGTACATTCAATAAACTGAAAAGACTAGGATGTCGAAGGATTTGATAAATTTAATTATCTTAAACCCTATTTGCAGTTCTTAGACCACTGTCTTAAGTACTCGCCCATCCGGGAGCTCCAATGTGTGGAAATAGTGCTCCTTATCCAAAAAAAAAGAAGATCACCTTCGAAACTAATCGAGAGTAGAGACTTAAAGTTTGATGCCCTGATTGCTATCAGAGGCCAGAATATATCACTTCTCCATCTCGCGAAGGTAAACTGGTGGGATTTTATCCTACTCATCGGGACAAGGTGAGGAGCTTAGGGACACCAGGGATCGGCGGGATGGTCGCGTGAAGTGGGATTGGGTTTATCGACCTCCATCTCCGAGTCTTTAAGGACGCTGATGTTGGCATAACTGTTCTAATTATCGTCTAACTAAAACGGAAACTTTGTCTAGAGGCTGGAGACAGAAAGAAAATATGTCGGTACTGCGGTGATCCTTAAGAGTGCCAGCGATCCGCGTAGTAGGTAGCCCAGCTACCGGACCGTCTCCGGCGAGGCGGCGTGCCTTTTGGCTGGCTCCTTGCCCTGGGAACTGGAAGTGGAAATCTTCGTTTCATTGTATTTCTGGCGCGAGGATGCGAGGTCTCGGGGATGCAGGCCAGCCTCAGAAATAATAAGGGTGCGTAGAAATGCTTTGCACTTTGCACTCCCTTGCTAAACATGATTTTGAGCTGCGGCTGGAGCACCTAAACGCCGGCTATCGCACTGTGGAGACCATACGCCTTGCTCTAAAGTTAGTTGCTATAGAGGACACACGGATCCCTCACATTTCACGTGACGTTGGTTTTTAAAAATAACTACAAAAATATGGTAAATAATGAGGCATAATGAAATAGGTAAAAATAGTAGAAAAATGTAAAGGTTCCTCACAATACTAATATGTAAAATTAAATACATTTTTTTTCAGATTATTTTTACATGTTTATGTGTCTAGGCTATGGACAAAACGAAATAGTTAACTTTTTCATTGTCTACGTCGCAACCCTAAGGTTTTTTTTTTTACAAAATATATCCTCTATACATAGATAAGAGAAGTTTAATAACATTTATTATTTCTATCGATTTATAACTTATTATTTTTTACTAGTTGTTGATTGATAATTTGCATTTCACATTCATACCTTAACTAGTCTACAAGGCTAAACATACAGTCCATGTAACAACAATTTTCAGTCAGAGCTCTTGAAAACTAAATTTTTATGAGCAGTGTTTCTGTTTATAAATGTCAATGTTACATCGCCAGTCCCAAATGTTAATGTTATATCTCAGTGCAAATGTACAAAGTTTGCATTATTGTAAATTTTTACTCCTATCAGAGTTCAGAGCTGTTATGGATAACAAACAGTTATAAAGTTTTGAAAAACATTTATACATACAAAAAACATTTATGAATACAGTTCATGTAACACTGTAAATTACACAAATAGTTTTAGTCGCTTTTAGTCTTATCTTAAGTAAGTACTTACGGTCTTGTATTTAATATTTCGTGATGCGTAGACTGTGCCACTAAGTACAAAGTTTAGGATTGTCTTGAAAATGGGGCGCTCTTAAGAAGTTTTACTATCGAGGTGTTTCGCTAGTTTTACTACTTTATACATTGTATCAGCAAAGTGGTAAGATTAGGCGGTTGTAAAGTTTTCGGGTCTAGTATTCACCGGGCTTGGAGTAAATGTTTCTTAGGAACTTCTAGAAAGGCTTACAAAATTCAAAAGTTTACGCAATCCTTAAAAGACTTCTAGTGATATAGTCACTAACAATTGTAATTTAAATGTCAATTTGTAATTTACTTTATTATTTGAAAATTATGGTGTTGTGCTTTTTCAACTAACACTTAATGTTAACTTAGAGTTAACTTTAAATATGTTGTCAATGTTTTCGCTTCGCCTTTTATTATATTGTTATTAGGCATGAATTTATCAAATGGTTATATTTCAGCCAGTAAAACTCGTCACCTGTTGCTTAAACTTCATTTTAATTACTTTTTGACCTCTATAAACATTTTAACAAAGACCAAGCAGTTATCTAATAAAACATCGTTTATTTAAGTATCATCGGTATTCAACTAAATTTACCATATAGTTATTGTACTTCTTAATGGACGTAAAAATTAAAAAAATCGTTATATCAATATCATTGTACTCAAAGGTGCAACGAGATTTGGAAATGCTATGAAGCTGTTTATATCTTGGAAAGTGTTAACCATTGCATTATTTGTTTTAAAAACTAAAGCTCTGTAAAGAAGATGTAAATATTTACAATTTACAAAGGTACATTTATCAAAAGTGTATTTTATTATTTTGTAATTATACTAGTAAATAAGTATTATCTTTTGATAACCCAAAGCCTTTAAGAAAAATAGATTATATGCAATCCTACTTATGGAGACAACATGGAGTGACAAACTTTTCAAATGAACTTGAAGGTGTTAAATGCTGGTGGTTCAGGAACTTAAATATTCGGTTTTGGGAAAAGGCTTTTTTTATTTTACCTGCTTTGCCCATACTTTAATTTTGCGATATTATGAAACTCTAATGAAACGCTGTCGCTTAATCTATGCATTTAAATAGTTAATCTTTGAATGGGACCTTCTTTTGTAATTGTAATAAATACATATATTTTCATACTTGTATTTGATAAATGTTTATCTATTTTATTCTGCACTAAAAAGCAAAACGATGCAGTAAATTGGCATGCAAAAAATTTCGTATGTGTCTTCTATTGTTAGAAGCTGGTTTATAACAAATTGTAAATTACATTAAGTTCGTAAGGTCATATGAAAAATGATATTCTTCTCGAAATGCACTTTACACTAGTAAAATTGGAGCTAAGATTACTTCAACCCCAATATAATGTTTGTCAATTATAATTGTTGTCATGAAATTAAGCAAAGTTTTAATTCATTAAAATAGTTAAATTGAAAAAGGGTGAGCATGGTTTGGAAATAATCTGCTACCTTCTTAGCATTCAAATTGATTCTTCTACTCGGTTTTTCAATTAATTCTGTTCTACTTTACTCGAAAAGCTATATTTTTCTTTATTTTAACTGCACGAAAAATAAGGTGTTCTTACTTCTAGTACGTATGTGTATTAAATGACTTTGAAATTTAAACTTAACCTGTCAACATGTCCACCCACTTGGACAAAACATGCCACCCATACGGCATAACTACACTTATTATATACATGAGTTATGAGTAAATTTGTAGGTACTGACCTCCTATAACTACTTTTTACATGGCCATCCGCCGCATGGACCATTACAATAATTATTTGGTGTTCGGCACATATAAATTGTTTCCACACAGGATTCGAACCCATGACTTTGGTTTTTTTTCTTGTTCCACCTGTTCAAAGATTTTGACCATCTCAGAGATAAACCAGCAAGAAACTATGCAGACGTCATTTTTTTATGTTTACTAAATTCTTTACAATCATCATATCACATACTTTAGGCAGTTGCCAGGGTAGTGCCAGGGGTATTGCCAGTGCAGTTATCATCATTTATAAATCATTGCCACACATCTTGGTCCTGAACGCAGGCGCTAACAGAATAATTTCTGTCAAAGTCTTTTTTCATCTATTAATGTTGACTTTACAACATGTCGATAGCCGATGTTATTTAACTTATCGTATATTATGACACAATAATACAAAACCGTTGTTCTAACCTGGTTTACAAAGGCCCTTACATACTATACCGCTAGGCCACGAATGTGTTGAAAAAGATATGTTTGGCATGTAAACAATTTACAAGGCTAAAGATGTTAATGATCTTTATTGCCTTAACAATACGGATGTTATAATCATACATTTACTTTTCGCTTTCCCTTAATTTATGAGGGCATTTCGATTTCAGATATCTATATTCAATATAGAAGTGATTCAATATATAATATATTGATTAGCAAAATGCTACCACTGGTTTAGAAAAAGACGCCCCTGACCTAAGAAGAACCGGCGAATGAAACTCAGTGGGACTTTTTTGTCATCTCTTACGATACAATTCAAACTATTACAATTATAAAATTATATTATAATTATATTATCATATTATTGGAAAAAAGTCAAAGGCTATTGGCAAAAAATTATGAGAAAGAGTGTTTCTATATCTCATAATTTTTTTGGACTTTACAATAAAATAAAATAAATCTAGGATATTGCTACAAAATTCAATTAAATTTAACTGTACTAATATCAGGAAAGAAATAATAAAAATGTTCAATTTAAAACTTTCTAGCGTAAAGAATGCAATAAGGAAGAATCGTAAAATAGACTAACGAGTTTTAGTTTTATGTCTCAACAGATTTTCGTTCAGTGAAAATCTTTCTTCTGTAACATATTTACTGTAAACGATTTTCACTGGCTTTGTATATCTCTTCGCAAAAAAAGCAGTAAAGTTTAATATAGACATTGTATATTTTTTTATTTAAGCGATATATGTATATACCCTATCATTTCCACTTTCTCTCAACTCCGAGGGTTTCCTTCACGATCGTGGTGATATTAAGCTAATGCATTTACTTGAAGTGTAGTGCCTGGGCAAAGATATTTTATTTGAAAAACATTTAAAATAAAACGAATATTTTGCCTCATGTATCTTATGCACACAGTGTCCATATTTATGTTAAAAGTGTGTTCAGTGCATCAAAACTAGAAGTATTTATGTTTGAAACAAAAAAACGACAAAACAAAAATTGGTTCGTTAGAGATTTTAATTTAAGACACGAACAACAGAAAGATATAAATTATTTTTATTACTTTTCACTATTATTAGGATTTTGAGAAGTTATCATATGATGCCAAATTATATGGGGTCCCGTGATTTATTTAGGGCAAAGTTATTAGAAAACGAAGCGAAAATTTGCGCAAGTACTAAAACTCTTCTTATAGAATCCCTTGACAATTGCTTGTTATTGCATGATGAATATAGTTATGTAAAATTTAAAAAACATTCATAGATTTTTTACAAAGATCACAAAAAATATATCTGTAAATCTTAATGCATCTGAGTACGTTTGAATGTGTTGTTTTCATTACTAAAAGGACGGTTTTAAATTTAAGTTTCCCTGCCCGATGTTTTTCCTAAGAATAAAAAAAGTCTTTTTCAAAACCAAAAAGGTTTCCAAACCTTAAATATAATTTAACCAAAAATATACTTTATGAACTAAAAATATTACAATAGATAAGTATTTAATGCATGAATGCCTGCATAAGTTTAATAGCAACATATTTTAGTGAACAGTACTACGGTTTGGAAGCGGTTTTTCATTTTTATTACTGGATTTATATGTAGCCTATAAGTAATAAAATAGTTAACTTATTTTATTATATTTTTTATCCATTTATTTTTGATATAAGAAATAAAAAGGAAACTAGTTCCTTTAAACTCGTTCAAATATAACTCAAATGGTTAAATTTTACTAAGCAATAAACATTTACGAAAACATGACTAAGAGGAAAGAAAAATAAATAACGAAGTAAAAGTAATAAAAATTTATTAATGTTATTCGCCTGAGTTAAAAAACTATAATGTTTTAAAAAAACCCTCCGTTAAGCCGCTTTGAAATTAATTGAGTTTACGATGCTCAAAGCGATTTTCATTTTGCTGGAAAATGTTACTTTAAGAAAATGTCGATGTGAACGAATCAACTTTTTGCAGTAGCCTATCAAATTGTTGACCTATTCGAAGTTAATATTTTAGTAGTAATAGTAAGTAAGTAAGTAGAAAAACCCCTTGAAACTACGTAATGTTACTAATATTACTACTTAGCTAACTTATTTTAGGCTATAGCTTTACAAATAAAATTTCGCAGGGAAACAACTTTGTGTTATTGTAATCTTCTAGTTTGTTCCGTCTGTTTGTTAACTTTATATTATGGAATATTAATTATGTATGGATACGTAGTGAAGAACGCCCCGCGGCAAGATGGAGTGACGACATTTGCAAAGTGGCCGGTGTGGGCTGGATGAGAATAGCCGAAGATCGGAAGCGTGGGCGTGCATTGGGGGAGGCCTATGTTCAGCAGTGGACTAACACAGGCTGATGATGATGATGATGATGATGATGATGGATTAATAGCCGACACCACAATAATAAAAGAAAATAGGTATGGGGAAAAATTGTTTTAACTTTTCTATAACACAAAAGACTAACACAGGCATTGAAGATATAGGACTTAAGTAATTGGCTCCATAATACCGCCTTATACAAATACTGTAACTATTAAAATAATTATATATAATTTCTTTGGGTAAAAGAATTCCCCACATCCAAGACGATCATTAAAATACTTGCTAGGTAAGGTGAAGAACTTGCGAAATTATTTTTTTTTATTTATTTTTATTGTTATGCTATTTTAACAAAAAATACAAAATAACTAAACGACTTTTACAGTTTTCTTTTACTAAATCTTTTTTTCACTTTTAGTTTTTTTATTTCTTTTTCAAATCTAAGAAAATAAAAAATTATTAATAAAATTAGACACATTTTTATCACGTAATCCAATACGTATTTCTTTTAAATAGTAAAAAAAAGTTCTCTGCTTCAAGCAATTTACGACGGTAAAATCCTTTTTCTAGTTCAAATATCTGTTTCGCTTATTTGCTCTACACATAAAGGAAGTATTGGTTCCTATAAAAAAATAAAGTTATTTCTCTTTCTCTCTGTAGTATTTATTTTTTGCTGTACGTACGCGTTACACTGGCTAGAAACATTGAAACTTAACTGATATTTCTCATTAGTTAATACAAGTACATACTTCTTTATAAATTTTTAACACCTGTAATTTTTTGAAAAATAAGTGCGTAGGATATAGAAGTAGTAGTAGGCCTTCTTTGGTTTAAAATATTTTTTTTTTGTAATGTTTCGAGATATTGTTAATTAATATGTTATTAAACAATTTATGCAAAATAAAAGTAACATAAATAACAGAAAATAATTGAAATGTGTTATTTTGTAAGATAAAAATCAATGAATCATTATAGATGAGGAATATATGATGATTATATATAAGTTAAGAAACCTTTTTTATAGGCCTGACTAGCTTCACTAAAAACATCTCATAAAATACGCAAAAATTGCCATTCCAATCCGATAATTTTATTTGATTATATTAATAAAATAAAAAGGAAACATTTTCTTGTTATTCAATTTTTTTTATACCTTTCTAATACCCAATTCCTTATATTACTAAATGCTATCATTATTGCCAAATTTCCGTCATCCTAACTTTTCGATTCGGATCAACGATTCCTATTCCTATTACCTGTCAGCAGTCATTGAAATGTCAAGCCCCCATTTTTAATAAATAATCAAACTGCCTCCGTAGCCTGTGCGTGCAGTGGTAAGGGCGTGTGCTTTAGAAACCGGAGGTGGTGGGTTCGAATCCTGTTGGGACTCAGCAGATTTTCATTGTTGTTTCCTAGTAGGTGGAGCAATTTGGGCTGATGACCCAATTGTCTGAAAAGTAAGATGATCCATGCGTCGGATGGGCATGTAAAAATTTGGTTCTTCGCTTTACTCTCTCCGGTCGTGACGGTTATCCGACCGATCGGGCTTTGAGAGTATAATGACCCGGTAGTACTCTTGTGCACTATAATGTCTCCTGCGTAGTCGGCCACCGTAGTCGTAATCGACTTGAGAACATAACAGTTATTAATACTATTAATAAATACTTTAATTTAATATTTGGGGAAACTAGGACTACATTTTTAGAGAGCTTCTGAAGATAAAAAAAGCTTTACGAATCGTTACAAGGTGCCTATATTTTATACAAGTCCGATTTATTTAATGGCTTCGCAGGCAGACAACTAGTCGGGCCACCTGATGGAAAGTGGTCACCGACGCCCATGGACGTCGGCAATACCAACTGCCTACCTTGAGACATAGGAAGTTAAACCTTGTTTACACTACTGCTTTGCGGCAGAAATAAGCACCGCGGTGGTACCGTCCCAGACGTTTCCCTGTAAAAAGGGGACCTACAACCTTTTAGGGCATTCATTTCTTCTCTTTTAGTATACATGTTGATAACTCTGCTGCAGTTGGAAAAGTAATATAAAATCGCATTTTAATTTATCAAATGTAGCATTAAAGCAGTTTTGGAAATATGTAAAAATTTCAAATCCTAACAAGTACAAATAATTTGTAGTAAATTTTTAACATTATCGTTAGTATTTGAAGTTAAATAAGGATATAAATTATATGAATATCATTTAAGGCGAAAGAAATGTCTGTTACAGGGTACATTACATGTTAAAAATGAAACAAAAACTAATGATGTGTGGTTACAGATTATTTAATGTTCCTTAAAGATACTGATTTCTGTATTAGTAACAAAATAAATTTTACGTACAATTGTTTACATAGTGTAGTTTTACGGATTAAACTGTTAATTTACTATAATTTTGTAAAAATTTGCGCACAGCTCCAAGTTTATTTAAGTTAACAACTTAAGAAATTCAACGTTCAATTAGGCAGTAAATTTGAGTATATTAAATACATTTTTCGTAAAACTAGATTTAACTGTGTTATTTTACTACCGAAAAATATATGCTTGCTTTTGAAAAGTTGTGCACTATCCCAATACGAACCATTTATATTTTTAATTATACAAAAGCGTATATTCATTTTTAATTCGTAAAATCAATTATATCAATACGAAAATTTTAGAAATACATAAATAATAAATAGATATACATAAACCCACACTCTTTTCTGCCAGCCTCCGTGTTATAGTATTTTCGCCAGCCGCTGTTCGCAGGAAAAGACAGAGAGATGACGCCGTAACTGGGGTAAGAAAGACAGAATACAAGAATGAATAAGTGCACCACAGGTTTTGGGTCGAAAATCTTTAAAGTGGTTTCCATTGACATTAAATTTAAAAACTAAATCTTAAAGGACAAATAAATTTGAGAACTTTATGGACATTTATTCAATTTAGAGAGCTAAATTCAACTACGACAGCGTGCAAATATGGTCCAAACATCCAAACCCAATGCAAAAATGGCAAACGACTTTATTAGGTAAGACCTGAGTCTAGTAGTTGACTAACACAGGCTAGGCTGATAACGATCATGATGAGTGCATTTAGCACAACTTGGACTTTGATTTATTTATTTATTTATTGTAACTTCTTGCACAAATACAATTATGCAAAGGCGAGCTTAATGCCAGGCATT